>MU003782.1:0-342747 GCA_010093785.1 Polychaeton citri CBS 116435
CACACACACAACCACCCGACAGAAAGGCTTACGGCTTCCAATATCTGGACTCTCTACTCTCTCGCCCCCAGCCGCGTCTGCAGTCTGCATCTCGCCAAGCCACCGCCGCTGCCACGAGTCTGGCGCATGCAGCCGTGCCTGACGTAACCGACGCCGGTAGATATACCATTCCCCCATCGGTCTACCTACTGTTCCAATATCCCTCTGGAACAATAAACTGCAATAACACCAACACTGCCGCCACCACCGCCAACAACAACAACAACAACAACAGCAACCATAACCAACCGCGTCACCTACCCTTTTTACCCTGCCCATCGAGGCACTTCCCCGGACACCTACCGCCAAGGTGGATTCCAAAGCGGGAAAACCCTCTCTCACTCTTCGCTCTCGTGCCCACCAGCGCTTCGCATCCTTTGCGCGGATACGGTCGCGGGAGAACGTCTTGGAGAAGCCGGGTGCGAGACACGCATCCGACTGCGACCCTTGTTGGAGCGACACGGCTGCACTGAGACCTCACCACAGCCAGCACCTTCCCGCAACGACCTCGTCCGACACCAGTTCCTCATCAAACAATCGATCCCGCATATCGTCGACATTGTCTGATCGTTCGTCTGACACTTCCATCTCTGACGACGCAAAGTCCATAGACTCCAGGTCGTCCACCTCCAACCTCGCCTCACCATCAGCACCCTACACTCGCAACGAAGCCGACGATCTGGCGAGAGACTACGAGCATCGCGTGCCCGCGCACATACAGAGTGAGAAGGCGATCCGCCCTGCACCTCGCGGCATGCACCAGACCTCTTCGCGGCTCCTCCGCATGACGGAGGATGACCGGCCATTCACACGGGTATGTCATGAATCCCTCCCCCATCCCTACCCACCGGGGCGGCTTGGTCTGCCACTGCCGTGGCAGGTAACACCTGCTCCAGACCAAGGACACACCAGACTCCTCAGGGGCTCTAGCACAATGATCGCCGCTGACTTTGCTGCACAGGACTTCATGGATCTCTTCTCAACGCTGATGGTCAGTCTGCCACTCACACCTCACAGAGTTCGATTCTCGCGCGTAGAGCACACCTTCACTACCGAGGAAGCGATCACCAACCTCGGCAACCTGCGATTCTCGCAGTCGAATCGCATGCCAGACCCGAAGGACCCATCCAGAATCGTGACCACCACTACGACAACCACCTTCTCAATGGCGAAGGAAATGGCCCGCTCAGTCTGCATGCGCTTTCTGGAGGCAAGATTTGTGGAGTCTGTAGATGGAAAGACCGATTTCAGCTCCAAGAGCTCGGTGTGGCAACTTACGCCAAAGGGCATGCACATACTGTTCAGGTTCTGCCAGAGGAACGGCATCCACCAGAGACACGTCAACGAGCTCCTGGACTCGCCTAGGAATATGATGCAGCTGGTCATATTGGAGAGGGAAGCGGACACGGACAAGATCAACCACGACCAGGCCACGATCAACGTGCTCTTCCGACGGTTCGCAGGGGACACTGGGCCAAACCTCAAGTCAAATTCTACGGCATCGGACACAGACTCCCTGAACGAGTATGCGACCGGTCTAGTCGGTGTGAGGATGCAGAGGTCAAGGCGTCCAGAGCGGGATGCACCATACAACTTCACAGGCAAGGCTGCCTTCGACTGGCTGATGGATTGCTCGACCGTCGTTGATAAGCGGGAGGTGTTTGAAATCGCCAACTGCTTCCTGCACTCTGGGCTTATGGAGCCGGCCGAGAGCGTCGAGCGGCAGCCAACATCGTCCACGCCTCGTTTCACAGCTTCCAAGCATGTCACCTATGCCGTGACGCAGCAAGGCATGAAGGTGGCAGCTTGGGTCACGAGCCCCAACGGGTCTGTAAACGGTGACGCGACTGCAAGCCAGAGGGTACCGGCTGGCGTCACACGCGACTCGAACACGAGCAGGATGACCATCATCATCCGTGATCCAGCACTCAGGCTGCTGTTCCGGGAATACCTGAGGGAGACCCACTGCGAGGAGAATCTGGCGTTCTACGTCGAGGTGAAGGCATTCCTTACCGACTACGAGGTTGCCAAGAGAAGCTCGACACCACCAAAGATGGACGTGATCCGCGAGACACTTGCTTCGGCGTACAGTAGGTGTTTCAGTCTTCGCTGCCGTGCGTCCTGCGGAGAATTTGCTAACCTATTGCAGGCTTGTACAACGCATTCCTCGCACCTGGCTCGCCATGCGAGCTCAATATTGATCACAGCTTACGAAACGCCCTTGCAGGACGCATGACAAAGGCTGTCGGCGAGGACGAGCAGATGGTGAAGTCACTCGATGAGGTCGCCAGCCTCTTTGACCAAGCCCAGAGCAGTGTCTTCAAGCTGATGGCTAGTGTAAGTTCCGAACCCACCTCTCCATGCAATACGAAAAGAAAGAAAGAAAAGAAAAAAAAAAAAAAACTTCCCAACCCTCCCCTTCCGACTTCGGTGGTGAAATGGTTTAACTAACAGCCACACAGGACTCAGTACCGAAGTTCTCCAGAGAGCCAAAGTATGCCAACATCCTCAAAGAGCGCAACCTTGAGACAATGTTAGCAAACGCTTCGATCAGTTGATAGCGAGTGGGTGCTTACAACCCTCGGCTATTGTTGCAAGTGGAACAGACGTGCGCACCGCCCACGCGGGATGGCTGAAATGCAGTGTCACCACTAACATCCAAAAGGCCTCCCGCAACGTGATGGACCACTACGCCACCGTTTCATGGGAGAGCATGTGTGGTCACCATATGGTGTACTCGGTCCCGCCACGGCTATACGACGAACCGGCATTGCGATCGAACGACTTCCCTGCCGCCCAAGCGCTTTCCCAGTGGCCGCAGGGAGCCAAAGTCGGCACCACAAGCAGAGACTACTGGGTCGCGGCCCTCGGCCGGCGAAGCATCCCAACAACCTGCTTTCACATTGGTCTGCCGGTTCCATAGGCCCATCGGGGTCGAACCGCGTCCGGATTCGTTGCTTTTTGGATTTTCATCATGCACGAAAACAGCGTATGGTGTTTTTTTATTTGCATTTCCTGGGTCTGGGATGGCTATCTGTCTTGAACCGGTCTGTCGTGTTTTTTCCCCCTCCTTCTCTTTCAGTATATACGCATAGCGTTGGGATGCTCGAATCTTTTCATGTTACCCCTAACCGAAGATCTTGGTTGGGAGCGAACTACTGGCTATGTACACAGAAATCTAATACTCGCGCTGGGTGAGGACCAGTCGTAAGATACGGCGACTGGCTTGGAGAGAAACACGCTCTTGCATGCACATACAGCAGTCATGAGGGGCCCGAGAGATAATGATGATCGATATCGGACGGAGAGGTACTGTCGAAAGGAGGAGGCGATGTATGCCAGGGCGGACATCGGCCGTCAGGGCAGCATGGAAATCGGGAAAACGACGAGGGATGCCTCGCCGGGAAGCGTCCAGGAGACGGTTTGGCTGCAGAAGCACAGCAAAGCACAGCAAAGCAGAGCAAAGCGAAGAATACCGGCACCTGCAAGTGGCTGAAAACGGATGGATGTGGGGATGCATTGCACGCTTAACTTTTCGAGCGCAGAGCATCTGTAGCGTCCTACTAGCTGGTAGCACAGAAACCAAAACGCATGGCGAGACCTGGCCTTTTCCCTGTTCCGCACCAGGCGGATCATCCGCAACCGATTTTACGCTGTGTCACATCTCCGTGGATTGCAAACGACGCCGTAGAAATCCGGAATGTCTCCTGCCAGGGTTGGAACAAACCTGCTAGGAGACAAGGGTGAGCGGGCGGATCGCGTTGTTCTTTCGTGATCTATTCACGGTTTTACAAACACGTGAAGGACGGGGACCGAGCGTGCACACCCATGGTCTGAGTCAGGGTTTGCTTCGCTTCTCTGGTTGCTCTGGTTGCCTGACTCGCGGGGTGTATTTGTTGACGTGAAACCGCGTAAAGTGCTTCCACGTGTGACGCGTGGCCTAGGTAGAAGCTGCTGCAGACGAGTACCGTTGTATACAATACCCATTTTCAATACACTTCAATCGTGTCATCCGTGACCCTAGACGTACCGTTCGATACTCCGACATCTTGTAGCATGATGGGAGGGCCACCAGGGGTACGTAGCAACGCTATCGGTAGCTCGACCTCGCTCCGTTCTGGAAGTGAGACGTAATGCTGAGAGACATCGTAGTCGCAAGTCGCCCCCCTGCCAACCAATCTACCTTTCCGACTCATATCCAAGACTATAGGGTCAGGAGCATATGCTTCGTGAGTCTCCTCCCCGAAGACAGCCGCCCATGGGCACAGTGCCTGACTGACAGTGACCGCTTTGCGGCAACCTCAGGATCCGTAAAGCCATCCCAGATAGAGCGTCGGGCCCAGTCATCGCAGTCAAATTCATCAACAAAGACCACGCCTTCCGTGCCGGCAGGTTACGACCAAAGCAACTCGAGATCGAAGTCGCCCTGCATAAGCATTGCTCCTCGCACGAGAACATCATCAGATACCTCAGCCATGGACAAAACGAAGCATGGGTCTGGGTGGCGCTCGAGCTCGCGGAGGGCGGCGACCTGTTTGACAAGGTCGAAGCGGACGAAGGCGTCACAGAGGACCTGGCGCATTTCTACTTCACACAGTTGCTGGGCGCGATAGATTGGTGCCATGGCAAAGGCGTCGCGCATAGGGACATCAAGCCGGAGAACATGCTACTGGATTCGCAGGGAAACCTCAAGCTTGCTGATTTCGGTCTGGCCACGCAGTTCATTGAGCCGAAGACGGGCAAGAGGAAGGTGTGTGGGATGGTGTGTGGGAGTCCACCCTACATCGCGCCCGAGATTCTAGCGGTAGGGACGGTGAACAGTAAGCGAAAGGGCAGCGGCGAGGATAAGCTAGGCTACGACCCCCAGGTGTCGGACATCTGGTCTTGTGCAATCGTGCTGTTTGTCCTGCTGGTGGGCAATACGCCATGGGACTCGCCAGTGCTGGAGGAGAGCTACGAGTTCCACGACTTCGTCAAGACGAACGGCAGGCCAAGCGATGAACTGTGGGACCAGGTTCCAACCGAGGCTCTGAGCCTGCTGAGGGGCATGCTGAAGACGAACACAGTCGAGCGCTTCACATCGCAGGATGTGCGGAAACACCTCTGGTACACACGAGCAAACACCCATCTCAACGCGAAGGGTAAAGCGGCGAACCCAGTCGGGCTAGCCACCCAGATGCTGGAGAACCTTCACATAAACTTCAACACCGACCCGATTGCTTCCTCGCAGCGACAGCGACCGCGGTCAAGGAAGGTCGACCGTCACTCGATGGACGTCGAGTCCAACGACAGGCTCCAGCCACCGCCACAGGGCTGGGCCAAATTCTCGTCCACCCAACCGGAAACGCCGATTTCAGACATGCCGTTCGAATGGGAGGCGCCGCACCGCCCTACCACCATCAGCGCCTCCCAGCCAACCACTGCAAATGAGACGGACTATACAGCAGCAGCAACGACAACACCTGCCAACGTCAACCAAGCAGCAGCGGCGGCGATGCGACTCGACTTTCTGTCTCAGACTCTCTCCGAGGACCCTTCAATGTCACAGTTCAGTGCGACGCCCTCGGTTCCCTTGACCCTTACCCAACAGGCACGGCATTTCAAGGACATTGTCCCGTCGCACTCCCTCGCACGCTTCTACTCCTTCATGACCTTCACACAGCTCCTGCCAATGATCCTCTCGGCACTACACAGGCTGAACATACCCACTACACCGCTGTCACAAGCAGCGTTAGAAGGGAAGGACAAGTCTGTCAGTATCAGGGTCAAGACAAAGGATGGAAGGCAACAGCCACTCCATGGCAACCTGCTTGTGGAGAGGATCGATCTAGCCACATCTGCAAATCATGGTGACGACGTGTTGGAGGTGAGGTTTCTGAAGGCCAAGGGCGACCCGTTGGAGTGGAGAAGGCTGTTTAAGAAGGTGGCTGTTCTTTGCAAGGATGGAATCCTGAAGTAACCGCAATTGACCTGGTCTCGCGTGTGATGTACAGTTTGGCATTCTGTGTGAACAATGAAATCTGGTGATGAATTTAAAGCATAGCGTGAAGGAGTTGGTGGCGATGTAACTTTGATTCAGTATACTCACACGATGAGGTGGGGGGACATAAGCTGAATGGGAAGAGACGGTAGATGCTTGAGAAGTTTCGGCCTTGCGGCACCTTGAATATACACTTTGCTACATCGTGATACATGCCGCTACCCAGATGTTAAATAGAACCAGATGGAATACAGCGGGCCATTAAAAGAGAACAGAAAAAAGACATTATAGCTTGCTCTTGAGAGAGCCTGCATCGTTCTTCCTGTACAGAGTGGGGCTCTCCGGGTAGGGATCAACCACGATTCTGTTGAGCGGGTTCATCTCTGACGCGCGGTGGAACATGTCCTCGTACACATTGCCGTCGTACCTGCCGATGGACGAGTCGAGCTGGAAGTCAGGGAAGGCCCAGGCGTCGACGAGGCGGACGGCGTGGGGGCGGATTTGCTCCATGAGCTTCATGACGCCGGTGGTGCGGGCGAGCTGGATCTGGCGCACCGTCGTGGCGGCCGAGGCGAAGAACTCGGAGCCCTCGGCCTCGAGCGTGTGCAGGGCATGCAGCTGGAAGAGCTTGTGCAGCAGGCCGATGGTCTCCGGATCGAGCTGGGCGGCGGTCTCGGGCGAGGTGACGGCCTCGTAGAAGCTCTTGACCACCATGTACTGCGAGTGCGCGCGCGACAGCTTGACGAAGTCGACCAGCAGGCTGTTCCACGAGTTCTTCTGCTCCTCGCGGTGCTTGTACGCCTCGAAGGTCAGGTGGGCCGAGCGCCAGGCGAAGGCGGCCACGATGTCCTCGTCACGGCCGAGGATGTCGAACGCGGCACCCTGATCCTGGCGGTCGAGGTAGTACTTGAGGATGTCCATGGTGTCGTTCACTGGCGTCTGGCCAGCTAGGACCTGGCGGGCGGACTTGAGCAGGTAGTTTGCGACTTGTTGTGTGAGGCTGTGGGGGGCAATGTTAGCGCTGGGCAGTCTAGAGAGGATCTCATATTACCTACAGTCTTTGTTCACCCTCCCAAGTGACCGTTGGAAGGTAGTCGGCATACCAAGTGCCGATGCCTGAGAAGCTCGAGTAGCCGTGGCCACCACAGGTGCGGCGACACTCCTCGAGGCCGTCAGCGGCAATGCCGGAAACGAGGGATTTCAAGCCGCACGAGCCAGCGTGCAGGTCAGCGAGCAAGTCGGATGACCTATTGGTCTCCTCTGGGCCTGCACCACTCTGTTCGGTCGAGCCGACCTTGCCGACATCTTTGTTGCTGCCCTTTGCGGCCATGTTCTTCTGGTTGGCCTCGTACAGACGCATCATGCCTTGACCAGTGAAGTGCATGGCAAAGCAAGCCGCCAGTAGGGGGAGCAATCTGAACTGCACGGCGGTGTAGTTCAGCACTGGGTTCTCTCCTGGCGTTCCAGGCGGGGCATCACGGTCCTGGAATTGTCGCCTCACAGCACAGTACCGTGTTGCGATGGTGACACCTCTAGCCAAAGCGGAACCAGCCTGGAGGACGATTGTCGACCTGACCCAGGTAAGAGTGCCGTAGACCAATGCTGCTTTAGCTGGAGGAACGTATTTACCGCTGTTTGGGTCGACGTGAGAGAAGCGAGCCAACATGCTGATGTGGGGAACTTTAACGTGGTTGAAGAGGAGGTAACCGTTGTCCATGGTGTTGTAACCGAACTTCGGCCCAATATCTCCAGCGTAAATGTTGGGCAGGAGCTCATGGGTCTTCAGATCCCTGATCTGGACAACGAAGGGATGAGGACCTGACACAAATCATCAGCCATTTGTCTCAAAGACACAAGGAACGTAGTCAGCCGACGCATACCGTAACTCTTTCCGTCGATCATCAGCTGTGCCATGACCACAGCGAAATTTGCCGTCCGCCCAAGTGAGCCAATCCACCATTTTGACGATGTGAGATGTGGTGAGTGGATCTCGAAGTTCTTCTCCTTGTTGTCCCATGTTGCCGTCGTCTCGAGTCCCCTGACGTTGCTTCCATGGCCGAGTTCAGTCTGTGCATAGCAACCAATGTACTTGTAGGCCTTGGCGTGCTTGAGGTACTTCTCATGCTGCTCAGGCGTACCCTGACCCTCAAGTGTGACGAGAAACATGGACTCGTGCAGACCGTAAGGCCCAGGCTCGCCGATGAGATCCTTTGCTACCTTCTTCTCCTCGCGAGTCCAGCCATACTTCTCCTCTAGCTGATGCAGACGCTTATCGCGTGCCAATGCCGCCTCAAAGCGGTCCACACGACTTGCGTAGTAGTTCTGCTGCTTGTCAAACACACGTTCATTTTGCAGAATCTTCAAGGTGTTCTGCTTCAAGTCAAGTGCTGCTTTGGTGAAGAGGAACTCAGACAACCGCTGGACTGGGATGTTGCTCTGTGCTCTCTCCTGCTTCAGAAGCTCACCCCCTTGGGGACCGCTGGGCTTAAGCTCTTTAACCCATTGGGGGGGGATGGCCATCTTGACGAATATACAACGCAAGTCGCCGCGAAATTAAGATACCTAATCAATCGAAATGTAGTGAAAGTGAGAGGCTGAGTCCAGACACTGTCTAGCGATGAGTAGATCAGCCCTTTTTCTACTTTTGCGTCTTATTCGTTTGATGTCAATACATCTTGCCGTGGTCCGATCGGCTGATATCATACTACCTCGGCTCACACGAAGTAAGGTTTAGGCCGTAGCTTATTTATGCCAAGCTTTCCGCTCAATAACCGTCGGGTATGCTGGCTGGCGTGAGATGATGACGAGATACTGTGCCAGACCGCAGCTTCCACATGCCTAGAGGTAAGAGGTGTACATTAGCTCGGACTACACTTATCAGCCTGGCATGGTCAATGGCGATGAATAAGATACTTCCCGCCATATTCAATTCTGCCACTGTTGTATTGTTGGCGAAGAGAGCGAGAGCGGCATTCAAAGTTGCGGCTATACTGTCGCTCTAATGTTGTTTGACAAGTCTAACTCTGCACTGACGGCGATCATCAGAACAGTATTGGCTATATCTCTTAGACGCATGCAGTGAGCCGCGGGTGGAGCGCATGTCGTTTAACTGGGCTCTACCTTGTCTGCTAATAGACGGTAATGCAGAGGTGAGACGCGCCAGGGTCGGCCAAAGCAAAATACGCTTCTATAAATCGGGTACCCTGCTACATATCAAGCCATTTCCTGCCAGTGGATCTTAGAGAAATCGTCAGCTTCGACAAAAGGTTGGTGCTTTAGGCTGATGGCTTAGGTGTGCCGTCAATTTCCTTTGCGACGTCAGCAACTTCTGCAGCAGTGTCTGCGACCTTCTTGTCTTCTGCCTCGTCACCCTCTGCGGCATCAGCTCGCTCCCCCACTTTCTCAATAGCACCTCCCTCAGCCTGTCCACTCGTCTCTCCGACGATCTTCTTGACCACCTCAACTGTGGCAGCCGGCCCACCTGGTTCGGCTGCCAGCACCTTGCCCTCCTTAGTCACAACAAAGACACCTCGCTGCGTGCCCTTTGGCGCCTTCTTCAAGCCGATAGCCTGAATCAATGTCGCTGCCGGGTCGCATAGAAGAGGATATGGTAGGTTCTGCTTCGTCTTGAAGGTGGTATTGGCTTTAGGTGAATCGGTTGAGAGACCGTAGATGTCGAGGCCGGTCGCTGTCAAAGGTTTGTAGCTATCACGGAACATACACGCTTGGTTTGTACCTGAGACGAATATTTAGCGCATCTCACGACGAGACATTACACACAACCTGGAGCTTACAGCCTGGTGTGCTGGCTTTTGGGTATGTGAAGAGGACAACACCAGCCTTGCTTGACTCTACGAGCTTGGCAAGTGTCACCTTGTTGCCGTCATTGTCCTCAATTTCGCCACCATATCCAGCAAGGTCTATGGTATCACCTGCCTTTGCAGGAACGGTCCTAGGTGAAGCAGCTGGTGGCGCTGCTGCTGCTGCCTTCTTCTTCTCAGAAGCAGCAGGCGCTGGGGCTGGGTCAGGTTTGGCTGATTTCGCGGCGGCAGCCTTTGTGTCGTTCTTCTTTGGCGCAGACCTCTTCCTGGCTGGCTCAGGAGCTGGCGGAGGGGCTGGTCGCTTTCTCAACTCAACCATTTTGGCAGCGATATGGACTTGGTGTACGCGATATGCGCCGTGTGAGGGAAAGACTGGTGCTTGCTATCTAAAGCTTTGCAAAGCTTCCAATCTACATGTACACGGTAGATAAACAGACATGTAAGTTGTTGCGCAAACCGCGACAATAACAACAACAGGGGTGAGAGGGCGCGATTGCGCTTAGACCTGCTTAATAACCCATCATTGATGGCATGCCGCAGCGCTGCCTCTTGATCGAGAACGCATCGGAATCCTGATACGGTCGCGATGGACACAAGCTCGGCTGTCTGCGTGTGGTGTGATGCAGAAGTGCAGGAGCCCTCGGCTCGGTCCGAATGGCACCAGCCGTGTATCCCGGGCGACATCCATAGAACTTAGAGGTGATTGCTGACACTTGAAAGCTCCGATATCTCGCAGGCTTAACGCTTTCATATTTTACTATAGTCTTGTACAAGGAGACGCGTGAGCTAGTACCTAATGTACGTGATGGGACTATACATAGACTATAGTATCCGTAGTCTTCTCAACGGGACTTCCACAGAAGCGGACGCGCTTGTTCTAAAGAAGGCCAGGTCTTTGCATGTCAATCTATCAGCAATACAACATTTCTTGTAGTATCGTAGTGCAGAAACAGGGAGCATCTGCTGTGTTCAGCAAGGAGAGACGTCATTCGGTAGCAGAGGCACTTTCAAATTCCAAATCATCAACCCAGGCAAGAGCGCGATGCATTTCTACAAGTCCTTCTATACAAGCACGTGTCCGCTGCCGAGTGTGGGAGTGTAGGTAACAGAAATCCCAGCTAGCGTTACCAAGAACCCAAGTATAGCCAACGTCTGGACATAGACCAAAGCAACGTATTACAGGACGATCTAGTATACGGTTATATACATAGCCGGACCTTCTGTCTTTTATATACTTTAGTTGTTCCAGAACTGTTACAAGAAGCGGTCGCCAGCTGTCAGACAGACTACTTCGGTATCGACATTCGTGGTCGAAGTTGTGCGCCACGGTGGTCCGCTAAGACCTTGGGTCAAACATAAGTGAAGTTGCGGGGTACTAGATTGCACAACGTAATGAATCTGAGAGCATACTCGGCTCCCTCAATAGCGTTCCCTCTGCAGCCTGTGCAGGAGTTCTAATGAGCCACGGCCCCATTTCCGTGGAAAATTACTTGATGTGCCATTCGCAGTCGATTTACAGGATCCTATGTTTTCACAGACAGTTGGACAGTCTGGGTGGAAGTAAGATGTGACCTTGACAAAGGAGCAGTTTGTCCCTGATATACGTTCGCAGCCAGTGACTAAAGTTCCAATCAAGGAGGCGTACATCGCCTGACTGTTGCTCGTGTTGAACTACTCGTTTCGGTCTGAAGTGGCTGTGTCTCCGCATACCTCATCTATAAGGAATCTAGCATTGCCCTAGAGGTCTAACGCGGAAGACTTCGTTGATGGTAGCGACTTGCCACCACGAGTTCGCATAGAAGTCTTGATACCGGCTTGTGAAATAGCTCAGAATCATTCAGATGACAGTAGCCAGCGCCTCGAGGGTTCCGTTGGCGAGAGCAATAGCTCTGAGTTGACGGTTGCTTAGCTTCCCGTTGGCGACAGTGCCTAGATCGTGATTGAAACAGCTCCGAAGATGCTAATCGTTCGCAGTTCCAGTTGAGAGGTTACAGTATCTGTAAGTGATTTGCTACCGGCGAGTAAATCCAGAATGTATGACTGCTCGCCCTTCTCTAGCCGCCAGGGGAGGGATGCGTGTGCTGCTCATTTAAGACGTATGCAAATAGGAATGAGAGTATACTTAGGCCTACCTTTGAAGCTCTAGGCAAGAGTATCTTTGCTTGCAAGTGCTAAGCCGTAGTAGTCTCGTCGAAAAGGGTCACTGCAAGTCTAAAGGCGAGGAACAAAAGCGAGAGTGTGAGCAGAGCTGGCGTTGTCTCCACTGGGGATGCTACCTTAGGCCAGCCTAGTGGTGAGGGTGTTTCCTAGTTAAGTAGGGGCTTAGCTAATTTGGTATCATCATCCATGTTGATCTGGATCAGGCTGGTTCTAACGAGGGGACATCTGTCCATCTCTGGCTGCGCTGGAACATGCCTACAAGATCTGAAGCTGATACGATCTGATGTCACTGGTCTGCTTGTTATCCGTGCTTGTAGAACTCTGTCGGATCTTCTCTGAGTAAGTGAGGGAGGTTAGGTAGAATCATCCCTAGGGAAAGGGAAATGTGGTGAAAGGCTGGAACTTCACCAAGATCACATAGCCTCTACCATAACGTTCATTCAATTTTGTCAGAAAACGGCTGTTATGCATGAAGTCTGCGAGTCTACCCAGATCAGTAAGGTGGGTGAGGCCATGCCGTAAACATGAGTGTCTTCACATGGAGCTGATATTTTCTAAGCAGCCTGACTCAAAGCCAGCTAGTCGCACTGATATGGTGGTTGGCAGGGTAGTGACTTCGACCGGCCAGCTTACCACGACGCAGACCAGGGTCGTCAGGGACGCGACCTACGAGAACGCCGAATGTATTCGAACTGTTTACGCCTGGACTGGAGATCCGCTGTCATATTCGATTATATAGCAAACACGCCTATTGTAGAAGCTTGCGACGCTGGTGATGCAAATGCAGTTTATTGGCGTCTGTAAGCACTGACAATCAAGTGCTGAAGTTGTAAGGTTTTCGAATTGGGAATTCTTCGGTTATTTGGGCAATCATTTTTGACCTTGTTGGAATAGATGTGATCGCAGAGTATTCTATGCAGTCTGGAAATATGCATGACCGTGGTGCAGGAGTTGGGTGCTCTGGTGGGTGCAACGGCAACTGCGCCAAGCTGTGCAGCTACGCCGCCAGCCTTCACGTCCTGAATGACTATAGAATTCGGCGTGAAGTAGGCCAAAAAGCTGCAGAGCAGATCACCTTAGTACATGCGCATATTGAACGTGTTTTTCTCTAGTCTCACGTGATCAGCCACATTGAAGAGACTTTCGTTGGAATTCGTGAATCGACTAGCGATGTAGGAACCGAACAGAGCACGAGCGATGAGACGTCTGCATCGACACAATTGCTGGATGATAGCCTTGCACCACCAGTCTCAAGTCTTCAACTTTTACCCACGGGCCTCCGGGCCATGTGACGATTGTTGGTCCAGACGTTTCTTTCCATGAGTTGACGACGTTCTATGTGACGATAAACTTGCTCATACAAGGCCATGAGCCTTCTACCACGCATTTGCTTCAACCGTAGTGATAG
Organism: Polychaeton citri CBS 116435; assembly: GCA_010093785.1. Taxonomy (NCBI): domain Eukaryota; kingdom Fungi; phylum Ascomycota; class Dothideomycetes; order Capnodiales; family Capnodiaceae; genus Polychaeton; species Polychaeton citri. The sequence goes on from MU003782.1 coordinate 13,409, forward strand.
CATTGTTTCAGGTGCGCCTGTCGGCCCTCGTCGTGCATTGCCATGAGTTTCTTAGCGAGTGACAGCGCTCTAACAGAATGAGAGCAACACCAATGGAGGATATACGGCAAGAGCGTCGAGCGCGCGTCAGGGAGAACTTGCAGTTGCCGTAAAACACCTGGCCAGTCAATGTACCTGCAGCTGTGATTTATTGACTCAATCGTCGTGAGCGTATCTGAAACCCCACTCTCAACACTGATATCACAAAGGCCCACGTTATCGGAATCCATCCCATACTTAAATGTATCTGGTTTCCTTGGTGGCTTCTACATTATCGTCTCTCTGCAGCTTCCCATCGTCCGACATCACCACTGTTGAGCAAAATTAAACATATTGAGCAATATAGCTTCATTGTCGAAAAATGGACACTAATCAAGAACAGTCCAATGCCGGACCAGTCAGGTAAGTGAATGGCATATTCGCGGATTGTTAGCGACGTCATTCCATCGCCTGTATTTAAGCGTGATAACTAAGTAAGCCTTAGTGACAGGCCCGATATCGAAAAGCATCCTGCCTTGAGGAAAGATGGTGCTGTAGACCCCAGTGCCACGGTACACCCACGTAATGATTCACAGTCCACGAATGCGACCATCAAGGAGGGCGACAATAATGAGGTTGACTACCGTACCATGTCATGGTGGCGTGCTGCTTCTCTGATGATCGCAGAGACGATCTCTCTCGGTATTCTCAGCCTACCTAAGGCCGTCGCTACAGTCGGTCTTATGCCTGGTATCATCCTCATCCTTTTCATCGGCGCATTGGCCAGTTACGGCGGCTATGTGATTTACATGATGAAGATGAAATACCCGAACATTTTCTCGTTTGCGGACGCCTTTGAGTTGATGGCTCCATTTGGCCGCCCTCAGCTTGGCCGTTGGTTTGCAGAGGTCATGCAGGATGTGCTGATCGTCTTTGTTATGGCTGCGCATGTGCTCACTTTCACTGTCATGATGAACACCCTAACTGGACACGCGACCTGTACCGTACACTGGGCTGTAAGTATCGGCCACCTCCTCAGTCTCTTAAGCTATACCGTATGAAGCTGACGTTTGGTTTTCCAGATTGTCGGCGCTGTGCTTTCTTTGATCCTGACACTTCCACGCACGTACAAGTCACACGGTCTAATCAGCATGTTCAGCTGCGCCTCCATCTGTGCAGCCGTTTTCATCGCGATGATCGGCATTGGAACCGTCAACGAGCCTCAGAGGATCTTTGCCGTAACACCAGCTGATATAACGACTTATCATGCAGGTGCCATGGTGACAGCTGAGATCGTCACGGCTTTCACAGGGTCTATCGCATTTTTCGGTTTCATCGACGAAATGAAGAAACCCGGAGACTTCCCGAAGGCCCTGGCACTGCTGCAGACTTGCGCTCTCACCTTCTACTTGGTTGTGGCTATCGTCATCTACACCTACATTGGTCAAGACGTCAAGGCCCCCGCGATCGGATCTGCCAACCCAGTTGTCCGTAAGGTCGCCTACGGCATTGCCTGCCCAACGATCGTTATCGCAGGCGTCATCAATGCTGTCATTGCCTCCAAAAACATCTACAAGATTGTTTGGCGCAGCAACCCAGATGTTATGAAGGAGAAGTCCTGGCGTGCTCGTAGTTCCTGGTGGGCCATCATCGCGATTCTTTGGGTTATTGCATTCGTCATCGCCGAAGCCATCCCTATTTTCGGCAACTTGCTCGGTATTCTGGGTGCTGCTTTGTGTGTCTGGTTCACTGTTGGCTTCCCTGCTCTGTTCTGGTTGTGGATGAACAAGGACCAGCTTCGACAGAAGCTACTATTGACGATTATGAACTGGGCAGTCATCGCTATCAGTCTTGCTATCTGCATTGTCGGTCTCTGGGGCAGCGGCGTTCAGATCGGTCTGGATGCGAAAGAGTCCGGCACGCCTTTTTCCTGCAAGGACAACTCCCTCTAGACCGGCGGTCAAGCAAGTGCCATTTTTATAAGCGATACGTCGTTGGTGGTAGTGCCTGGAGGTCGCTGCTCACGATGCCCGCACAACACTTCCTGCCTACGTCACAATTAAATGAACCTTAGTATACTAGTTCGCTCATTCACGGCTCTGCAAATGATACTGTAATCTTACTTCAAGATTCTCATCGCTTCTCGCTTCCACGGTCTTTCAACCCCTCAATCCCCTGACCCCACGCACCGGCTTTGCGACCCCACTTAATGGTGCCCCAGACATGCTGCCATCCAAGCTTTGGAGGCGGGTCACTCGATGTACGAAAGGGGCTGGTGCTACTTTCAGCATCCTTGAACGATCGCTCATCTCTTGTGTTATCAACTACAGCCCCTCCCATTATGGCATCTGAGGAACGGCGGCTGGCGCTTATTACACCGGTCGGTGGCAGCACCGATGTGTCATCCGGTTCCAAGCCGGACGACGGTCTCTCCCACCGACGCACTTCAACCGGGAGAGGGCGATGCCAATCAGGCTCATCACGCGCCCACCATCTTGTACCGCACATTTCCCACAATCTTGATTGTGCGCGTTTGTAGGCGAACCGTTCGTCCTCGCCGGTAAAAACGCCAGTCTTGCTAAAATCAGGCCTACTGTTGGTGTAGCGAGGTTCGTCAGGGTCAATGGGTCCACGCTCCAGCTCTCCGTCGGTGCGACCGAATGTACGACCGAAAGGACTCTTGCGAGGTCTATTTGGGGGACCGTCTTCGAGTGCGTCTGCATTCAAGAGTCCAGCTAGTCTGGCATGGGTGTAATCTGGTTCTGGGTCTGGCTCTGCGTAATTAGGATTCTGCGTGAGAATGTTCGGGCGGAACGGCGCTGTAACATCTTGATAGACTTCAGATAGTGTCTCGGAATATACAGCGTCATCGGGAACCTCTCCATCTCCTGGAGTTTTGGTCTTCTCAGGGAAGAAAATGTCATCGGGACCGGCTTCAGCAGTGACGAGGAGCTTACACCTGCATTCGTAGAGGGCGTCAAGAAGGGTGATGAAACGACGTGCTTCGTTCTTCATGAGGAGGGTCATGATAGGCACATCTGTCAAGATCAGAGTGTGATATGTCGAAGCAAGGGATGTATAGTCAGCTGGGCCAAGCGTAGTCTTACACAATTCTCCAAAGCTCCAAGATGTAACGCCGCTGTGCGTACGAGGTACGTGTATTGTGCGGCCATAGATACGCAGCGCGGAAGGATGCCATCCAACTACGTCCGAGCTGTTGAGATTGAAGACCTTCTTTACGGCAGAGTCAAGATACTGTTTCTCAATGATGTAATTTGGTGGGAGACCTGGCGAGGCATGAGAGTCTCCGGCTTCATCTTCAGTCGTCTTGATACCAAATTGGCCAGGGGCACTTTGCAGATCATCGTGCCCGTCGACCTGCCAATCATCATTCTCGGCATCGTTCAAGATGCAGGCAGTAGATCCATTTTCGAGCCTTCTATAATCCTGACCGCCCTCCATTTCCCAGACATCGCACCTCGCTCTCAAGACGTCAAGGAAGGCAGCAAATTCACTTTGCCCCCCGAACAGCCCTTCGCTTCGACCGCGCAACTTCCTTCTCAGTCCGAACTGCCAACCGAGTGAGGCCAGCCGCCCAGGAGGAGGAGTATACTCGATACCAGACGCTTTTGCCAATTCCTCTGGCATACGGTTGGAAGTAGCTATTAACACACCGCCGAGGTGGAAGAAGGACGTCATAAGTTGAGTCAGTATCTTGCTTGCTGTCCGGTCAGGCAACTGGAATTCATCCAAGAACAATATTGGGGATGTCTGAATCATATCTCGAGCCAACCATAGAAGAGAGTGCTCATCCCCGTCGATAAGCATTGCAGATGCCTGTGATTGGCTTCGTTGTCTTCGCAGAGCCTCAAGTCTGGCAAAGGCTTCAAGCATAAAAGTGTTGAAATGCCAGCGTCGCTTCATGCGATTTGGTAGGCATTCAGCAAAAAGGTCTATAAGCATTGATTTGCCAGTACCGACTTCACCATGAAGCATCAGGCCTTTGGGCGATGAGATCTGCATTGCGGACTCGTGACTAGTTAATTGTCTCGTGAGAGCCATACTCTCCTGTTTCTCTATCCCAAGCAGCGACCGCCACGTTTGAGGTGTTGGTCGGTTGTTTCTATTGCTGGCTCCATTTTGAGCCCATAAAGCTTTCTGTATCCTGTCTAGTCGGTCGCTGTATTCTGCTTGCGGCTCATAGTCTATTAGGCGATCGTATAGCTTCTGTAAGTGAAGAGCCAGTCGATGTTGGGCTGGATCAGGTGAGATGATCTTGGTGGCGATTAGGGACCTGTATTTGACCAGAGGGTTGGTGATGGCCAACCCTGTGGCCATGCGTGCTGTCATGTAAACGTCCGATTGTACAATACGTTTTCTCAAATAGACAAGACCAGTGCAAGCCTTATGCCTGTAGAGACCTCGGGCTCATCATATTGCTGCTGCATTGGGTGCACTCCTATTGTGGCCAGGAAGCGAAGCCGTAAACAATACAGACTACAAACACAATATTGACCAGACGTTGACAATGAAGAGTCGAAAAAATACATATGTCAAGAGTCTGGCACTAAGTTGGAGATGTCGTTGGACTTTGGATTGGCCAATGGCGTCATATAGAGGGCCGCCTGTCTCCTAGCTGCGGCAGTAATAAATCTGCGTCTGAGCTTCGGCAGCTCCCGCACCACCTTTCATGCTGTTGTTGACTACTATCCAACGTATCGACGTGCGCGAAGTCTCTACGCTCGGCGATCTGCGTGTACGTGTTACAGCATATAATGTGAACAGAGATACTCCGCTGCGCCATCTGTCGATATGTCAGTACCTTCCAAAAAGACCGGCATGTCACTGTACGCCGACCTGCTCGGCGACAGTAAGGGCGCATCAACAATCTCGAGCGCGCCCGTAAAATATAACCCCTCAGATGCCGGCAATGAAGCGCAAGAGCCGCCGAAGAAGAAAGACGGTACTGTTCTTTAACCTTTAGATTATATATCATTTCTGAATAGATATACTCACAGTCGCAAAGCAAGTCTTCAGTTTCAGCCAATCAAACGTCCACAAGTCAAAGGTAAGAAACCTGCCTTTGGCGGTGGAAGTGGAGGAGTAGCAGCAGCAGCAGCAGCAGCGACTGGAGGCAACAGCAGCAACACCACAGATAAGCAAGCCTCGAACAGCGCACCCAGTGAAGCGATATCCAGCACTTCAGACAAAGCCCCCACTGGTAAAAACTTGCCTCAACACCAATTGAGCAAGCTTGAAGACTGGGTGGGCGATGAGGAGGAAGATGAGTACTATCTTGCCCAACAGCAGCGTGCGCGTCGTGAGCGTGGTGGGAAGAGGGGTCGGCAGCAAAAGAAGAAGCGTGACAAGGAGCAATCACGCACATGGGACTGGGATGATATCTACGATCCCACTCTACCAAACAAATACGCCGACTACAAGAATTCTGAAGAGGAGTACAGAGATATACGTGATTGGAAAAACAGGCTTTACCACCATCAATTGAGAGAGCAAGAGAAGAAGGATGTGAGGAGCGCAAGTACTTATACAGCAAAGCCAAAAATCACTTTCGGTAAGTCAGCATGGCTTGTTCTCAGGACCTTAACTTTTAACTGGTAAGCAGGTCTCAACTTTGCACCACCCGCCTTCGATGATACGCCGCAGAAACCTCTTTCGCTCCAAGGGAATAACGATGGTTACTGGCCGCCACGCCCACCCAGCGAGTCGGCTGCTCCTGTTCTGGACAATGTGACAGGTGAAGATGCATACGCCCGACGTCTACGAATGAATGGAGTGGTCGAAACTCAGAATGCAGGCCCCATATCCTCTCCTCCGCCACCGCCACCACCACTAGTATCAGATCCCACGATACCGCCTCCACCAGATACGTCGTTGCCTAGCAATCCTGATAGAGCAGCAAGCGATATTGCCCTGAAGAAGGCAGAGGCGGCAGCTAAAGTTGCTGCGTTCAAGGCCAAAGTGGAAGCAGCCAAGGCAAAGAGTGGTGCTGCTCAGATGTCTACTCCATCCCTGCCGCCATCTCAGATTGACCTTAACCAAAATCTGCAACCGCAATCCGAGCAGTCTCAGCTCAACAGTCAATCTTCTCCACCCGCTCCTCAGGAGTGTACACCAAGAAGCGTAGCGCATGGCGTTGTAAGCGCAGCGCCTGTGCGCTACAAGCTTCCTCCACCTCCAGCAGATCTCCCAAAAGAGGAAGATGTCATGGATGTGGACGACCTACAACAGCAGCCCGATGAGGAAGAAGAGCGATACAAAGCTCGTCGAGCTGCCAAGAAGAACTTTGGTGCGAATCTTATGAAAAAGTGGGGTTGGAAGGGCAAGGATCATGGAATTGGCGCTGAGGGTAATGAGGGCATAGTAAGCGCTGTGCAGATGAAGATTGGGAAGGGCAACAAGGGACTCGAGATGAATGCCAGTGGTAAAGTTGCTACATTCAGTGGCGGCAAGCGTAGGAAAACAGAGCAGGGAGATGAGGAATTCATCATCTGGAACGTCGTCAAATTTTCCGGCATGCTGAGGGGCATGAATGTCGATCACGAGATCGAGCACAACAATCTTATGCAGGACATTGGTGACAACATGGTGGAACAGTATGGAAGGGTGGAAAGGATGTTCGTATGGAGGCAGGCCATGGGTGGAAACGATGAGGTTTTCGTCAAATTCACGACAGACATCGGTGCACTTCGAGCGCAGCAAGCTTGCAATGGGCAAATCTACGCCGAGAACACCATTGAAGCTCAACTGTGGCCCAGCGAGAAGTTCGAAAATGGAATCTATGCTTGAAAGAAATCTATTCCACTTTTTGAACATAATGGGCCATTTCAACGTCTACGTTACCCATTTCTACCATGTTCACTAATTTGCTATATTATCGTAAGTTACTTAGATAGGAATGACATGGCCAACCTCCTCGATAGCTGGCTCTAGAAGTCCAGCATAAATAGTGCATTTATACGCTGAATGTGTCAATAACCTGTCATCACGAGCTGGGAGTATGACACTGTACTGTATTGGATATCTAGGCTGAGTCCCTGTGAACATCTAGGTGAGAAAGTCGTGTTTCGTTTCTAATACCACGACTTTTGTCATTCAAGTATTCGAGGTTTTGGCTTCCTATATCAAACATAGTCACGTACAAGGCTCTTGAGTACAATCTGAGAGCCGATGAGGACTTGCAAGTCCTTGACTAAAACGTTGTGTTATACAGTCCAGATACATAGACACTTGCTCACCCACAACATTTCTCGGCGAACCATGGCGAGCTACGCAGACGTCAGTACCTTCATTCCACCACCTGTACTCTCGAGTTCGCCCACGGGCTGACGGGCGAGCATCTTCGCAAATGTATATAGATCGGCATCAACCTGACCGACCCCGTCTTCCGCGGCAACTACCATAGCAAGCAAACACATCCAGATGACCTGGCGCGCGTCATCCAGCGAGCGCGAGATGCAGGCGTGAAGAAGATGATGGTGACCGGCTCTGACCTTAGCGAGAGCCGCGCTGCGGTCACGTTGGCGAAAGAATACCCAGGGCTCTGCTATGCTACTGTAGGCGTGCATCCTTGTTCCGTGAATACTTTCGAGAGATACGAAAGTGGAGCGGATGGTTTACTGGCTGAATTGCGAAACTTGGCACAGGAGGCGAGAGACGCAGGCACCGCTACTGCGTTTGGGGAATTCGGCCTTGACTATGACAGGCTGCACTATGCGGACAAGGAGACACAGCTGAAATATTTTCGCCGACAACTGGAAGTGGCTGTCGATTTGGGCATGCCGCTTTTTCTGCACATGCGCGCTGCAGCAGAGGACTTTGCTGAGTGCCTGCGCCCACACTTGGACAAGTTGCCCAAACGTGGAGTTGTTCACTCATTTACAGGGACCGTGGAAGAGATGAGGAGCATTGTGGACATGGGATTTGACATTGGAATAAACGGGTGCAGTATGAAGACTGAGGAAAATTTAGCAGTCGTAAGAGAGGTTCCACTGGAAAGGTTGCAAATAGAGACAGATGGACCTTGGTGCGAGATCAGACCCAGCCATGCCAGTGCAAAGTTGTTGGGAGGTGACACGCCGCCATTACCCAAGGGCGTGAAGAAGGAGAAGTGGAATGCCGAGTGTATGGTGAAGGGAAGGAACGAGCCTTGTACTATCACGCAAGTTGCACACGCAGTGGCTGCTATTAAGGAACTTGACGTATCGCAAGTCATTGAGCACGCATGGAGAAATTCAATCCGGGTGTTTAGCCTCGGGGAGAGTTTATCTTGAGACAATGCTTTGTCAAGAACGTCGCGATGATCGTGGTGATCTTAAATCTGTGGACCGCCGTTACAATAGCTACACCGTGGAAGTCAGAGGCTTCGATATCTGTTACACATAGACCCGAAATGTGCAAGTTGTCATGTTTCGAAAGTGTTTTGGGCAAAGCGGGATTGGCAGACAGCTTGTGGCGTTATCAAGATATCTCATTTCCTCAAGCGCATTTCATCTTTCATACGCTAGAGGGTGGTATGCATAATGTAAAAACGCCCTGCCAAACCCGTAATGCACGTTCACTTTTGTCTTTGGAAACGTAGTACATCTATGAGCGAGGCTTTTCCTTCTTCTCCTTCCACAGAGCACTGAGACCGACACCGGAGACCTTGACGACCTTGAAACGGACACCAGGAATATCACCCTTGGCCTTACCCTTACGACCGAAACCGGCAAGGAGGACCTCATCGTTCTCGTCGACAAAGTTCAGGCAACCGTCATTTGGCACTGGATTTTTCGTTAGTCTCTTGCCTGACTCCTCGACTCTGTACGTGGGTAGGTGCATTGCGTACCGAAAGCGGTGACCTTCTTGCCGTTCTTGATGAGCTGCACACGCACACACTTGCGGATGGCAGAGTTTGGCTGCTTAGCCTCGACACCGACCTTTTCAAGGACGATACCCTTGGCGTGTGATGAACCCTGTAAAGCGTAGATATCAGTTTCCGCTCCTTAACCATACCACATTCCATACACATGCCCTGGGTAACCCCTCCATGTCCTTCTCTTTGTTTGTTCAGGAGTGTACATACACCGAATGGCGAAGACTTGAAGGCGGTACCCAAAAGTCTCTTCTTGTAGTGCAGGTCGGACCACTTCTGGTCACGACGGTGGCTGCGCAGCTTACGAGCCGCCAATAGACCTCTTGGCTTTCCTTTACCCATGTTGACTGTGTGGAAGAGTCAGCGTTTGTTGTGAGAGGTGTATGCAGTGTAGTCTCGAATCGATCGGATGATGGCGAGTTCGTAGAATGTGCACAAACTTCCCCGAATGCGCAATACGGTAGCAGCCTAGGATGATCGAGGTCTGAATTGTGCAAAGGAAGGGTGAGGACTCACCAGTTGTTGTTGTATGAGCTGGGCAGATGTCGGTCGCTTCGTCGCTGTCGTCTTCGTGCGTCAAAGTTCTTGCGCTTCAAGTTCTGAATTGTGGGTGTGCGCTATTTCTTGGCGAGATTCGATGGGCAGGTTTGCCGGCCACACCAGCTGCATCCGCATGGTTAAAGGCTTAACTTCGGCATATGCATCATCGGTTTCACAATCTACGCTATGTCTTATGGATTTGATTGCAATAACAACGTCAACACCAAGCATCGAGCATAACTTGCTTCAAAGTACATGTAACATCGTTCCGTGCCGTTTGATCAAATAGACTGCTATTCTTTAGACCTTCAGATCTTTCCTGTCAGTTCCGTCATGCCAGTGCTGCTAATGAAGACCGAGCCTTCGAGTGGTTCCTTGAACATGCCAGATGGCTCGTTTCCCAGATTTCTTTTCTTGCTTGAGCGAAGTTGCAGTAGTATGTCTGTCGATAGCACTGGAGCACGCTCTAGATGACCTACGTGTTGCCGCCTCCCAATCTTGTGTAAGGATGGTTAATAGTGTGAAGATGTATGCAATAAGTGAACGTAGATATGAAGATTAGGACTGAGCAGTAAACCGGCGTGAAGTTTCATCTTAGGAAGAGCTATACACACGACGCAAATAGAACGGATCTTCGACGGCTGGTTCGGTAGACTGCACGCTACTGCACATTCACTCCCTTTCCGTATGCTACTGTCGATACCAAGTCAAGCACTTGTATTGTTGGATTGTACCTCAGCGGCCTGGACTCACGAAGCAACTACATCGTACTAAGAAGTGATATAATACGTCCATTTTGTCACCACCGTACATGTGCTTGGCACTTGGGTAGAGGCCAGCAAAGCAACCAATGACCTACTCAATCAGAGTACCAAGAGATGGCTACTGCGGTTCGTTTGCATTTGCGACGAGCGAAACAAGATTATGGAAAACTTTTATGACGATGCAGCGGCAAAGGAGCGGTAAAATCCTCAATTCGTTTCCTGGACCGCGGCCGTGCCGGTCGCTGCTCTATAGCAAATACCTATAATCAGGGTTAAGATCGCCGAGCTCCGTCTTTTCGTGTTCCGTCAGGCCTACATCCGTGGCTGACCTCTCCCTATTTCTATTCGCCGTCCAGCAACCGATGCCGTATACAATACAGGCGATAATGCTGACAATGGTAAATGCGATGGAGATGCTGTAGCCAGGGATGAACTTGGGCGCATCCTTTTTGAGGAAGGCGAACACGGCGATGATGCCGCCGATGTTGCCGAAACCGACCTGCCAGGCAGAGCCCACTGCGCGTCTGTGGTGGCCGCCCAGGTTCATGTTAAACCAGCAGACGATGATGGGCATGGCGCTGTAAGCGCCCATAGTGACAAGGAAGAGGGCGCCGTATTGCAGGCGTGTGTCGTCGTGGACTGCGATGAGGATCGCAAAGCCAGCGATGGCCACGCAGATGGCAAAGATAGCGAAGCCAAATCGGTGGCGCAGCTTGTCCGAGAGCGTGGCGAGAACCATGGAGAACCCGAAGGCTGCAGCCCATGGAGGGACTGAATGGAGCTGTGTCTGGATAGGGGAGTAGCCGTAGGTCTTGATGATGCCAGGGGCAAAGTACGCGTAGCCGTAGGCTGGGACGATCAGGCCGAAGTACATGAAGCCACCAACAATGATTTTATAGTCCTTGAAGATGTTCGCAACGTCACGTAGAGTGATGCTGCGCTCTCTCGCAGACCTCCCCTGATCGGCACGGAGTCTAGCAGTGACGTATGCTTTCTCGTCTGAAGAGAGCCACTTGGACTCTTCTGGGAAATCTGGCAGGAGGAAGTAAAAGAAGAAGCTGACGAAAACGGTGAGACCTCCTTCTATGATGAAGATCCATCTCCAGCCAGCGTAGCCTCGCAGGCCGTCCATCTTTCCGATCGCCGCCGCTAAGAGGCCACCGAATGCACCTGCCAAGGTTGTGCTGTTGAAGAAGAAGCTGTATCTCTTCTGAGCCTCTGAACGTCGATACCACATGCCAATGAGGTAGAAGGCCCTGAGTGGGACTCGTCAGCATAGTTGCTCATCATGAATGATCTGGAAGCGGAGATTTCGTGTGCACTTACCCTGGAAACATGCCAGTCTCGAACAGGCCCAGAAAGAACCGGCACGTAACTAATCCACCATAGTTCTTGGTGAGTCCCTGCATCATAGTGACAAATCCGAACATGAACATGTTCAGACTGAGCCAGACATGAGGCTTGAATTTCTTTAGCAGGATGTTGCTCGGAATCTCACACAGACAGTATGGCACGAAGAAGACGACCAAGGCGTTGTTGTAGAGATTCCCGGTCAGGCCGAGCTCCTTAGAGAGACCGAAGACATCGGCGTTTGCGATGTTCACGCGGTCCAGAAAGGCGAGCAGATACATGATGCAGAGGAAGGGCAGGACGTGCAGGTCAATGCGCGAGACCAGCTTGCGCTCTGTAGTGTGAGAAGGGCATTCGACGTGGAGGTCATCATCGTAATTGCCAGTGCCAGTGCCTGGGTAGTCCGGATCGTAGGTGTCATTTGCGCCAGGATAATTCTGAGTGTAGGCTTCCTTCTCCATGGACTGCGAAGGCGATGTGCCCTTGGCGTCGCGCGTGAACCTCATCTTGGCTGCCTGCGACCGAAGCTACCAGCCAAAAGCTTCTGTGATAGACGAGACGAGACGAGACGACTGCAAAGGGGACGTGCGAATGGAAAACGACTGGATATATAGTCACGAACCAAGATTTCAAAGCAGATCCCTGCATACTTGCCACGAGGAGAACCACTGACGGGATCGGCGCCGCCAGTATGCGACAGTAGCAGTGAGTCGACGCATGACTGTGACTGTCCATACTACCTCTACCACCGCCGCCGCCGTCGCAGCACTCGCTCTCCTCCCTCTGCGATTTCGCTCTTCGGTAGAGTGTCGCAGAGGGGAATCGGGACAGCAGGCTAGCCAGAAAGAGAGCGGCCGGCTATTTTGCTCCGCATTTCCCAAGGGTTTGTGGGGTTTACACGCGGATTTCGACCTAGCCAAGCCTACCACAGGAACCCTTTTCCAGCACCATCCGAGGTAGTGCCTTCGGTGTGTGTACTGGCCCTGTGGGCAGCCAATATTTTGGGTATGCAATGTCAGATTGATGGGAATCCGCATTGCATCCCAGCATCCCCCCTACAGCAGGTGATCTTTCTTGCCATATGTGTCTGGCCTTGGTGCTGGTGGTAGTGCCAGACAGACGCTTTACACGCACTGCGCAATACGGCTTGAGAAATGGAAGAATCGCTCCTACATACTATGATATTGGGAAATTTGCTGTCGCGAGGAGAGCCATGCATGTCAACCATTTGCCGACTCATCGTCGTTAGCCAAATTCCTCCACTGCGAACTCGCTCTCTGAAGCAGTCAAGCCTGGATCGATGGGGAAGCCTTCACCGCGAGAGTGGGCCATTCTCCAGTATTCCTGAGTCACGAAGTTCACCATCGTAGGAATTCTCCTCCCCTGTACTGGTGCTGTCTCTTGTAGACAGACCTACAGACTTGTGGACTCCCCTGTTAACGGCATTGAGCGCAAACTCGCGGAATAGTCTCTGAGGATATGGCTCAGCCTGAAGTGTTTCACGGAGACAGCAACGGCCCAGATGTCCCAGACGTGAATTGCCCAAACAAGATACAGCGCCTTTGTAAGTCGGTGTTATCCGCTTATACTCTGCCAGACAGAGCTTCGAATAATCCTGTCGTCTAAATCCGGCACACACGAAGCTCTCAGAGGGTTGTCTACATATCACCTTCCAAAGGTTTGCGTCTGGAATTGTACCTGTTTGTGAGGAGGCAAGGGGAGCCGTCCGCCCGAGCCGGACAAGCAGCCGCTCGGCAAAGGCCGAAGTTCATGCATCCTGTAAGGTGGTGGGAACTTTTTTGCCACGGCGTGCTTGAGACCCTGCTGTGATGCGGTCTCATCTTGGCGGAGTTTTTCTCCTCTCTTTATCCATGCATATCTGGAGATCTATGACGATCCAGGGAGAGGCTGGGCACGTCTGACGAGGATGACGGGCTGAGTGAGCCCAAGACATACGGCGCTGGAGGGACGGAGTGCTCAGACATCGTGGATCAGCTGGTCGATCTCACAGGACTGCATTACCAGCTGCTCTGAACTCGTTGCGGATGACAGAGTTAACTGGACATTGCATAGCCCTTGAAAATGATGCTAAAGCAGCCGAGGTAGTCTATGTAGTGCGAGAGGATATTGGGGCTTCAGGAAGCCCGCTAGAGACTGACGCGGCGGGTGCGGCATGGCACGTACGAGAGCCAAGGACAGCTAGACATTGGCGAGTGGTGGTCGGGGAAGGGTGCAAGAGCACAACATGAACATGGCAGATCAATTGGACATAAAACAAGGACGAGGACAAGGACGCTCTGATGTGTTGAGGGAAGATCCCGCGGGATGCAGGGTCCCGTGTCTCTCCTACAGCGACGCTCATCAAGCCGTGCTCTGCGTTGTACGCGTCCATTGTCCGTGGGCTCGAAAGGAGGTAGGAGGTGTGTCGACTCCATACACTATACAGCACGCAGCATCGCGACTGTGATTGCTGCAGGTGGAATCCGGATAGGTGTGGTGTGTGTGTGGTATGGATGTATGGACAGGAGGACTTCTCCACTTGCCTACACGTTCTCCAGTGTGCGTTAGGGTCTGAGCAGCTGGTGTAGCTAGAATTCCGTCAATTTAAAAACTGCCTTGCCAAGACGGGAGGCACCATGGCGGAAGGAGAGCCGCAGAAGACGATATGGCTATAATCATGGCTCCAGCGATGGGCACGGCTATGGCTGTGGTGGTGCATCGGTGCACTGGTGGTGGCGGCCGTGGTGGTGGCCGTCAGAGATGGATGGATTGATCGTGGCTGCACCTTGGAAGAATTTTAGCCGCAGATCATCCACCCAAGCTGCGGCGGCGCCAAAGCCAGTCGTCATCGCGAGAGCTCAATGCCTGCCATTGAAGCACCCACACTCCATCAGGGCGCAACTACAGTACTGTATAACCCCAGGGTCGCGTTGAGATACGCTTCGATCCGAACCAATATCAGACCGTTGGTGTGCGGATTACAGTGGAGACTCGCGCAGTCCTCCTCCTCCTCCTCCTCCTTCTCCTCTCATCATCCTCCTGGCCTTGTCCTCGTCACCTGCTGCACCCTTTGCGCTCCTACTGGCGTCGACGGTGGAAACCTCCGCTCGGAGCTCCAGGTTATTTCTCCTCCCCATCTCGCTTTTTAAATCCACCTGCCTCCACATCTGCGCTCCTCTTTCCTTTCTCTTTCTTCTAGGCAATGGCATCAACACGCTCCGGTCGACTACTGCGTGCTCTCGGGTATACCGCCGCCGCTGGTTCTGTCGGCGCCGGCGGTCTCTACTTTGTCTACCGTCCTCGAGATGTCCCTGGTCTTGAGGAGGCTTCCGTCCCCCCCCCTACATATGGTGAGGGCGGTGTCTTCAGACCTCCCAACTTTCCACGCGTAAAGAGCAGGGAGGAGCAGATCGCAGACCTGAAGGCTAGCGCTGGTGTGATCACAGAAGCGTTCAAGGCTGCCAAGGACAAGATCAAGGACGCCGTCAATGGCCCTGATTCCGAAAAGAGTGCCGGCGAAGATGCGGTATACGACCTGCTCGTCGTAGGCGGAGGTGCCACTGGTACCGGCATCGCCCTCGATGCTGCGTCTCGTGGTCTGAAGGTCGCCATGGTCGAGCGTGATGACTTTGCGTCTGGAACCTCTTCCAAGTCAACCAAGCTTGTCCATGGTGGTGTACGCTATCTCGAGAAGGCCGTCTGGGAGCTCGACTACAACCAGTATGCCCTTGTACGTGAAGCTCTGCGTGAGCGCAGATACTTCCTTGACACTGCACCTCACCTTTCCTCTTGGCTTCCCATCATGATCCCTATCCAGAAGTGGTGGCAAGCGCCTTACTTCTGGGCAGGCACCAAATTCTATGATTTCCTGGCTGGCTCTGAAAACATCGAAACCTCATACTTCCTGACAAGGAGCAAGGCGCTGGATGCCTTTCCTATGTTAAAGAAATCTGGACTCTTCGGCGCATTGGTATACTATGACGGTGCACACAACGACTCGCGCATGAACGCCAGCTTGGCGATGACAGCCGCCCTCTACGGTGCGACGGTCGTCAACCACTGCGAGGTCACTTCACTTCAGAAGGATGCCAACGGTAAACTCTGCGGCGCCACTCTCAAGGACTTGGATGCGGAGAAGAACGGCAAGACCGACGAGTTCCCCATCAAGGCTAAGGGTATCATCAACGCTACTGGTCCATTCACCGACGCCCTGCGCAAGATGGACGACCAGAAAGTGGCTGAGATCGTCGCTCCCTCTTCCGGTGTCCACGTCATCCTACCCGGTTACTACTCTCCATCAAACATGGGCTTGATTGACCCTGCGACTTCTGACGGCCGTGTCATCTTCTTCCTGCCATGGCACGGTAACACGATTGCTGGCACCACCGATGCACCTACCACGGTCAGCCAGAACCCTGTGGCTGGCGAGCAAGAGATTAGCTGGATCTTGAGCGAGGTCTCAAACTACTTGCAACCCGAGATCAACGTCCGCCGTGGTGATGTACTTGCTGCGTGGAGTGGTATTCGCCCTCTCGTCCGTGATCCAAACAAAGCCAAGTCTGAAGGTCTCGTCCGTAACCATCTCGTCACTACTTCCGAAAGCGGCCTCATCACCATCTCTGGCGGCAAGTGGACTACCTACCGCCAAATGGCTGAGGAAGCCGTCGACGAAGCCATCAAGGAGTTCAACTTGAAACCGCTAGGCGTGCCAAACCCACCTCTTGTCTCTGGTGTCGACGGATTCCGCGAGAATGTCACTCTAGACGGCTCCTGCAAGACCCACGAAGTTCGTCTCGTTGGTGCCCATGGCTTCTCCAAGACTCTGTTCATCAATGTCATCCAACACTACGGTATCGAAACCGAGGTCGCCAAGCACCTCTGCACTGCCTACGGTGATCGTGCCTGGACTGTCGCCGCCCTCTGCGAGCCAACTGAGCAACGCTACCCAGTCCGTGGAAAGCGGATATCTGAGCTCTACCCATTCGTTGATGGTGAGGTCCGCTACGCAGTCCGCCACGAGTACGCCCGCGCTGCTATCGACGTCCTCGCCCGCCGCACCCGTCTCGCTTTCCTAAACGCCCAAGCTGCTTTGGAAGCACTCCCCAACATCATTGATCTCATGGGTGAGGAGCTGAACTGGTCACAAGCAAGGAAGGATGTAGAGTGGAAGAATAGTGTCACGTTCCTGGGCTCAATGGGTCTGCCAAAGGGCAAGCTTTCGCTCACCAGAGAGCAGGTTGAGAATGGCGCAGTCGGACAGTACGAAGATGAGGAGTTTGGCCTCTACGCGCGCCACGACAAGCCGGAAGATGTGCTCGCTAGTGATAGCAGTGCAATAGGAGGACAGAGCCCTATAATGGCCAAGGATAGTCCTGCCAATAGCTAGATATAATGTACGTTGAAGGGAGGTGAGAGATTTTGGCGAAGTGGCTTAGATGTTGCCCCTTAATTGGCCGCTCGAGAGCATGCCGCGGCGTTTTTGGCGAGACGTTGTCGGCTGGTGTGATAAATATGTATTCTTTATAGATCATCCATCGTTGACCCGTGCCGAGGCCCTCGAACAACACCTACCTATATCAACGATCGGCTCACTACGTTCTTGTTCTCATCACTTACGTCCAAGTCCCTCTTATTCTTCGTACTATGCAGCAACCCAGACTGCTCCACAACATATGGACTTTCCCATATATCCAAACTAAGCATACTCAGCACAACTGCGACGCAATTGTTGGAAAGTAACTATCTCTCACAGCATCGGACCCGTCTTGTCTTCTGGTCTCGGCCGCAGACATTTGCCTCTTGAGCCGGAAAAAATGACCACAACGCCAGTCGATCGCATTGAGGACCAACTTGGTCCATGGAGACACCAAACCTGGGGCTTCGTCATTTACCGGTCCACCTACGCCTCCGACGCCGACTTCGCCGCCGTCATTGCGCACCTCAAGGCTGAAACGGCAGAGAGTCTGGAGCATTTTGGTGCGAGTGGCCGCCCGGTCGCACGGCAGCTCGCCTGGACTATAGTCGAGGACTGCGCACGACTAGATGGCGCCAGCAAAGCGTATGTCAGGGAGCTCTTCGACCAGTGGTGCCAGAGCGCTGAGGCAGCGGCCGAGCAGCCAGAGTCTGCGCACCCGGTTGCGCATAGCCCGAGCGCCCGGTATGCGTTCTGCGTGCACGTCGACCAAGCCGCTGCCGACTCCTTGAAGACCTCGCCGGAGCCGTGGGTCAATCTTGTCATGCGGCGGTGGCCCTACGGTCAACAGGATCAGGACGACGATGACGATGGCGAGGATGACGGGGACGAAGAGGATGAAGAGGAGTTAGAGGAAATTGAGGGGAGCACTGAGGAAGACGTGGGATGGTGCAAGGTCAAGCACTTGGGCCTGCAGCCTGGGACCTACGCCCTGCTCTCGGCGTCTAACGCTTGGTATCGATTCTATCAGCGACCGCCTGCTGTGGTATAGAGAGTCGACTTGCTGAGTCTACAAAATACTACTGGGCGGCACCATCACATTTAAACAGAAAGTCGACTGGCCGACAGCGTTGGTCTTTCGAGTGCATTGATTTCAGCCTCTGACCTCGACGGGGGTGAACATGCAGCCCACTCCAGACACCTTGACAGGACCATTGCACCACCAGCAGTGCTCTCAACTGATCTAGTGCAAAGTCTGATGCAAAACGCTGCCTTGAACATCACTGGCCAGGCCGGACAAGATTGCTCTCGTGAGGACCATTGCGATCACTTGACCATGTCATGTACCAAATCCGAATACAACAAAGTCGGCGGCGACATTGGGTCCAAGGAGGGCGAGTGCAACAAGGATTCAGGACCTCCAGACATACTACGGTATCTGTTGTGCTAGAGATGTTGGTATCGTCACCTCTATAATTGTGTGTGGAGGTCTGCACTGTCAGAAGCAAGTGGAAGTTGTTTCGTAGTGTTCCGTCAAGCGAATGGCGAGTGGTCGACTCCATCTGCTGTTCTGGTCCTCAACCACCAAGCACAGGACTCACCTCCAGTGGGCCCACTTGGGGGATCGATCCATCCTTGCATTCTTAGACGCACTGCTTTTTAGCTGTCTTGCACATGCGGCCTGTCCTTCTAGGCAACCTCCTCCTGAGAAAATACTTTTTACAGAAGCCTTCGACCCACAGTGGGTACGGCCGCAAATCAAGGACCCAAAGCTCGAATTTTGACAGGTCCGCTGGGAGCTCCAGTGTGAATAAATGTGTAGGCGATGGTGGTGTCGAAGGAGGGGGGCAGGCTTGCTGGTGGGATAGGATAGGAGGAGCTTCTAATCACAGCTATCACAGCCGTTTAGATGTCTACGTCCGGAGCATGTCGAAGTACGAGCAAAACCAAGGCTAGAAAATCTGGAACGCAGCGCCGCCTTTCTAAAGAAGGGCGCGATCGAGTCCCGAAGACCAAGATAAACAACCTCCACCGCTCCTTGGTGCAAAGTGTGAAAGGCTTGAGAACGAGTTGCTCGCTATCATAGAGACTATCTTGGGTAGCTAATGCTCATGGCTGCACAGTTGGGCAAGAGAGGTCTAGCGCAGTGATGCGCGATGAGCCTGTGCTAAGCACCAGGGCAAGCCTACGGAGCTTGTACAAGTCATGCAATGGACCTCTCTCATTGATATAGTACTCAAAAGCTGCCACTCCAGGCAATATCACATGAATTTGATTTGTGTACGTGCAGCGGCGTTGCAACTCCATTCTATCTCACCTGACCATTTGTCTCCCGCACCTAATTTCTCCTACGTATTGTCATCCAGGTGACCGGCAGAGGCCCAGCTAGATCTTGTTCACTCAACAACGTGAACTGGCGCGCAGCTCCAAGTGCAGGTAAATCCGTGGTACGCGCTCACCCGTCATCCAGCCCAGCGATCGTGAGACGGCGAGCCCATCTAGATAGGGAAGTACGAGGCTCGTCAAGTTCAGCAGTGCCACTAGAGCTTATCTCGTGTCTACATACCCTACTGGATGCCTTCTGCGGCAAGCAAATGCCATCTGCTAGAGGTACCAGGCGATCCCTTACTGCGTCGCTCCAGTGCCATGCGCACCCATCGTCGCGAAATGAATCTCACCCTCATGACGTCCTCACCCGCTTCCTAGGCGGCTCACTCGGCAATCCGGCAAGATTTGCCTCTACGAATGTCTTCGCGTTGGCCAGTAGCTTCTTCTCACCCAGCCGGACCATGATAGCCATCTGCTTGCGCAGCAGGTCTTCGCTCGCCGCGTCAAGCCTGCGTATGCTTGCGAACAACTGCTCGTCATCCTGGATTGAGGTCGGATACTGCGCGATCCTTCTCTGAAGCACTGTGTCTGCGATAGTCCAAAAATCCAGCTCGTGCGTCTCGAAGCCTGGTTTGGTCTTCCTGAGGTATTTGAGAAGAGCCTTGAGCTGGATGGTGAAGGTTTCAGGCAGCTCGGTGACAGTCATTCCGACTGTGGGCAGAAGGCCGGTGGGATCTGGTGAGATGGATGAGTATTCCACCACGAAGCTGTCCTCCAGCTCATCTTCGTCGATCTTGGCTAGCGCTCGTTGCAGGTCCTCGTCGGATAGTCCATGGTGCGCCTTCACCGCCTCGTGCACAAAGCGCCAAGGCAGCTCGACTACGTTGTGCACGTCGTGCTTGTAGCTGACGTAGCCATAGCGTCGAAGGAGATCTGAGTTTGGGAGCGGGCCGTAGTAATTCAGCACCTCGTCCCCAGCCCTGATAGGACGGAGGCTGGTCATTATCAGCGCGTCGTCCTCGTGGTTCAGATGTGCGTTGAACTCGGCATCGGCGTTGAGCATATCAGCCATAGGCACCATGCCGAGCATCTGGCCTTCACGGTCCTCGACCCATTCGTCGTCCTCGTTCCCTTCTTCGTTGTCGTCCTGCTGCAGGTCGAAAGCGTATGCCATAATTGTCGACCCGAGACGGTGAGCTAGACTCACAACCTCATCATCGCGGAGTTGTGGTTGACCTTCTGCGAAGAAGATTTCCGATTTGCTTCGCAGCAGCGGTACTAGCTTGTTGCGGAACATCCTGTCCGCGCTCTCTCTGCCAATACGGCCACGGAGATCACTGGCTTGTAACTCTGAAAGCTGCGAGTCCGACCAGAACATCGGAGTGTCGAATGAGGTAGGCAAGACGCTGAGATAGGATGACCAAGGTGACCTTCCACCAAGCTGGTACTCGTAGATCATTGTGACGATGAGGGAAAGCCAATGGTCGAGAAAGTCTTCATCCTCAATATCGCTGTCGGCTCCCTCAGCTCCATTTATGTCAGAGTCATTTGAACCGTTGCCGTTGTTTGCGGGAACTAGCTTTGGTACACGTTCGTCCAAAATATCACTGAAGAAGTTTGGCCACTGTGCCACTAGCGAGGAATTCTCTGTAGTCAGAATCCTTCCTCTCGGGATTCTGAAAAGCTCAACATCTCCCTCGATATCTGCAGTGGCAACTGTTGCGTGGAATCATCAATTAGTTTACGCGACATTCGGTGCCGAGGTCGTCCAAACATACCAATTCCACGACCAGCATGGCGACTGCGGAGGTCCTGGATCGCGAGGGACGAGTGGAAGGTTGCACCTGGCAGGTGTCTGAACCATTGGAGGAACGCAGCAGAGCAATTCGTGAAGTCGTCTGATACCATACTTTATAAACTCCCAACTGACCTATACATGCATCCACCGTGACGAAAGGATGGTCTATCCTCTCTCGAGAATGGAGCGGAGGGAAAATGTTCGAGGACAGCGACCCTGTGATTGGCTGTTCAGGCATGTCCGAGCGTTGCATCGATCTCCAAAGACATACGTTACACATCATTACAGGTTCATCGGGTGTTGGATAATCACAATGTATGTCAGACTCCCCATCAGACTCCCCATCAGGCACCCATCACGACTCCTAGAAGCCGGGATGATGATCGTGTCTCCCACGTCAGACACCCTACCATCACCTACCTCGCCAACCCCTCCAACCCTCTCCTGATAGCCTTCCTGACACTGCCATCCAAAACCTCCACCCTCGGCCTCCTCTCCCCAGCAACCATGATCCAGTTCTCCTCGTCCTCCAGCAGCCCCCCAGTGTCAGCCCTTGTTTCTCTAACCCACACAAGCCCAAACTCCAGCACCACGCCGGCCAATTCCCTTCTCACGTCCTCATATGCGTCGTCGCTGAACCCGGCGCCGACGAAGACCGCGACTGGCCTTCGCGGCGCCCGCCCGTACGCTATGCGCTGGCTGTTGGTGCCGATGGGCTTGTCCGCCAGCACTGGCTCACCGCGGGCGCTGGCCGGCAACTCGGCCTTGGCGGCGGCGGGGGTGGTGCAGAAGTGGACGACTGGCGGGAGACGGTTAGGAGCGCGAGTCTCAGTGGCAGCCTGGTGCGGGCACACACTTCTCTGCGTGTCTCTCTTTCTCTTGCTGTTCCGCACCTGGGCCCTTTTCCTACCGTGCGGTGCTGCGAGGAGGAGGAGGAGGAGGAGGATGAGCGCTGCCTACTTACCGTCGAATTCATCCTGCCATTTCGGAATCAGCGCGCTCCCAAGCTCGGCGGAGCGGCCCAGCATGAAGATTGCGGGCGCCTCTTCTCCTGCCATCGTTTCTGCAAGCTGTTGCGGCGATGTGTCAGGACGCTGCTCCGGAATCAGGTCCTGCTCGGGCCAAGAGTCTCGCAAGGGACCGCTGTGCAAGGCCAATGGTTCCTACTTGTGTCACATCATTGCCGAGGTAGTAACCCACCATGCGCCGTGTGACGACAGTGGATTGTCGCAGTTGATCTGGTGAGCAAGTGTCGGGTTGGCAAAAACGCGAGACCCGAAACGTCTCTCGAGTCACCCACCACGTGTGCGCATTCTCCCCTCACCCAGGAAACAACATGAAGGTAGGGATGTAGAGTTTCATATATGGCAACTGGTAAGATGGTTTGTGCGTATTGATATATTTGAACGAAATCCTCTATTTGTCCGCCCTCTGCCTGGGCGGAAGTCAAGCTGCAAATGGTATCTCCCGAGTCGTTAAAAAAGGTAAAAATAAGAAGAAAAGATAAGATCTGCCGCGATCGTTTTTGAAATGTGCCACTTCCTTTTCCCTCTCCTAATCCAAATCGTATCCATGCAATTCCATGTGTTGCCCAACATCAGAGTCCCAAACAGGAGCGTTTATCCCAAGAGAACCATTGAAGGTCATCGAATGTTCATCATCAAAATCGTCGTCAATCCTCTTGCCATCACTGCTGTCACCGACCCTCGAAACCGGAAAGATAGTCGCCAGTTGCCTGCTGCTGTCCGTAGACGCCACCACCGCCCATGCCGTGTTGCATGTTACCGAGCCCCTGACCTCCCATCCCCATGCCTCCCATGTTGCCCATGCCAGAGTGGTCGTGATACGCGTTGCCCATCTCATTCTCGGACATGTCATCATAAAACTCCCCGCCGCTCGAGGCGTCAAACGAGCTCCTGCCCGAGTACGCCTCCTCGTCTGGCGGTGCGCCTTGCGGCATCGCGTTCCAGTCCAACCCGGCAAGTGCAGGGTATTGCTGCAGCAGTGCTGCAGGGAGGAAGTTGCCCATCATGTCGACAGATTGGGGTTGGCCCACCATAGGCTGTGGAGCCACGAACCCTGCAGCGACTTGCGCCTGCTGCTGCTCCTCCACCCAAGCTCTATCCCGTTCGGCCGCTTCCTCGTCGAGGAGAGGCTTGATACAAACCCGGCCGGCTTCGGAACGGAAGTGACGTCCCAGAGCGTCGGCGCGGGCGAACCTTCTCCCACAACCCCATTGCGAATTGCTCTGGAGTGTGCCACGACACACGAACTTCTTCTCTCCCGAGTGAAGCCCTTCGTGACGTTTGCGATCGTGCTGACGCGCGAAGGCTTTCCCACAGACAGTGCAGACGAAGGGACGCTCGTCTGTGTGAGTGCGTAGGTGAGAGCGTAGGTTGTAGGCACGCGTGAATCGCTTGGTGCACAGGTGGCACTTGAAAGTGGCTGGGTGCTTCTGGACGCGGCCCCTTCCATCACTGGATGGCGTTCGCTCCGGGTTCGCAAGATCAAGCAGGTACTCGCGCTGGTCTGACTGGTTGCTCAAGCTCCTGGCACGATTCCCCACGGAACCATTGCGCCCTCTGGTAGGAGATGGTGATCTCGATGGGGGTCCGTCGCCGTTGAAAGGCATGAGAGAGTCTTTGCCTTCGAAGCTCTGTTGGGGCTGCAAAGAAGGCGACCTGCCGCGGCTGGGGACAGGGGGCTTGGATGACCGCGGGCCGGCATATGAATCCGACTTGGCTCTCGTGCGCGCACGGCTCTGGGTGCGGAGTGGTGGGCTGAGGGTGTCCTCGGCCTTGACGCCCTTAGGGACGTCGTTCATGACGGTTGATGGCTCTGCGAGATCTATGTTGATGACTGGGGGGCTCATCTGATCGGCAGCGCCAAGGTCTCTAGGGCTGCCAGCCGCATTGAGGGATGGGAAGGGTTCGTCGACAGCATTGGGAAACATCTCTAGGTGGTGGGGCTGGGAGTTGTACTGGAGACCGTAGTTATCAGCGGCAGTGAAACCCGGCAAGGGCTGCTGGTCGGGCATCATGCGTGGCGAGTGGTGGGGGCTATGGCCTGGACTATGGAAGCTGTTATGCTGGTGAGGTTCGTTTAACGAGAACCGATCGAGACCTAGACCACTGTTGTACTCGGAGTTCTGTTGCGCGGGTAACATTGGGGACGAGTGTGCACCAGGAGCGTCAAAGCTGTCCAGGTTGCCCAGATATGGCGAGGCCTGGTTTGAATGTGACGAGTACTCCGAGTGTGCATCTGACGGTGAGCGATTGTGCCTGTAGACACCCATGTTGGCCCACTCGTTCTGGCCCTGTGGGAACATGGCGCTCATGGGGTCGAGTGACTCGGAAGCATTCCGTGGTCTGTTAGCACCCTGGAACGATTGCTGAAAGGCAGGTGAAGTCTGAGGGGAGGGGCTGTTCGACTGCCTACGTCCCAAGTTGGGTTGGAGTAGGTGGGGTGGGGTGGGGGAGTGCGACTGCATGGTAGCCATTGGATTGATAGAGGTGCCAGAGAGGCCTAGGTCGGTGCTGTTGTCGCTCGAAGTGAAGTCGAGGAAGGAAGGGTCAAGGGAGCCGTTCTGGTCAAAGCCGAACTGGTTGTTCTCGAAGGAAGGGAAGGCAGTGCTTTCGCCTGGTGGCGAGGAGTGGGAACTCAGAGCTCCAGGCGAGACGTGGTTGCTGCCTGGTTGGCTTCCGGCGTTGTAGTCGAGGTTGCCCTGTGTCTGCAGATACTGGTTCTGTGGTTGCGACTGCATATGCTCTTGCGCGGCGAACTCCTCATACGTGGCGCCTAGGGAAGCGAACTGCGCGCTGGCTTGCTGCTGGTAGTCGGTGGTGAAGCTTGGGTCGGAGAAGGTAGCGGACTGGTGGGAGGTGTTGACCTGATTGAAAGCGTTCGAGTCGAATGAGTGATTGAGAGAGGAGTCATGGGGGAGAGGTGGGTGAGGCGAAGCAGAGGCAGAGTGCCTTATATGGGCAGGCAAGCCCGCAGACGGGGACCTGCCGCGCTCCATGTCAGGCAGAGGTATGGCGAGTGTGAGCTGGCGCAGCAAGGGCAGGCAGGCAGGAAGGTAGGCAGGTCAGCGACCTTGCTACAGTACAAGTCTGGAAAGGCGGCTTATGTTTGTGTAGAAAAGAGGGTTTAAGGACATTCAGGCGTTTGGCGCGGCAAGAAGGTGGCAGTGCGGGTTGTAGGATGGACGGATGAACGGCCAGTTTAGCACATGCCTGGGATGCGGGTGCCTGCTCGCCTGTCCTGTGAGCGCATCAAGGCAGAGATGGGTCGAAGGATCAGCGGACGACTAGCTCCTTCGCCTCGTGTAGCCTCGACTGGCAGGATGATTTGGGTATCGGGGGAATTGGTCGTATGGGGTGACGGTGCGCGAAGGGAAGGGTCGCAGGGACAGGGCCGCTTTGAACGGCAGAGGATAGAGAGGATAGAGTAGAGGACACACACAGGACAGAGGGACCGGCGTCGCGACTCAGCCTACCATTCCAATCGGCGCTAGCCATGCCCGCCTCTAGCTGCGCGCAACTGGTTCATGTGTATCCATCACCCACCTTACCTTCACCGGTCTGAACAACCACTGGTCGTCTGCACTGTGCTGTAGGGTTCCCTCTATCGGCGTGCGTCGACCAACACCGGAAGCTTCTGCGGTACCGTACAGCAGAGGGGGAGTGGCCGCAGCTGGGGAGACGTGTGGACAGCGATTCAAGGTGTGCGAGGTTCAGGATTCGGGATTCGAGATTCGAGATTCTCGAGGCTGTAGGCTGGGACAGCGGAGGGAGGGGAAACCCAGGCGAAGCGCGGCATGTGATTGGTCCGTGACAGGACGGGTGGTGGCAGGACAAAAATAACTTCTGACACCTGCGGGTGGAAGATGAAACAGCTTGTCCTCAGGCATCACTGCCCAGGTACAGTAGAGCATGCACCCACTGCAGGCAGGAGGCAAGTCGTACTTCCACAGCTTTCGAAATCCACGCGAGTCGTCGGGATCATACCTTACCTATGGAGGCTGGTGATCCTCGGCGTGCTATACATACACCTGAAACACCTAATGTCGGGTTTTATTTTGGAATCATATCACTCCCACCATCTCATCATTTGGAATGACAGACAGACAGTCGTCACGACAATGCAGCCATGACCATGACGGGCCAACTACTGCGTTGGGGGGTATGGCATCCACAGGCGCGGCACCTCTCCGCACTATCAAGTACAGTGGCAGTCGAGCCAGCGTCGTCCCTCTCCATCATGAGACCGGGAGGATGTGTAGCATTCTCGACTGACGTCGATGGCACCGCCATAAGGTTCCGATTCTGACGCCATTCTATCACCGTCTGCTGCACGACATTGTCTCGTGTGTGAAACGGTTTGTCTCTCCCGACGAACCTTACCCACTGTAGACCGTGGGTCCACTCTGGTTCTCCAGAAATCTTGGTGATGCTTTCGCCTGCACAGCCCCCTTTCCCTCCTCTGGACCAATGTGCACTTGCAGAGAGCAGTGGCAGTGCAGACCCAATGCCCTCGCCCGCAAGCGCGAGCACGAGCTCAAGCCCAAGCCGCAGTCAAGCTTGCGCTGTACTGCACTGTACTGTACTGTGCTGTGCTGTGCTGCACCCTCAATGTACTGCCAACCTCAGGCACCTTCTCGTCACAGCCATCTCTCGCAAGTGTCTCTCACAAGGTGCCTGGAGGTGTTTCTCCTTTCCCTCTTTGTGCGCCGAACGCGTTCTGGCCGTGTCAAAGGCCAGCCGGGATTGGCCTCACCTGGGCAGTCTGTTTCCGTGACTGCCGTGACGATGATGGCCGACTGTGTAGACGGGCGGGCACGCGATGGCTGCCTGGTCTGTGAGTCTCCCACTCGGCGAGCCTCGGGTTGTGGAGTGGGGCCTTGTCTGCCTTCAAACACACCGCACCTGACTCTGAGTGAGGCTGTGCTGCCTGGATTTTCATCTCCCCATTCTGCAGCACCCTCACTCTGATGTCAAGCAGTGGTGACTTCATACTGTCTGCATGTCTAGGTAGCTAGCTATGCCTACCGCGATCTCTGAACCCATTCGCAAGCATGTCTGTGCATGGGCGATTGCCGGCCGATGTGAACGCCAGCTCCTCAGGGTAGACATCGTGCTGCGGCGCCGTCACTTTCCTCATACCCCAAGTGAGCGAATGCGATTCAACGGTTGACGCTCCGGGTCAGTAACAGACAGTTTACAACCAACATGACACCTGCCACTGAGAATATCGTGTTCCTATGCCCCTCATCTGATCACGACTGGCCATCAGCATATGCATATAGTAGAATGACAGAGCGCAGTGCAGTCCCTGGGCTTACCTCCTTGTGTAAAGCTCAAGGCAACAACCACCAACAGGTTGAGTGGCATGCGCATGAGCCCGTATACCCTTGCCCTTACGGCATCTTCCACAACCAGGGTACGCAGCGTCGACATCGTTGGCCAGTACAGACCTACGGCAAATTCAAAAAGACAGAAGCTCCAGAAGGTGGCCTTCTCTTGCATGATTCGGGTCGGCAAGATGAACGCAGAACTCGCGAGGGCTAGCACCACCAGCATCATCTGTACTGCCTGCCTGTAGCCCACTTGGCCTGGATGCATCGTGGAGAAGGCGTTGCCTCCGTTCATCATGGCGCACATCAGGCAGCTAAACACTAGGCCAAACGGAGGCATGGTCTCCTCGCCTGCCTCGATCCTGGAGACAATCATGGCTTGCGACCAGAAGAAGATGAAGATGTGCAGACTCCCTTCGAATACGCAGGACGTCAACGTCAACCGCATGATATTCTTATCTATGCCCAAGTCAGCTCATGTTGTTGCTTGTCGCCCCAGGAAGCACACCTACTCTTCACCATAGCCTGG
The DNA here is from genome assembly GCA_010093785.1 of Polychaeton citri CBS 116435. Taxonomy (NCBI): domain Eukaryota; kingdom Fungi; phylum Ascomycota; class Dothideomycetes; order Capnodiales; family Capnodiaceae; genus Polychaeton; species Polychaeton citri. The sequence continues at coordinate 41,379 of MU003782.1, forward strand.
AGCCCCTCCCATATGCTTGTACATCCAGACCCGCTCTGCCCGTAATTCTCATTCTGGCCCGTCTGTCAGCAGACCGTCAAACTTGCCTACAACGGCTTTGATACGCACCCAGTTTCTGCTGATCAGAACCGCTGCAAGGGCAAGACAGGCGACTGCAGCGATGAACGGAGTGGTTTCCGTTCTCGTCCAGGTGACCAGGGTTTCCCCTGCAATGCCGGAGAATATTGCAATGATCCCACTTAATGTAATCGAGAAGCTAAAGATGCTCCCTAAGCTAATTGCCTGACTCAGCCCACGCTCAGTGTATTCGGTCACCATCCATGTTTCGAACACAGCGTAAAGCAGCGTCACACCTAGACCTCCGATAGCCCTCCCGATGAACAGGACTTCCAGTCTTGCGCTCAGCACGCTCAAGCAGGATATAGAGTAGAGCAGGCAGAAGACCAGACAACCCTTTCGGCGTCCATATTGATCAGCGAGCGAGCCAACAAACGCAGCTGACCCTGCTGCTGCGATGAAGGATGTTGAGAAAAGGGCAGCTACCGTTCCTTCCGACAGACCTCTTTCCTGCCGGTAGATGGAGTATACATAGGGACCCTGTGAACAAGATCAGCCGTAATCAAAAACCATCGCCTTCTGGAACGACCGTCTACCTGCAACCAGTCTGCAGCCACGACTAGGCCATAGGCACTGAAATAGTCCCTCTTGAAGTTCGAAACGCCACGGCGTGCCTCAATGCTCGGCACGACCAACGTCTCCTTCTCCATATCATATTGCTCGCTCTTCCCATTGTGACGATGCCGATAGTACCATTGTGCTATCACAAGCGACATAAGCACAGCAAAGTATACGCCGTAAATCTCCATCGTGCACGTTACTACCAAGACACTACGCTGAAAAATACTCTGTATTTGTTTCCCTATCTACTATCAAGCTGGAGAAAAGGTTGTCGCGACATTCCAGTACACCCAATTTCGCTTATCTCTCTGCCCTTGCCTTGGGGTTTTTGTGCGACACACACACCTCCCTCTCATATGTGCATGCAAGATTGAATCATTTGGGCGTTGCGTCTGTCGCAGGTGGAGAATCAATGTATGGGACATCAGACAAGCCATTTCACGATGGTGTAAGCATTCTATGCACGTCTGGGTCGCACTTAACGAGTTGACCTCCTCGAAGCGCCGACTATACGCTTGATGTGCCGGAGAGTCTTTGCGCGGGTCAGTTGCACAACGATCCCGAGGTTAACTCGAAACCACCAAAACTTCAAGACAACTTACTAGAGAGGCTACTGTAGCGTGAAGATCCTTATGCTAGCGACAATGGGCGGTGAAGAGATATTTGGGCTGTTCTTGAGACACCATGATGATAGGAACAGCCCATGCCTTGCAATCTATTCAAGGAGACATAGGAGCTAAACTTTCGAATAAACCTGGTGGTCCATCTACAGAGGCCGTTCCTTTCTCAAGCTTTAACGCCGTGCGGTCGAATACCCGCTTGGGCTGGGTCCGGTGCTGTTTCCATAGCTGCTCGAATCCGAGTTCGAAGGCCACCAGTTACCCTTGCCCAACGGCACCTTTGGTTGGGTGATGTTTCGCTGTGTGGTGAATGGACTGACCTCGCTGAGACTATCGATCCTACCGAGCAAGAATTCCAGGTGACGATACCCAGATGAAGGCTGATACTCAGGTACCTCGTGACCGCTGAGGTCGATGCCGACGAATGTCAGTCCCCTCTCGGTGACGTAGCCACCCAGAATGCCTGCGCCGGCGATCGAACCCTCGATAGGGTCATCATGGTATGGCACGTAGAAGGGCTCTGTCGGTGGCTGAGAGAAGCCTTGCTTGCCGTTCCAGGTCAGGTTGTTTAGAGTTATCAGAGTGCCGTTGGCAATGAGTACCATGTCCAGCGCGCCGTGGCCAACTATGACGTTGTTTGTCGCCTCGATCACTTGCTGGAGAGGGCCACCGTTGATGCCTAAAAGGTTGTGGTCAGTTGACCTGGTTTCACGGACTTACGAACATTATGGGATCCGCTTACCTGATGGAGGGCTAAGATCAGTATCGTTGACGAACACAGGCTCGGAAGAACAGATCGCCCAATCAGAATCCAATGGGACGTGCAATTGCTTCTTGACTTCAGTACGGTTGAAGTATACCTGATCGAAGCCTACAGGAAGGTAAAAGTCTGAGTAAGGGAATCCCAGGGTATCCCACAGCAGAGGACACAGCTGGCCAACCTGGTAGATGTCGAAGCATGGGTTGATGTAGAAGATACCCTGGAAGATAGTGTAGAAGAGGGAGCACTCATCGAGTGTCTCCCCAGTTGTAGCGTTCAGACTCTGTGGGGGTTGGTCTGGGAAAGGGCCTGTGGGAGGGAACTGCAAGGCATTGCTCAGGTACTCGTCGTAGCCGCAGGATGCGCTTGCTTCGTGAATGGCGTCGTGGAAAGTGTCATTGAAGGGGAAGTCGTTGTGGTTGGCGTCAGTGAAAGCAACGGAAGCAATATCGCTGACGTAGTCGTAGGCGATACTTGGGTCGTAGATCAGCAGACCCTTGACATTGAAGTACTCGGTATTGTTCTGGTCCAGCATGCCGGCCGCGATGTACGGGCAGTACTGGCCGGCGTAGCTCTCGCCAGTCACGTAAACCTTGCGATTGTGCAAGCCAAAGAGATCGACGAAGTTCTTCCAGAACGGACGGAACTGGTCTGCGACATCGATCTCACTGGTTGCATTTGGAGTGCCTTGGCTGAAGCCAGTTCCGACGGGCTGGTCGATGAAGACCATGTTAGTCACTGCCTTCGTTAGCAACTCAAGACTTGATTTATGATAATTCCAAAGGGTATACAGCTAGAAACTTACAGTTATTCCATGCATATGTGTTCGGTACTGGCAGGTAGGTACCAGCCTGCCAAATGACTGGTCCATTCTCATGGAAGAACCCATCCAAGCTCGAACACCCAGGCCCGCCATTCAGCCAGATAGTGATCTCGTCAGAGGCATCAGGGTTGGTGGTTGGCACAAACCAGAAGAAGAGCTCCTTGCTGTCATCGATCGGTAGCAGTCCAGCATAAGACTCGCCGATGTCGAAGTGAACATCTGGAAGTGCCGAGCCATTGACCCAGTACGGCTGGGTCTTGTTGTTGAGATAGTTGTCTGACGACGGCCGAGAAGGCTGTTCCTGTCGCTTGCGGACAGGCACAGTCGTGTCGAGACCTCGTTTCTTCAATGCTGCGTGACGTGACTGCAAGCTAGCACTGACAAGCAGAGCGGAAAACAAGCCGCCGATTAGGAAGCTTAGGCGCGCCATGGCGTTCTGTCAAGGCCAAGGTCAAGGAGCTTCACAAAAGCTTCGACGTTGTGGATGGTGGTGGTGGTGGCGGTGGTAATGGTTGCAGCAGCATCTCTGGAGGCACACACGAGGGTTTTGAACATGGCAGAGCCGGTCTCTGCACGCAGATCCACTCGTGCGCTATTGCCCCCATCATGACGAATACGCTTCAGAAAACATGCCTTGTCGGAATCAGGAAGCTCGCAGGCTGCACAGATGGGGACATGAAGATCGAGCGCGTCACTAAATGGGACATGGGCCTGATCGACGCTGGATCAGCCGAGCTAGCTTACGACTGCCCTTGCAGCAGGAGCGGTTACTGGAGGTCGGTCAAGCCGACTCATATTGCCTGTTGCATTGAGCTTGATAGGGTCTCCCGTTGCCGCAATACGAGCCCTTTTCTTTATCGATCGCCATTGGCCAATAATTGCGCCTTGCTATGGGGTGAGATGTTACTGTATTACTCAACACGGAAGCAGCATTATTGAGCACGACTGCCTGCATTCCTCCATGCTGCTCCTAACGAAACGCGTCTTTGAGTCCATTAAACATCCAGTCCTGTTTAGCTCAAACATTCACTGTGGCCTTTACACTACCGAGAAGGGAGTGGACACTTGAAGTTGTGGCACTTGGGAGTCTATTAGATGATGCAAGCCAACGCACTCGTATGTTGTACACGATCTGGCACACCTCCAACACCTACCCGATCCGCATATCACTCACACCAGACCATACGTATCTAGGCTGACGGTATCCGGATGCTCCTCGCTCAATCTCACCATCTCGCCATGCATGATACCGTCGACGTAGGCATCACCAACGAGTCTGAAGCCTTGTTTCGTAGGCCGCAGCACAAATGGTACGCTTGCACCAAGAGCAACGACGACAACGTCACCATGCCTCGCATCGGAAGGTCCAAACCCCACCAGACCTTGGCCTGTTGCAAAGGCAGCACGTCCAATCAGCCCCTTCTCGAGCGATGGAGATAATCTTTGGAAATCCCGTAGCATACGATCCAAAGGACTCTCCAGGTCAGACTCGATAGAATCGCTCTCGCAGATCTTGCGCCAGCAGGCAAACACTTCTGCTAGATCGAATCCAGGATCCGAAGATTGATTGGTCTGGTGGACATTGGAACGTAGGTTCTCATTCTGGTACAAGGCCCCACGTGGATCGCCAAGTGGGAATTCATGTTCCGAAGCCTCCATCAAAGCAGCTGCAAATGCTGCCACTAGGCTGGAGATCGAGTTACGTTGTTTCTCAACGCAATGGGTGGCCTCCTCATGCTCTCTCCTTGAGTATACACCTGGCCACGTTTTGTGCACAGTATCAATCTCGATCGCCGTAATGTAGAGGATCAATGGCCTCATTGCAGATTTTTTTATTTTGGAGCCAGACGTTCATGGCATCAGTTTGGCCCAAGCCTCCTTTCTCAACACTTGTCTGAACATTTCCACCACCTACAGACCAGATTGGCCGACGGTTGCCACTCGCAGAGTATGTGCAGTCGCATAGCGCCGTCTTCCAAGGCAACAATTGGCAATAATCTGGAACCCATGTCAGGCCTATTGACGATAACGACCTCCACCGCCAGACCAAGACATCAAGACGATCTTCCACATCCAAGATGTGAAGAGTGACTTGGAGAAAAAGTATCTCTATCTGCTTGGTGTAATCAGGTAAAATTTGGTACCGGACTAGAGCTGGCTGGGAGCTGCCGGAGAGAAGTCCCTGAAGAGCGTAAATCCTATCCAACGCATGTGTCGAATTAGAAGCTGAAGTCAGACGCAAGAGCTGAAACAAACTGAAGCCTACTGGTGCCTTCCAGAAGCTATCTTTGATTTTGGTCAGGGCGAGCACAGCGCTCGTGGCACTGCGGAACGAGCCAGCATTTCCCTGCACTCCTTGCGCAGCGCAACAAGAGATGAAGTCGGACCAAGTCATGATGGCAGCATCGAACGCAACTTCGAGCTCTTGGGCGACCGCGAACTCTTGTACCACCCAGAGTCGCCGCCACCACGACCATTTACTATCCAAATGGAGCGCATGTCTCACAATATCAGCCATACCCGCTGTACTCGAGCTTGGAAGGTTGGTCGTGTTTCCGCCAAGCCATATGACTACTTTACTCGCCTGAGTGAAGACGTCTTTCATGAGACTAACTTGGTGTCCTCTTTCAGTGTTATCTGCTTGGTTTATACAGACGCAATCCAGCCAGACGTAAACCGGTTCATGCTGACTTCGAAGCATACGTAGAGCGGCAGCTACGTGCTTGGCGGTAATGATGTACTTGTACCCATCAACCCTGATACTAGTGAAATTGGAAGTGGATGCACCCCATGCGTAAGAGACTGCAACATATTTGCTGATACAAATCAGACCTTCCTTGAAGCCAAGGATCTTTCCAGCGTCATTGGTCAAGTCGTAATCGAGCAGCCAAGTCTCAAGTGGATCCTCGTCGTCTGCTGGCTCAATGCATAGCAGTCGAGTCGCTCTCCCGTCAGTGTAGGCCGAGGTATAGATCTCTCTGTTGAAGTGGTCTACTTCGTATCTCTTCAAGCCAGCATCAAGAATCAATCTGGAATCCTTTCAGTATACTTCCCAAGCAACTTGACGGAATACTCACGACATTTGCCACTTTTGTTCTGCCTGAATATCGCGTTCGTATTTCGAGTTCGCAATTGCGGCAATCACACTCAAATCACCGCTTAGGAATTCCAACAGTTGACGATAGGTCGAACTGAAGGAACGTGATATGACAGACAGCTTCTCGGAAGCTTTTGGCTGTCTGGGAGTGATGATCTGAGCGTAGTCGTTCATGAGTAACAATAGTGGAAATGGAATGCGCTCACTGTTCGGGTACAGTGAGGCGCTACAATCAGCCAAAGCCTCGAAGCGTTTATCCCGTCTCAGGGCGAACTCCAACGTCAGTATAGCTCTTTCCTGGTCCTTTGTGACAGATGGATTGCCACATCTGCCATGATGCTGTTGCTTGATGGGTCGTTCAGGCTCATTTCCACTTGAGCCATGGTCTCTAGTGCTGAGTAAATGATGCTTGCAGAAGGCGAAAAACCTCATGTTTTTCAAAGAGAGTCCTCGAACCGTGATTAGCTCAGCAAAGTCTGGATCCGATGTAACGCCCAGGATTGCGTGGACAACTGTGTTGAGAAATCTTGAACTCTCCCGGTTCAGCTCACAGATGGGACCCGCTCTCGACACATCCTGAAGGGTAATGCGATATTGCCCAAATCTGAAGAAGGTACCTGGTATGCTGGGAAAAGCTTGTGATAAGACACTATCACAAAACCTTGAAGCTCTGTAGCTACCGCCATCATGTTGACGTTCTCCTACTAGCAAGAGAAGTTCAGATGCTAGCATAGTGGGACGATCCTGAAATCTATTAAAATAGCCTTCGAGAGATGCCATGATGATTGCTCCCTGAGCATATTTCCGGGCCACCTATCGGTGTGCCTAGGAGCCTTTTAGCAATACAGCGAAAACCCAGGCGGTGTTGTAGGCTGTGCTTCAGGCGCCGGCGTGGCGCAGCGAGGCGTCACGGCGGCACACGCAACGCTTTTAGCTATCAAGGGTTTTCTAGAAGTTTTGAGAATGCACACCTCACAATTCTCCAAGATTTCCATCGTCCGCTCGGCATAAGCATCATACCATCTCGAGGCTTTCATATGGTGGACGCTCCTTTCTACATGTGTGATCGGCTCCGTCCGTCCAACCGAGTCGCTTTATGAAGAGGTCTGTGCGAGCTGATGCTTCAAGCCCGATGTGCCTTTGACGACATTTCTATATCAGTCCATATATATGATCAGAGAAGACTTGTGATAGCCAGGACTTGTGCCGAACTTCCTTTGTATATTGAATGTATAAGTGAATGTCAAATGCGCTGCAGGTCGCTACAGCGGTAAGTTTCTAGTTGTCCATCACTTCAGCCCTTTTATGCAGTCCATAACCATGAAGATATTGGATACGATCGTCCATATTTTTAAGTGAGATTCGTAACACTCCACCAGCGTATTTTGAACAATTGATATAGATCGTGTCGAGCAGAATCCAAAGAATTTTAGCGCTCAGATGAATTCTCTAGCATGGCGAGTCTGAAGGCCTTACGAGGCAAGCTGGTCAGTATGTCTCTTACAAGATCCCAAACCTCCAACGAATCCCAGAGGGGGAAAGACAGAGATGAAGGCAACGATTGGAATTTGAGACATGGAAGCCTCTTTCAATGTGGAGATCGCTCAATTATGCGTCATCTTCATTCTGACTTGCTCGCCGTCGCTTCGTTGCAATGACGCTGCGGCCATTGAATTCATCAGCACATTTTACCAGCTAGCCAGAAACTTGAAAGTCAACTCAACCGTAATCTGAAGTCAACCGTAGGGGGTTCCAAAGATCGCGGCTGGGCAGGCAGCTCTGAGAATCCGAGATAAAGTAGAAATAAGACGAGAGCAAGCAACGCTTGTATGTAGAAGTGCTCAAGATGTATTGGATCTCGTAAGGAGACAAGTTGATGCGTATCAAGACCTTGAATGTAAGCATGAAGACTTGAAGGGGAAATTAAAGGCGATGGAAGCGGACTTGGATAAACACATGAAATTCTTCAACGAGAAGGAGACAATTCGCTCAAGAGTCGGAGAGCCGCACACACTTGCTGCTTCTCCTCCAGTCTACAGCAGTCTCGCACTCGGGAAAAAGTCCCTAGACCTTGAGAAACACCTCGACGATGACGCAGCCTCGGTAGACAGGTTTGAGAGAACGCTGAGGAACAGTTTTAAGAAAAGGCTCTTAGAAGCTTTCTACGATACACTAGCATTTGGGAGATTTACCGACACTGTGCTCTTGCCAGAGATCCGGAACCTCATGTTCATGGTGATGATTCAAGAACTGAAAACCCAAACCGTGACTACCAATGATTTCATGGCAGAGGGAAACGAGCAGATGAAGGGTATTACGTTCACAACAGGTACAGCACACAAGGTTGTGCTGCAGGAAACCCCCAAGGTCTTCGTAGTAAGTCGGGTTACTGACACCATCGGCGAGCTTTTCTGGCGCTTTGCTGTGGCAATGTCGGCGAGCCGATTGTGTATTTCCCTCTCGAATGAGGAATTGCTGAAGACAAACTGCAGCTTGCAAGCACTCGACGAGGCAGCAATGAACACCTTGCGAATCCTGTTCACATCCGAGGACACTATTTCAGTGAACCCGAAATTCTTTGAACTTCACACGTACTTGGCTAATTTCCAACTTCTGCAGATTAGATCCTGTTCATTGAAGCCGAGATGCTGGTATTCTACTTTTCACAAAAGCATCGATATGTTGGAGGACCTGGTCGAGCTGCAGAAGGTCATTGCATCGAGGGCATATGACAACGGCGAGCATCCGTTATTGCCGCCATCGCCCCCTACGAATCCGCCCATCAGCGTTGCAAACAGTCTTTCAGGGCCCGGCACTACATGATGAAGATGATACGAAGATTAGCCGAACAACACGGAAGCACATTTCAAAAATGATTTGATTGGAAACAGTAGTTACTTTGCTTTCATACGGGAGTTCTAGATCAGAATGTGCTGTCAAACATACTAGGCTAGATAATTCATACTACCGCGTAATTATGAGACTGGGCGCGTACACCACAGTAGCTAGGTCCCTAGATGGGTGGCACCTGGGTTGCACTGCATCTGCCTCCACTTGATTCGTGAAGATAAAATTCATACACCCGAACAAATGTCGAATCGAAATCAGCACCACAATTAGTTCAAGTTGTGATAGCAGTCTTTATCGACCATAATAGCCGGAGAAATTCAAGACTGCTACTACTGCTTCACTACTTTTGATTGTAACTGTACTCATTAAATGCCGTGAAAGGAGTGCAAATCTATTGACCTCGCCCGAGGACAATGTCGTCGACTGAGCAGACGGCTGAAGCTACCCGGGAGCTGTTCCAAGAGATCGAAACGCATTTCCCTAGTCAAGCTCTTGGCAAAAGCAAATGGGAGATTTTGGCTGTCGCTGCCATCACTGCGGGAGGTCAACCAGAACGAGCGGCCGATCTCTACCGATATCTGACATCGAAGCCTGAATATCAAACACCCGAGCAAAGGCACAGCTTGATCAAAAGGCTTCGCGAGGCCCTCTTCAAGCTGATATGCATCATTGGTGTTCCGAGATGTCTCGAGGCCATCTTCACAATCGCACCAATTGAGAAAGAGGAAGACCGTGATTACAGCTTCAGCAGGTATGCCCATGTCGCTACGTTTCCCATCTGATAAGCACCATCATTCGTTGGCTGAACCGCATTTACCAGAGAAAATTGGCAGTCTGGCGAAGAAAATGAGAAACGCGGACGAAGGTGGTTGTCCCAACTGTATTGCCAGAATTTAGGCTCGACAATAGGTCCTCTCTCAGCTCATCGAGACTTTATGTGGACCAGCGTTGAAATCACCTATGGCTTATATCTAAGCGACCACAGCATTATAGATGGGGTTGACACTGAACTTGTCGTTCTAAGTGGCCTCATGCTACAGAACCTCAAGAACGAGAGCGCCTGGCATCTTCGAGGAATCCGAAGATTGGGTGTTAAGCCTGTGGATGTGGAGACAATTCACCAATGCATTGAGAAAGTAGCAGAGTTCTGCGGTGTCAGCATGAGCAAAGTACCACGTGTTGATGATATCGAGCATGAAGTCTGACCTGTTGATGTTGGTATTGGACTAAAGTTTGAGGCGATTGGGCTCTTTCTAATAGACTTTGGATAGATATATCTACCAGCTGTGTCTGAGCCGAAAAGTGTATGTCGGATAAGCTCTGTTGCCCCACTCCTACCCGAGCTCTCCGCATCCTGACATCATGACATAAACAGATCTACGCTCCCTCCAAGGCTCGGTCAACAGTATTGTACTTCTATAGGTATTCCTAAGGAAACTGCAAAACAACCAAAGCTATTGAAGAGGAACCCACCAGAAACTCTCTGGTTGTCCCGTTAGGCAGCGAACGCTAAAGGCCAAATACCATGACAGCTCTAATTCCTGGCTTCTTGCCACCATCCCGAGAGAACTGGGAATTGATCGTCAAAGGTTTCAGCCTTTTTCCCTTTGTATGATAGACTGAGCCACTTGTGTATTCGAATTCCAAATTTCTACTGACAATACGAATAATAGTTCACACCGGTGCAACTGCTCACCGACTTCTATCCTCAAGGCAAGACTAGTATCAATTCGAGATGGAACCTTCCAGGGAGATGGGCTTGGTTCTTAATGGAAATCCCCGGTATGACATGCGTGATATACTGCATGCTCACGATTCCTAAACAAGAAGGCCTCGCAGTGCTGCCTTGGGGCAACTGGACCATGGCTGGTTTATTCACGATCCACTACATCTATCGTGCAATACTCTCGCCTTTACTACTCAACCCTAGCATGTCCCCCATCCACCCCACCGTCTTCATTGCTGCGTTTTTGTGGCAGGTTGCAAATGGTTTGAGTATTGGGGGGTGGCTGGGAGGCTACGGGCCAAGGACAATGTCAGACTGGTCCGGAAGGCTGTACGAGATCGAGATTGGCATGGTCATCTGGGGCTGGAGCTTTCTGGGAAACATCTTTCACGACGATGATCTGCGCGAGATCCGACGTAGTGTTTTGAGGAGGCAGAAGGAGCAAGCCCAGAAAGACAACAAACCTATCGAGGGGGTGGAGAAGGTGTACATGGTACCCAAGAATGGCCTCTTCCACTATATCCTATTTCCGCACTACCTGTGCGAGTGGGTTGAGTGGGCTGCATTCTGGATGATTGGGGGATGGACTTGTGTGCCTGCAAGATCATTCCTGTTCAACGAGATCGCGACTATGCTTCCTCGAGCGGTGCAGGGGAAGAGGTGGTATATTGAGAAATTCGGAAAAGAGAAAATCGGAAACCGCAAGGCTGTGATACCTGGCTTGTTATGAGATAGCGACATGGTCGGGTGATTATTTCAGATTGTGACGTAGTTTTAGCCGCATTCTAATAGTACAGCACTTAGCTGTTGTTGATACATTACATACTTTCAAGATGCAACACACGCCATGGAAGCATGGTCCATCAAGTCGTTGTCCCATGAGAGCTCATGGAAGCCATTTACGCCACAACTGTGCATATCAAGACTTCCAGTGATAAGCCTTGCCGGCAGTAGCGCAGAGTAAACACTATTCAAAAATGTTCATTGAAACCATTAGCAGTGGCAATGCAATGAGCGAGGATGCTGCGAATTACTGTATTGGTACTCACATGTGTGTTTCACTATGTGGTATCTTGTCCTGCTAAGAAGTAATCAAGTTCGCTCATCCCAGCGCACGCGCTTTCATTACTAGCCATCTGCTCCAGAAGAGCGAAAAACGAATCCTGTTCCGGTATGTCTTGCATGAACGAGTCATCTGCATTGTCTTCAAGAAGCAGGCTGCTGGAGGTTATGGGCTGCTGGTTGAGTGATAGATCATACTGCAGAGGGCTGAAACAGTTGGACACTGCAGCAGCTGAAGAATTGACAGGCGATGTGCGGAAGTTGGCAGATGCACTCGATGATTGATTATATATCGAATTAGAGGGCTCTCCTAGATGCAGATTACAACTCGACAATCCTGATATGTCCTGAGCATTGGACAAGATTCTTTGGGAGGTAGGACTGACTTTGTGCCCCTCCGGTTGGCCGTTCGAGATGGACCCAGAGTAACATATATCTGGTCGTGTGACTCTTCGCTGCCCCTGGCATTCATCTACGGTTCTGAGGTTGTATGGTTGAGACTGCGCTCGCCCTCGGCTCAAGATGGGTTGCATCCATTGGCTCGTTTGCCCTAGAGCCTCCCCTCCACTACCTTTGGCTGCATCTGTTCTTCCAGTGGTTGGAGGCGTGAGCGCAATGTAAGCTGGATCTATCTGTAGGCCGACGTATCTGTTGTAAAAGTCTCCCGACTGGAAGAGTGAAGAAGCGAGATCGGCGTCCAAGGTGCCCAGAAGCTGTGAATGTCGAGTACAGACTGTTTGCAACAGTTGCAACTGGTGCTGTGCACATAACCAGATATTTGCAAGTCTGTAAAGCATGTCCACTTCATGCGAAAGGTAATCTGTGCTGCGGCCGAAGACCACACCATCGAGAGGGTGCTTATAATATGCTCCATGTACGTGGATGGTCGCAGCATTGAAGATACAGTAAGCTACACCGGGCGGCCAGTCGGTAGCAGTGCTGGTACCAATCTCCAATAGCTCTGCAATGGCATTCGCATGCAAGAAACAACTACTAATTGCTTCAAGATGCCATAAGTGATTTTGGCCTGTCCTGTGCAGCTCAGTGTTGTTTACTGGAAGGAATGGTCTGTAAATGAGACAATGGATCAGATGGTATATCAGCTTGCTGAAAACCCAAGTGGTGCTTTCGCTGTGGCCAAAAAGCTCTGACACCGAGTGAAAAGCTTCTTGAGTTGTAGAAGCCCAGCGGTCAAGATCGGCACGGATTCTAGACAGCCTAGAATGGTCATGCCATGGGAAGAAAGAGTCACTTCTGAATCCTCCGACGGCTAAGTAAGAATTTGCTTCGCCAAGAATGCGAGCAATGTCAACAAGCGCAGCTCCACTCCCCTTTGATACGCCAGAGCTTATTGAAGACTCTGGTAAGCTTGATGCGGTTGTGAAGAAATCGCCATCCAGCCATATGGGGGATCCATTAGGTTGCCATGCAGGGAGCCGCAACTTGATCGATTCATCCACCAGAAAAGTCGGCCGTTTTGATCCGCAGGCATAAAACCGATCCATGAGGTAGCAAGTCCAGAACAGCTTTCGTCGGCTCTCCCTCTCTCCATTGCTAACACGCAAGTTTGCAGGTAGCTCATGATGCAAACCTAATGCCACTGCCATAGCTGTCGCATGTGATAAATGCATGTACGATTTCTTGCCATTGCCGATTTGATAGTTGGCCATTGCTAAGAGAAGTAGAGACTGTAAATGGTCAATAGTAGGCTCATCGACATCGGTATTCATCCGCGACTGTTCAGCGAACTCTCTGCTCGATTTCAAAGCCGAACTGTAATCATCACCAGCACTTGGTACAAGTCGTATTGTAACTGCAAAGAGGGCATTTGTAAGAAAGCGTGGAAGCATGCCATCCCGCATTCGCTGTCTTGTTGCTCGCTGATCCAGAATGAAGAAGGGTTTCTCATGCAGCCGGTCGAAATATGTGTTCAATATCCTATCCGCAAGCGGTAGCGTGTCTTGTAGGCTTGACCACGAAAGCAATGTATTGCTCCGTCCAGGCTGAGAGGGCTCGGAATCGCTAACTGTCTCCCAAGACTTTGGATCCTGATTGCTGGAATCTGGACTAGAACTCGACTGTCTCTTGCCTCCGGGTTCAGTACATTGGACTGTCGGCTCACCGAGAGCTTTCTCGTCCTGTTTCAGTTGCTTCCGCAACGAGCCTTTAGATTTCCTTGAGACATCTGTTGAGTTAGGTTTCGGTCCCCTCTTCTTTGGTATTGCATCTACAAAGTGCTCAGTACGTAGTCACACTTATGCTTTGGGGTCTACTTGTACCGTAGATGCAATCGCATTGAAATACTTGGCAAGCCTCGCAGCTCGGTCTCACCCTACTACACTTGATCTTGAGACAGTTAGCCTTTGTCAAAACGAAGAATAAGCAGTCAGAATGTACCTTCCGTCTTCTACAACTGTTACAATTCATCAACTCCTTCGTCTCACTGCTTGTTCTCTTCAACGGTAAGCGCTCGATACCTATAGGTGGACGCTGCATGGTCAAGCTCAGAGGTGAGAGAGGAGTAGTGACACACGTAGCAACGGCAACAGCCATTTGGACTGATCATGACTGATAGAGTCGGTGTCTAGATTTAGTAGCTGTGAGAAATGTGATAATGAGCACTGACACTACTGGCGCGGCATGGATCTATCAAGTATGGGGATGAGACCCTGATAGTCCCACACCTGCCGCCGAACCTGGCGATACATGACATTGCAAGTCTAGTGGAGCCGTTAAAGCAAGCCTTCAGAGTCTAAGCCATGGTCCGCGCTTGATGTCCATGAGAAACTACTACGTATACGAAGCGCAGTAAAAACAATGCTAATTTGAGGTGGTGATAGGCTAATCTGACATTCACCCGGCCTCGCGGCTAAATAACGGTTGAATCCGGGATTTGCTGCCTCTATGCACTGGTGTCGATCAACTCGTGTTCAGAGTGCTTCCCACCATGCTCTAGCTTAGAAGCGACCACAAGATAATTAGTGATGCTTAACGCCAGTAACAGTAGGGATATCATTAGGAGTGGAGCAAAACTATTTCAACTGTGAAGACAACGCCGAACTATTGCATCTTGAAGATATTGCAATTGAGTTAGCTGGATGAAGCGAAGGGCAACACCAGCTTCTACATTATATTATATCAGCAAAACGCTTTGCCGGGTCAATGTGAGCGTCCTGTCCAGTGAGAGAACGTGTGATCTCGGCCATCGTCCAGAGTCTGATATCGGATTGGTTATACATGGTCCAGTTGTCAACAGGGTCGTCAGACGAAGGCGTTCTGAGCGAACTTCTGCCTGACAGATCAATATAGATCGGTGCCATTCCGATATCAAGCTCGCACTTTGACAGCCTCAATTGCCTTCTGAACGACTCGACAACTTTGGATTGACGTGAGGAGATGTCGGAAACCATGATGCAAGGGTTTGCAATGTTCCTCAAGCCGTCAAGACTATTTATTCGATGCACTCTCGTAGCTAGTGCCTTGCTAAACTCAATCCCAATCGTGTAAATCGGGTTGCATTTGAGCTCGATAAGAGCGAAAACAACATCGACCACGCTAGCCTCTGCTGTGACAAAGACTAGAGCTGGACGGTGTTGAAAAACGTTAGCCCTGTGATTCTTGGTGAGTGCGGACTGAATTGCTTTCGAAGTGATGTTGTCTGCCACCAAGGTATGCTTTCCGTTACAAGACGTTGGTGTGATCATATCAACTCTGCCAGTCGCATGAGCAGCTGCTGAAAGCATGGACACATCGCTGAAGTAAAATGTCGCAGCCAGAGGTGGATCCAGCCATGCACCACCAAAACCCGGTGATCCGACGATTTTCGGCAGCGCCGCTAAGTCGTCCGCATATCGAAATCTTCCTTGGTAATGCAGTTCGGTCATGCCACGTTCGAAGGCGTGCATTCGACCAATCGTATGGCAGCGGCCGATCAAAAACAGTGCCTGATCCAAGGGCTGGAGATCGGGAAAATGCAATCCCCGTAAAAGGCTGCATGAGTTCGTTTGCACAACCTCAGAAGAATCTGCGGACGAGATTGGCGCTTGCGGTCGGGTCTTGCGGTGCACTCGGAGTTGCTCAAGCGGAGTCCCCTTACTGCACTCATAAAGCAACAAAATATGAGGTGATTCGGGTTCAATGGTACAGACGTCACTAGCGGCGCGCTCCACACGATTGAATGCTGATACAAGCTGATAGACTTGTGTGTGTGTTGCCATTGGGAGTAAAGATTTGGTTTCGGCCTTCCCTGCGAAGGCCAGCATTCATCGAATAGAGATATCAGAGGCGCCGTGGGTACCGTGTACTCGCTGAGACGACCGAACTTGCTGTGCTTCCGACAGAGTGGAACACATTGCTACGCCTTCGTACAGTACATTCCTGATGGATGACTTGAGTGTTGAATAGCTGGCTGATGTTCTGGGGGCGTCAATTGCAACGCCGAGGCGGCGCTGTGGCAGCTATATCTGGCAAACGGAAAATTGCATTGAGAGACGTGATGAAGTGACCGGGAAGAGTACCTTCTAAGAAAGGATGGCGTACTCGGCACTTCGCTACAATAAGGGTAAATGTGGTCAGTTTTAATCTTTAGCCTATCATTTATCCGGTCGCACCGCTACACAGGTGGAGCTGCTACAGCTACGGCAGTGACCCTTCCCCGCGTTCTCTTGCTTACAGGAGCGCGCTGCATCTAACGATGCAGCGCGCAGCGGCCATGTAGCAGCAACAAGCTAGGTGTCCAAGTATCTAGACAATTAGCGACAGGAGTACTCTGACGAAACCAACCCTGAGGTCGAATTTGCCACATTCACACCAGCTCGATCGTAGTGGAGGAAGCGCGATGGAAGAGTTAGGATGGTCAGATGACCAATCATTGAATCCCAAACGTCTCATCCCACTTGAGATCCAGCAAGGCGGCCACCAAGGCAACCAGATTGCGTCAGGCAGCAGGGCAGCCACGTCTTTCGGCGAACCTTCCCAAATTTGCAGCTTCTTGTCATGTGGGGCAGGCTCATGACATCTAGTGCTTTCCCGAAAATTCCTACCGCAATATCTGTTAGTCTTTGCTGCTGTTGCAGGCATCCCGCACCATGACTTCAGTCAGCCCTGAGGACGGCATCGCAAGCCTCGATATCACCGATACTAACGGTGCAACAAAGAAGAGTCCCTCCAATAAACCGGACCAAGCAAATGGCGATGCAGAAGGCGGCTCTGACGATGACGAAGACGACGACGGCGAAGATGGTGCCCAACCAGGTGGTACAGCCGCTGACGGCGAGAAGAAGAAAAAGAAGCGGAAGCCCAAGAAGAAGAAGAAGAAGGGCACTGGCGCTTCAGGTGGAGGAGCAAAGGCCCAATCATCTCCACCAAAGAAACTTGTTTCCGACTTGTTTCCAAACGATTCCTACCCCGTAGGCGAAGAAGTAGAATACAGGGACGACAACCACTGGCGTACCACTAGCGAGGAGAAACGTACTCTTGACCGCATGAACGAGCAATTCCTCACTGAGTATCGTCAGGCTGCGGAAGTGCATCGCGAAGTCCGAGCCTATGCTCAGAAGAACATCAAGCCTGGAATGTCGTTGACAGAAATCGCGGAAATGATTGAGAATGGAACACGTCACCTCACGGGTCACATGGGACTAGAAGAAGGCGATAACATCCTAGGAGGAGTGGCTTTCCCAACCGGCCTTTCTCTCAACCATTGTGCCGCGCATTACACGCCTAATGCTGGCAATAAGACTGTTCTCAAGCAAGAAGACGTCATGAAAGTTGATTTCGGCGTCCACGTCAACGGCCGCATTGTTGATAGCGCATTCACGATGGCCTTCGAGCCACAGTACGATAACCTCCTTGCGGCCGTCAAAGATGCTACAAACACCGGTATCAAACTTGCTGGCATAGACGCTCGGCTAGGCGAAATCGGCGCAGGCATTCAAGAAGCTATGGAGAGCTACGAGTGCGAGATCAATGGAACCACATATCCCGTTAAGGCGATCCGAAACCTCAACGGACACACCATTACGCAATACAGTATTCACGGCGGCAGCGCAGGAAAGTCTGTTCCCATTGTCAAAGGAGGCAGCAACGAGAAGATGGAGGAGGGCGAAGTCTATGCTATCGAGACCTTTGGCTCCACGGGCAAAGGCTATGTCCGCGACGACATGGAAACCAGCCACTACGCCAAGGTAGACAACGCACCAAAGGTGGCGCTCAGGGTCGACAGCGCTAAGAGGCTCCTGAAGTCTATCGACAAAAACTTCGGTACGCTGCCCTTCTGTCGCAGGTACCTGGACCGACTGGGTCACGAAAAATACCTCTTGGGCTTGAACAATTTAGTTCAGGCAGGAATTGTACAGGATTATCCGCCGTTGGTGGATATCAAGGGCAGCTACACAGCTCAGTACGAGCACACGATTTTACTGAGGCCCAATATTAAGGAGGTCATCAGTAGGGGTGACGATTATTGATTGACGACTATCATGAGGAACTGAGAGAACTCAGTGGAGGCATGATCGCCGGTGTTGTTTGTTGGTCAGGACCTTATTGAATTGAAGAATTGAATTCGTTATTTGTCAAATTTCTATTCAGCAAAAGTAACACAGGTTCATGTCATCGAGTCTATACTTATCAGTGATCTTCAAGTCGCGATATGGGGTATCTGCAGGCCTCATGTTGCTTTCCTAATGACGCTGTCCACTTGAAACGTCGTGCTAAGGGAAAAGGGAACTCCTCAAGCTCCGTAAAGTCTTTCAACTTCCCTTCGTCTTCTCTGCAGTTCCTCTTCTGCCTCAACCTGCATCTCCTCCCGCCGCCTCGTGGCCTCCTCACCAACACTCTTCACTCCTTTCTTCCTCTGTCGCTCCTCGTACTGTACCCTATTGTCTAGAATTCTCTGCACGATTTGCGCACTGTTCACATCTTGGAACCTATGCTCGCCAACGTCTGTGAAGATGCCCAGCGCTTTCGCGTCAGCGTAAGGATCTACCGGCGTGCTCATAAACGAGGTGGGTCCGTGATAAACTGCGTCTGGCGCGCGCGGCACAAGCGCTGCTGTTGGCTCGTTCACGCCTGGTAGCGACCTGAGGAACAGTGTTGACGGAACGAAAGGCGCGCCGAACACAACGGCATGAATGTACGTGCACTGCACCACACACAGGCCACGCTCGAAGATATTCATGATGGGGTAATTGATGCCTTTGTAGAAGTTGATGACGTCGTCATCGTGAACGCCGGCGATCACGTACGCCGGGCCATAGTCCTCGCCATGATCGCGGATGCGCGTCTCACGTGCAGAGTCAGTGAACCAGTCGCTCTGTCGGCCGTGTTCCGTCTCGAGCTCGGCAACGCGTTGCAGGAAGGCGATGTGGCCAGAGCTGAACAGATCGAACCCTCCATCGACGTAGACGACGCGCTGGCCCGGCCGTGGGCGGTGGCCGGGGACTATAGGATTGAAGTCACCTCTGCCAGGGTTATGCTCTCTACGAGGGTCACCGTTGGGTTTGATAGAGCTTCTCCGGCGCTCCATCGGCCGATGGCGCGGCTTGAAGGTATACACACTCACGTATGGATCAATGGTGTTGGGCGCGGAGGCGTATTCTCTGAACCGCTTGAGCATGGCGTTGCCTCTGGCCTTCCTCTCTTCCTCTTCCCCCATGCCTTCTTTGCCTTCGAGCACCTCCTCCAGGCTCTTGATGAAATGCTCCTTGGTACAGAGCAACATCCTGCCTACCAGATCCGTTGTGCTTATGCCTGGCGTTCGAGGCACGATCTTCATCCGCCCAGCTCTTTTGACGAACCTGTAGCAATCGTTCCCGTTGGCATCACTGGTGATATCGTCACCGTGGACAACATATCTACAACCGTAGTGCCCAATCCATGCCAGACTGGTGACGTAAGGTGCGTCAGGGACGCTCTTCGTACTCCACCTGCAAGCGTCGACCGCTGCTACACGCTCTTCAAGGTTCATGACTGTTGGTCCTTTGTTCTTGAGGATCTCAGCATCGCTGTGTATGCCGACGGAAAGCGCGCCGGTGGATGGCGTAGCGCCAACGAGCTTGCGCGCGTTGAGCATCACACCGGCGTGCCCATGGTGGAAGAAGTCGAAGCAGCCATCAATCCAAAGGCTGTCATCGTCCAGCGTCGCAGCATCCTCTTGAGGGTCTACAGGCCAGTGTCCAGGGTCTGGAATGATGCAACCAACCTCCGAGTCACGGCGCGGCATTTCGATCGTGATGGAGTACGGATCGTATTGAGGCCGGAAGAATGGGGAAGACCACAAGATAGTTGCTAGGAGGGAGGAGATCCGAGAGATTATAAAGGACATTACCTGCAGTCTGCAGCTAATGCCACCAACCAAGGCGCCCAGGGAAGTTTGATCTGCCCCGCGGTGGGAGTAAGGCAATTTCGGCTTTGAGCCATAGCAGGAGGCTGATTTTGTGGGGCGTTTGCAATGAAACCGTTTGCATGACAATAGGCATTGTGTCTGTATCATGACATGACCTCGGAAGTTACGAGAAGTCTCAAATTGTAGAAGTGTGACGAAGTAGCCATGATGCCAGACCGTCAAAAATTCCTTGCCGATTCCCCATCCTACCACAATCGGCATATTACAAGAAGGACAATGACTGTTGCACGGCACGAAAGCATCGATTATTGATCACCACTCAGCCCTTTAAGCTCGAAGATATGATCATTTGGTGCCGTCTTGATCGGTAAGAGCATTTAATGTGTTTCTACAGGTCATAAGCTTTACATTGATCCTCGACTTTTATCATCGCAAGACCCTATCGTTCGTCCAGCAGGTTGCAGATCCTGGGATCGGGTTTCATAGCTTGATGGATCGTTTGATCTGTACTGATGCCTTGTCATGCTTGCAGGTACTCACAACCGCACCATCGCTCTGCCGTCGCATCTCTGCTTTCATCAGAGCTAGTCTTTTTGCAGCAGACACGATCTCGCAGCTGCATTCCAAGACTTCGCCCTCGGGTGCTGGACGAATGTACGTGACATCAAGGCTCCTGCTCACGCCTCCGTTGATCCAGATATCTCCGTTCTCTGTCATGGCCGCAAGGACCATGGTGGTCAGGATGTCGTACATTGCCGATGCAGCTCCTCCATGCAGGTTTCCGCTGCGGTTGCCGTAGAAGTTGTCGACTTTGAAGACAAATGTGGCCTTGCAGTGAGTTGGCGACAGTGCCTCGGCGTTTTTGATGGTAATCCCACTGCGCAGCCACTTCAACATGAAAAAGTCGTCACTATCCTGCGCTCTCTTGAGTACTTCCTCGAGACGTTGTTTAGGTGTCAACTCTCTTATTTCCTGAACTGTTCCCTCAGTGAAAGCCATAGTCGGCGGTACCGAGGTAGGCAGCAATTTCTGATATGAGATAGGTAGATGGTAACCTGTCCAGCGACAATTGCCTTTCAATTGCTGCTTAGACAGTCTTTAAGGGATAACTCAAGTCCCACCACATATAAAATCAATCTGTTCTTGATAGGGCACAATGTTTCAATTCGGTACATCGATGTCGACCCGGGAGTCTGCTGTGACGGTATTGACAATTGGGTGGCGATCGATTGCCAACTGAATGGCCCGGACTCACATAACTTTTGCCCAAGGCTTGGCGCGCCGTCCAATGTTGCGTACAGCACATATATGTAGAGAGGACATGAAGCTAATGGCCGCAATTGTGTTGGGTAAAAAGCGTGCTTTCTACATATGTAAATAAGGTATCTATTGGGGTTGTTCAGTGAGCCCTGTAAGTGCTACGCTCATTCCTGTCACCTTCGCCCACCTTTCAATGGGTACTTGCGATACGAGATGGAGAAACGTGTAAGCTCAGTCTCCCGCCTTCACATCCACACAGTGTCTCTACAATGAGTAATCGTCCGTCAGTCGTTAACCACATCCGCGTACGTCCCTCGACGTAGGCACCCGTTTGCCTTGCGAACATGAGTCGGTATCTGGACTTCGGCCTCAAAACATCATCTCCAAGATCATGAGCAACATCAACCTCTGCTTTGCAAATCCCTGCTGGACACTTCATGCTGTGGCTGCTTTCATCGTTCAGGGCTGCGTCATGGCTCAGTGAAACAATGAAATGGCTCGGGCTCAATCTAGGTCCGTTTCTCGTAAATCGAGCTTTCGAAAGACTGCTCGGTCTATTTGAACCTCTTCTGCAACCTTCAATTAGGCAGTAGCATGGCCGCTAAAGACTCATTACTGTTGAGGTGCGAACCTCGCTTCCTTAGCTGGCCATCTTCAAAGACTCAATTATTGGACCAAACGACACACAACGTCTGGCGGTATGGCCTTGACTATTGATGCACTAGTGTTTAGTGTAGCGTGTTATCTGACATCAACCATGTGGTGTCCGCTAAGATGTTGATCCTGGCGGAGGTGGATGTGTACTTTTTCTGATAATTCCAACTTTGAACATAGAGAGCACGTAATGTAGCCTCGGCTGACAGCGGAAATAAATCCGGGGTTCCTTTTGTGCGAACATGAGCACACTCTTGCACGACCAAATTCCACCGTCAGAATGGTAGGGGGAGTAGCGATCGTTTAGAAGTGAGGTAGAAATCTTGGAAACCAAGTAGAAGGCACATGTTCTCACCCCTCCAAACATGCCTCGATCAAAACATTTAGCCTCGATTGCATTCAATGAGGCTGATGAGGCTACTGAGGCCTGAACCACTAGGGCATAGTCGCGATCCTTCACCGGTTACGGCGGATCATCGAAGATTGGCCAACCGTGGGGAGAGATCCACTTCCCACCCATAACGTTACAGCGAAGCAGAACTTCAATACTATGCTGTGCTGATGACTTGTCGGCCAGCATTTGCCCGCTCACCATGGCTCTAGGGACGGCAACTGCATGCAGTTGACGGATGCTGAGGTGGATGGGTCATTTTGACAGCGACGGGATCCGGTGCTAGTGTGGGTTCCAGCCCATCATCCACTCTACTGATCTTACCTCTGGGGTTGTCTGGAGAGTCGCGTGCTTTGATCCCCTAGTGTGCTCGTCCTTGTTTCATTCCCCTTTCTCGTCAATCTCATCTTAAGAACCAGTAAGCCGGAAGATCAGGCATCTGTATGCCTGTGATCTAGCATATGAGATAATTGTCCGAACATGAGCAATGACGAGGAAAAGAAGACGGCAAATGTCCATACGTACATTGACCTATCCGAGGATGGAGTGGATAGTAATCTCGACTTCGCTCCCCAAGACGAAAGCAAGTCTCGTTTCTATACGACCTCTTCAAACGGTTTCCTAGCCGCACCACTGTCTGGACCTGTAAGACCCGTCTCGCCAGACGCCATCTCACAGCTGTCCGCAGATGAATATGAGCAGCTACAGCCTGCAAGGCCCGCCAGCCACTTCAACATCGATTCTCAAGGACACCAATCAGTGCCCACCTATCAGAATGGGTGGAAAGGGCGGATTCAAGCGTCCTGGAACCACAACAGAGGCCTGGCGTATATGCTATTGGCCCAGCTTTTCGGGACGAGCATGAACGTCACCGTTCGCTTCTTGGAGGTGGAGGGCAACCACGGCAAGGGCATGCATCCCTACCAGATACTTTCCGCCAGGATGGGCATCACGTTCATCATAGCAACAGGCTACATGTGGTGGAAGAAGACGCCACATTTCCCGTTAGGCATGAAGGAGGTGCGGTGGCTGTTGGTCGCGAGAGGATTTGGCGGTTTCTTTGGTGTCTTCGGGATGTACTATTCCTTGCTGTACCTGCCTCTGGCTGATGCAACCGTCATCACGTTTCTCGCCCCCAGTCTCGCATGTTGGGCCTGCTCGATCCTCATAAATGAGCCCTTCACACGCCGCGAACAGATGGCCGCGTTGGTGTCCCTCGTAGGTGTTTTTCTGATCGCACGACCTACCGCCCTCTTCGGCTCTTCCTCTCCAGGCGACATACCACCGGCGAGTGGCAACCTGGACGCCACTCCCAGCATCAACGGGACCTCCCCCACCACCGGCGGCTCATCTCCAGACGCAAGCAACTATGAAAGCGTTACCTCTTCGCAACGCCTCTCGGCCGTCGGCATCGCACTGCTCGGCGTCCTAGGCGCAGCGACGGCTTTCACGTCCATCAGATGGATGGGCAGGCGCACCCACCCGCTCTTGAGCGTCAACTACTTCGCCGGCTGGTGCTTCATCGTCAGCTTTGCGATGCAGGCAACCCTGCCGGACATTGGCTTTGTCTTACCCGCTGACTTCAAGGAGTGGCTCTACCTTCTCTTTCTCGGCGCGTGTGGCTTCGTCATGGTAAGTAGCAGCAGCAGCAACCACCCTTTCTCCACGTTAGCCGCATACTGATAGCAGACTGCCCAGCAATTCCTCCTGGCCGCTGGTCTGTCCTACGAGAAGTCCTCGCGCGCGACGAACATGATTTACAGCCAGATGATCTTCGCACTGGCATCGGACAAGATCTTCTTCGGACACACGCCGGGCTGGATGTCGATCATTGGCTCGAGCCTGATCATCGGCTCCGCAATCGTTGTCACAATGCAGCAGGCTACTGGTCAGCGGGACGTGAGGAAGGAGCCGACGGGAGGAAGTGTTGGTGACGAAATGCACATGGCAGCGGGCGAAGGTGTACGTGGCGGTTTTGGGGGGGCGGGACGAGGGGTCGGAGATGAGGAGAGCAGGGTGGGCCTGATGGCTGCAGTCGAAGATGACGATACGAGTGAGGACCACGAAAGGGATCGGTCGCTGCTGCCGTATGGTGGCGACGCGGTACACATGAGGGAATTGAGATGACGGCAGCGACGACTGAGACGAACGCACACGATTCATGCGACGCACGATTTGAGGTTCTTATTTTTGTGGTTAGATATAGCTGGCGGATTTCCAATCAAACCGGTATAGAGTAGGGAAGGCACTTTGAGAGCGATTAACGAAGCAGGTTCCATTTTACACACCTAGAACAGGGCAGACATGGGTAACCCCACCGCTGAACCAAGTGTTTTCTTTTTCTCTAAGCTGGGTTTCAAAAGGTAACATCTTTGCTGTTGTTTCATTCATTACACGACCCCAAGCGAGATTCGAACAACTTACTTACCAGAACAGCGTGCGAACCGGGGAAAAAGGAAACAATTCTTGCCTTCCAAGACAGAAAATGATGCTATGCGTGCAGTCCCGGAATCTCTTCGCCCAACGCCTTGCTACGCATGCCACAGAACAGTATGTAATCAGATCCTCTAAGGAAAAGGGGACCCGCACCATCAATTCTCCCCCATCCTCTCGTTCTATCTCTCCTCTTCCGGCTTGAACGCGATGCGGAGGGATGGTCAGCACATGACCAGGTTCTGATGTGGGCCGCGGAGGCCATTATGTTTATGGGTTTCGAAAGCTCCCGAGTGCTGCCTCCCCTTGGCATTTGTTGTCCATGTTAATCCAATCATGTTTGGCAATGTTGAACATGAGGCCTCGGCTTTCACCCGCAGCATAGCAACTTGACGAGCTTGCCACCGAAGCCTTCCTTCTGCTGCTGGCCATTCTGGCTGGATTGCTGCTGTGCGAGTTGTTGCGAGGGCTGAGCTGCAGGGGCGGCTGGTCTGCCTGACTGAGGCTGAGAAGCCCCTCTTGATGTCTGGCCACCCAGATTGGCATTGGAGTTGCCGAACTGTGCTGCCGTGCTGCCCTCTGGCGGCTCAGTGTGCAGGACGCCACTCGAGTAACGCTTCACTGGTTGCTGGCCATGGTGCTCCTTCGATGGTCTGCCCGCATTCGGTGGCCGTGAGGTACCAGGGTGCTTAGGGAGGTCTTGCTCGAGACGACCTGGAGGGACAGGAGGGCGGGAATCACGGGCGGCACCTGACTTGACGGCTGCCTGGGTCCCTTGCTCATGGTGTGCACGAGAGGGTCGCTCAGCAGCATAGCCGCGGCCATTGTTCAAGAGGTCCCAGTCGTAGACGCCGTCTTCCACCTCACCGGTCTTCTTCAACGCCTGCGTGAAGAGATCACGTAGATGGTCGTAGTCGGGAGTGTCCTCAAAGCCAAGGTTACGTACATAAGACAGATACTGGTTGAACTCATCTGGGTAGCCCTCGCACAGGTCCTTGATGGCGGTGGATTGCTTCTTCTCGCCAATCTTCTCGTATTTCTGCTTGTTTGTCGCCGCCTTGAGACCCTGCCATGGCAACCCACCTCTTAGAAAGTACATGAACACATGTCCCAGGGCCTCCAAATCGTCACGGCGCGACTGCTCCCTGCCCAGATGCGTGTTGATGGACATATAACGCGCCGTACCTGACAAGCTCTTCCTCTCCCTGTAAGGAATATGCTGCTTGGTCTTGGGGTCACGGTATTGCTTCGCCATGCCAAAGTCGACCACATGGATGACATTCTTCGTCTTGCTGTTGTACTTGCCAACGAGGAAGTTGTCGGGCTTGATGTCGCGGTAGATCAGATTCTTCTCGTGGATTGTCTGGACGCGTGACAGCATCTGCTTGGCGACCTGGACGACGGTCTTGATGCTGAACTTGCGGCCACACATGTCAAAGAGGTCCTCCAGGCTAGCACCTAAGAGGTCAATGACAAGGATGTTGTGAAGGCCCTCCTGGCCGAAGTAGTATACATTGGGGATGCCGGCTGTGGGTTCACATGGGATGTTAGTGGCGGGCTCTATGTACTGATCACGGGCAACAAGGTGCTTTGAAGCATCCACGTTCTTGGAGACGCGTTGAGACTTACGGCAGCCGACCAGGATCTTGTAGGTGCGGTACTCATCGCGCAGCTGGGGCGCATCGCTCTTACGCGGCTCGAACTTGATGGCAACAGCGGTGTTGTTGAGCAGGTTCGTGCCTTCGAAGATGACACCGAAGGACCCTTCGCCGATCTTCTTGCCTACACGGTAGTGGACGCCGACGACGTTCGAACTGGCAGCCATACTTGCTGCTGCTGCTTCCAACCGACTCGCTGTCTCTATAGTATGTATACCTTCCGGGATCAATAGCGGTGCATGCTATGTCTGTCTTGCTGTAGGAATCTCGAGGTCGCTCTTCTTCGACAGCTGACCAGTCCAAGGGAGGGGGCAGGGCTGGTGAAGTGTTGGTGCGGTAGATTTAGGAGGTGGTCCTGGAGGGAGCGTTTGCCCCGTTGGGTAAGCACCACAGGGGGAGCACAATAGCAAGACAGACGAGAGGGAGGGATGATTAAGTGGAGGGAAGAAGGTGAGGATGGGAATCCAAGTGAGAGGGTAGGTAGGTAGGTATCAAGGTAGGTAGAGACGGTGAAGCGCGCGAGAGAGAAGAGGGTTGATGGCCTGAGGAAGGAACAATTGAGGTTAGGTCGAGTCGAGTTAGGATAGGTGAGGTTAGGTAGAATTGGGGATAGGCATGAAGTCGCGCCCTTCTCTGCTACTACAGCCAGCACCACTACAATCACTACTACTGCTGCTGCTGCTTGTGCTGCTAGTGCTACTCTCCCCCCTTTGCCCACTGCCCACTGCTGCCCTCTACCTCTGCCCTCTGCACCTTTTGCACCTTGCTCCTTTGGGCGTTGGACCGTTGCATTCTTGGCGTCTCCGTTTCGTCGCTAGCGCCACCACTAACCGCGCCTGGCCCGCCCATACGCTAAGCAGCCCTCAGGCATCACTCCAACGGTACTGTACTAGGCAGCAGTGCGCAGGCCCTGCCCCTGCCGGAGGAGCCTCCAATACCGCACCCACACCGCATTGTTTAATTTTAATTCCAGCCCCTACTTCCGCATCGCTGATTTGGCCACGCTTCAGCCAATATGTCCTCTGCATTCTGGCCCTTGGTCCCACGCAATCCCACAGGTTGGCGGCCAGGCAATGGCCCTGCTACCTGGTGCTTCATGCATGGGGTACGGCACAGCAGACGGAAATTCGGGTTTAGATGTAAGATTGGTTTGGGCCTATCGCTCATCCACTGCACCCCACATCGACAGCAAACGTCTACCTGTGGTGTCTACACTACACGTCCATGATACACTGCGCCGTCTCTCCTACACTCACCCTCAGCCTTGCCCTTACCCTTACCCTGTCCCGCTCACTGCCAGCTTCATCAGGTGGTCCATGAATGTCTGCAGACTCACGTCGTCCGTGAAGATCGTCTGCGCGCTCTGTGATCCACCGTATGCACTCGTCGTGTGAGTCGTCGATGGGTTGAGCTTCGCCAGCAGGAAACGCGCTTGGCTGCCGCCTGCGTCACAAACAATGAAACGCGGCAGAGGGAATCGGTCTTGAATCAGTTCCTGTACACACATAACACGTCAGTCTTGAAGTACTTGGCCCGTCCAGCATGAATGGTGCCACTCACTCTCGCATCCTCCTTGGGAATCTCGAGCAGCTCCTTGAAGTTCTCATATCCCTCCATGTCCTGATAGCCTGCCTTTCTCCATTCAGCCATAGTCTCGCCGTGGAAGATGAGGATGTGGAAGAATGTATCTAGGAGGAGGATAGTCTGGGGCTGGATGCTAGTCGAGTCCAGGAGGACAGGCACTCCCCCGTCCTGGTCGAACGTGTAGCTGTCCAGGGTTGGTTGGATCATGATCAGACTGTTCGATACGTCCTCATGGTTGAGCACATGGCGGTAGAAGGCTGTCTCGTCAGGCGAGTTGTTGAAAACCTGCAGGAACTGTGACCGACGGAGGTGGAACATGAACTGTGGGTAGAGCGTGAAGTTCTTCTCGAGCCTGAACGAAGTTGGGTCATCCTATGATGGAGCGTTAGTTGTGTTCCGTAATCGATACTCATAAGGCGGCACTTACCTTGCGGTATTCAGCAAAGCGAGAGCATAGTCTGATGAGCATACGGTCGACCCAGCGCAGGACATCAGGGCCATCGTCCACCTCAGCCTTGAACACTGCGATACGTGACATGAGAACTGCAGCAGCCTCCTGGTCGAACGAATGTGCAATCGCAGGATCGCCTGAGGGCCCAGACATGTTCCTGCCAACCGTAGTGACACGTAGATGGTACTGGCCACCGCTATGCTGGTAGTATGTCAGAAACTGGATGAGTCCCTTCTGTGGCCCTTGCTGCATTGCTGTGGCCGACGGGGCGTTCTGACCAGCAATTTCAAAGTAGATGCCATATGAGGCTGCCGGGTCAATGCCACACATCTTCCATGAGCAAGTATTACCGATACCGCACTCGGTTTCGCCAACACTGCTGCTCTTCTTGTTCAGAGACACGGCATGGCCGATGAGACCCGTGACCTTCAATTCTTTAGTAGTTAAGACCTCTAGCGAAGCGTTGAATCCCATGGCTAGGTTCCCCTCAGCATCAGTGTCGAAGATCTTCGAGAATGATTGCTTGTACATGGATGATGTGAAACTATCAGTCAGGATCATATGGCCACCTGTCGAGTTTGGCAAGCTTTTCATCTCTAGCAGACCGACCTGATCCAGGCAGCCTGCAAAGATGTCGATAATGTGTCCGTTGTGCGCTGTCCGCTTAGCAAGGTTCTCGTAAAACTTCAGCGCCTTCTTGTAGTACTTGATGTTGTCCCTGTCAATGTCGTGGTGAGAACGGATCTGCTCCTTCAGCTCTGGCGACACCACCATGCCAGGCCCTTCAGTAGCTGGACCGCCAGTGAAGAGCATGATTCGCGCTCCTGAGTTCTGGAAGGAGGATTCGAGAAGACCAGCTCCCACTGATAGCGCTGTTCCTGTGCAGCGAACGGATCGCTTGTCGTTCGGCACAGGCCATGGATCTCTCTGCAGGCTTTCCAGGATTCCCCTAAGCTGGTGCTCGCATTGCTGCACTGGCAACAAGAATCTAGCAGCAGCTCCCGAGGGAGCCAAGGCTGGTCGACCGGGTTGCTGGATTGGGGGTTGCATGCCTGGCCTCGCTCCTGGCGCCGTCATGAGTCCCAGCATCTCCTGCACCTGCTTGCCAGTATACTCCTTGTTTCCCCTGAAGACATAGCTCTTGGCGCATTCGGTGTACCCAAGCTCGTGGATCTGTGCCATGGTGCCATACGTGATCAGGCCAACCAAGGCATGGGGCGGTAGCAACTCCAGGGAGCTGATGATGCTGTCCTTGAGAGCGATCAGCGAATCCTCCTCCTGACAGGTGTCCACTACGAAGAGGAAGATGGGCGGCGTAGGCGCAGGCCTACTGAGACGGTACTCGATTGTGGTAGAGCTTGGGTGTAGTTCTGGCGGTATTGCGTTTTCCGAGATGTCCTTGTAGTGAGGCGGTAAGTTGTTACGCTGCAAGCAGAAAGGACAGATCCATATCCTCGCCCTCATGTCTACCTGGCAGAATGGGTTGAGGACGGCGCGGCATGGTGGCTTGCAGGTGACTGGCTCGTATGTGAGCAGAGGGACATCATCCGCCTTCTCCTTCAGAGGCGTATAGAGGGCACCGATGGGCACGACCAGGCGAGATGCCTCCATGCGACTGCTGGGGAATGTGTTCCATGATAGGCGAATGCCGTCACGGTCCTCAATGTCGCTCCACTGGTCCTTCAAACCCTCGTAATCCATTTTGCCGGACGAAAATGAGCAGAGAGACAATAGGAAATGCAAAAGGTGGTAATATAGTATATTGCAGGCACCCGGCCTCTACTGTATGTGTCTACCTAGCCGGTGCGCTTGCGACTTTCTGGCAACGTATAGCTTTGGCCCCACATTGTTCGGCGCCTGAGGCATCATTAGGAAGAACTTGCAACCCTATCAGGCATGAAATACCAAACACACGGTCATGGTCATGGTCATGGTCATGGTCATGGTGGGTGTACGCTCGCATAGCTTGTAGTTGTGCGATATGCCTACTGACAACATTCTCCATAAGCAATTGTTTGTTCGCTTGAATACCACAATTGAACACCAGTTCTGTGGGGAATGTAAACACTATATTGATATATGACTTCGCTACAGATGGCACATCCTCCCGCGATATACATCACAGTGTCAATCAACACCTCAAACATAAATTATAGAGAAACTAAAAACAGATGCCGAAGATTCAACGAGTGTAACAATATTTTCTGCTAAATTGAATCCATCGTGATTCTAGAGAGTCTGTAGCTTCATGTGTATGTTTGGTAGCGTTTCATGTGCAAAGGCGTCTACCTAAATACCCTGATACCGTTAACAGCCCTGGTCTTGGCATGCGTCAAACTAGTCCTAGAAGGCATCCATCAAGTTTGCCTTACTCACGTAGGTAGCGAAGCCACGGCTGCGGCTGCTCTTATCACCTCCAGAACAATCGTTCGTACTTCCAAAGTCCTTCCATTCTGCCTTTGTGAGCGTTCCCTCGGTCAGCGTTGCGCCCCTACACGACCTTTCACTTCCGAACACTACAAAGCCGAGCTTGTCAACAGCGCGAACGCAACCGCCGCAATGGCGACCGACATCGACATGGAGATCGACATGACTCTGGACGAGGATCCCGAGCTTGCCCGCCTCAATGCTGAAGCTGCAGCCATAGAAGAGGTACTATACTTCGCGACGCTGTCGGATTGGATCACAATAGCGAAGGGTTCCCACTAACTCGTTTCCTACACTCCAGCGCGCCCAGCAAGCACAAGCTGAAGATGCTATGCGCGACGTCCAGGCACAGGCCGAAGAGGGCGAAGTTGACACCTCTGAGCCGCAGCCTACCAAAGTCTTCCTACGCGGCTTTGATCACTTCTGGAAGCCTAACGACCTGCGGAATTATGTGCGCGATACTGCCAAGTCGGTTGACGAGTTATTTAAACGCATTGAGTGGATTAATGACACCAGCGCCAACCTCATATATGAGACCGAAGATGCTGCTGCAGAGGCACTTGGCCTTCTAAGTGTGGATGAGGTGCTGGGGGAAACCCTGCAAGAGCGCGAGGCAAAGCGACCAGAGTCACACCCTGAATCACAGCTGTACGTAAGGCAAGCAGTGGTTGGAGATGTGAAAATGGAGAAGGCGGCCCAGTATTCCAAGTTCTACCTCTACAATCCACAATTCGATCCCAGCGAGCGGAAAAGGAAGCGAGAAGAGGATCACAGGCAGCGGTCGGTCTACAGGAAACGCGAAGGGTACGGACGTAGACGACATGAGGAGGAGCCATTCGATGTCAACCTGTATGACGACGACGAGCCGGCGACACAGCCACGAAGGAATAGTGTTTCTTCAGGATCCGCAGATGCAAGGCCAAAACATCCTCGTCGCAAGCTTGCATATGATGATGAAGACTTGTTCGCAAGCAAGCAGACCGGCAGGCTGAGAGGCGCAAGGAGTGCGTCGCCAAACCGTGATGGCGATGGCAAGTACGGCTTCGCTGAGAATGAGGGTGCTACAAGACGCCAAACTGCTCGTGCAGTCACACCTCCGCTAGCACGGGGCTCGCGCAATCTGGACAATAGAGTAGCACGGGACGTGCTGAAGACCGAACTGTTCCCAAACAAAGGCAGCGGTCCTGATCTATTCCCAAACAAGAGCCGACTTACAACTGGGGGCGAGTACGATCTCTTTCCTGGCCGTAGCAACTCAACGGCAAGACAGGGCCGACCTAGGGAGGGCGCATTCCCTTCATCGCCCAGTCATCGCCGTCAGGATGCCCAGGATATGAAGCTCATCGACGTGGCTGAACAAATAGGCAAGTACAATCTTGACGGCGCTGTAGAGCCTTCCTTACAGGGTTCGCGTACTTACAGAGAAGTTACAGGACGCGCTCCATCGCAAACGCGCAACGGTGCTGGGAAGGGTAGTGACTTGTTCTCGAGGGTTACCGGTGGGCCTACGGCTAAAAGTAGCGATCGTGGGCGGTTGAATGGACAGGATCCGCCTGGCTTCAGCTTCAAGGGCGCTGCAACAGGCGGGAACCGCAGCCAGGGCGCTAGCGGTGCAGCTGGCTTCTCCATCAGAGGCGCAAGCAGGGAACAAGTCGAGAACCCGCTTGTCAAGGAACTCTTTCCTTTGAAAGCGGGTACAGACCGTGGTGGGAAAGACCTCTTCGATGGCAGGATCAAGGGTCGTGGTAGAGGCAAGAGGATGGGTGCAGACGACCTTATTTGAACCGACTTGGCAGACTCATTAGGACCAGTCGGTTACCAACTTTTCCATCTGAATCACTTCATGGGACTGTCTCATATGGCTGAAGGCCTCAGGCCGACAAAGCCACTCTTTACTCGCAGGAATTAGCGGGCATGCCACCATCAGGATTTGATGAGTCTTGGGCAAAGCATCGAGCTAGCAGTGCGCTCAGAAGAGCTGCTAGCGATAACGGGAAGTAGGCCACATCATATCAATATCTATCAAAGTCAAAGCACTGTCCACTCTGTCCGTTTAATAAGTCTCAATACCTCTAAGCATCCCCTCACATCCTTCGTCCTTGCGCATTGCATGCTTCTCGCAGCCCTCTCATAGACATTATCATTAAAGTCGCTTCTCCGCAGATACAATAAGTGCGATTCATCCCACTTCCTTCGAACCTACTTGGATATCAGATCCATTCTGCGACTTACGCCCCATAGCCCACAACTTCTGACACAATTA
The DNA here is from genome assembly GCA_010093785.1 of Polychaeton citri CBS 116435. Lineage (NCBI taxonomy): Eukaryota > Fungi > Ascomycota > Dothideomycetes > Capnodiales > Capnodiaceae > Polychaeton > Polychaeton citri. Next base: position 74,460 of record MU003782.1, read on the forward strand.
CTCGCACATACAAATTTACACCTTCACTCAACTGCTACCTCTTCCTCCTTCTTCTCCTCCTTCTACATTTATCAAGTGCCAGCCAGAAAATAAATATTAATCGACCGGCTTTTTATACAAACAACCCAGGAGGAGCCGGTTTTCGCGCTGCGCACAGAAGGACACATTGGACCCGGAAAGCTGGGCACCTGACCTGGATTTACCGCGTTTTTGCGGGAAAGGAGAGGTTGGGAATCAGCGGTGGTCACATATCGTTTTCCGACGTATTTTAATTTGAGTCGTGTAGTGTGCGTTCGAAGATTATGCCATATCGCAGACATGTGGGACTGCCATTGATACGAAGCATGAGCTGTGCAGCTCGTACACGAGCAGTAATTGTATCTTGGTAGCACAGGTGGCGAAGAGTTCGCCGTGGAGACTGCGCATTCGCGTCTCTACTTTGGTGCTTCTGTATATGCGCCATGGACCGCATATCATACTGAGTAGATGACATTGGGTCGTTCAGTAAATCATCGAGATTGTATTGATCTGCATCCAGCGCTACATTGTTACTTATCCAACCATGAAATTCGAGCCCATTCGTGCGTTATACAGCGTTCCCATCGAATCATCCGACCATAATTATACCAGGTATCCGTTGAACGCCTTCTTGAAATGCACAGGGTATCACCAATTATTGTCCCTATCACCATACCTAACCAGAGCACATCACGCAAGCCTCGGGATTCTCAATACTGCAAGCCAGAACGGCATCAGCATAGATGTCACCCTCACGCTCTTTCGTTGCATCATCATCGTCCTCCTGATCCTTAGTCTCTTTGACCAACGCAGGATCGGGAAGCTGCTCGTCATCGGGACCAGTCAGTGCAACACCGTCAATAGCCAAGACCTTGGGACTGTCGCCTTCCTCAAGATCCGCTGGATATGGTGGGTTCTCGACAGCAGATCCCACTCTACCGAATTTCTTGCGAGGCTTGCGTTCAGGTTCCGGTGGAGGAGTCGAGGCAGGAGTTACGACATCTCTTGGGATAGATGCCTGCTGGTTCTGAGAGATCCCGCTCTCGTCCACTGGTTGAGGGGTTGAAGGCTGCTGGGGAGAGACGGAGTTGTAGGCTCCTGCTACACCGCGTCTCTTAAGTGCAGGTGACTTTGCCACGTTTGTGTCGGTAACCTTCAACTTCTCCTGATCAACAGTGAATTGGATGGGTGCAGAAGCTGCCATTGTTCTAAGGTAGTACATGCCAGTCTTTAGACCAAGCTTCCAGCCTGCGAAATGCATGCTAGTGATCTTGCCCATTGTCGGCTCCTTCATATGAATGTTCAGCGACTGTGACTGATCAATGAATGCGCCTCGGTCAGCGGCCATCTGGATGATGTTACGCTGGCTAATTTCCCAGACAGTCTTGTACAGAGCCTTCAGGTCATCTGGAATGTTCGGAATGCGCTGAACGGAGCCACCGTCGGCGATGATGCGGTTCTTCATGTTGTCACTCCAAAGTCCACGGTCGACAAGGTCCTTAAGGAGCCAAGGGTTGACGACCTGAAATTCGCCAGCAAGCACACGGCGCGAATAGATGTTGCTAGTGTACGGCTCGAAACACTCATTGAAGCCCATGATCTGGGAGGTGGAGGCAGTTGGCATTGGTGCAACCAGGAGAGAGTTGCGCACGCCATGCTGAGCAATCTTGGCTTTGAGTGCAGTCCAGTCCCAGAGGTCAGTGGGGGTTACGCCCCACATATCGTACTGAAGCTCACCCTTTGATACTGGGGAGCCTTCGTAGGTCTGGTAAGGACCCAACTTGGCAGCAAGGTCGCAAGAAGCAGTAAGTGCAGCGTGGTAGATAGTCTCGAAGATCTGAATATTGAGCTGGCGTGCCTCTGGAGAATCAAAAGGCATGCGAAGGGCAAGAAAAGCATCAGCCAGACCGTTGACACCAAGGCCGATAGGCCTGTGTCGCATGTTGCTGTTGCGAGCCTCAGGGACAGGGTACTTGTTGACCTCAATGATCTTGTTCAGGTTCCTAGTAACGACCTGGGTGACCTCATGCAGCTTCTGGAAGTCGAACCTATCATTGGCAATGTCCACATAGGTTGGCAGAGCTAGAGAGGCAAGGTTGCACACTGCAACTTCATCCGGTGCGGTGTATTCGATGATTTCAGTGCACAGGTTGGAGCTGCGGATGGTACCAAGGTTCTTCTGGTTGCTCTTGCGGTTTGCAGCATCCTTGTAGAGCATAAATGGGTTGCCAGTCTCTGTCTGAGCTTCCAGGACAGCATACCAGAGTCTCTGAGCTCTGATGGTCTCGCGTCCACGGCCCTCACGTTCATACTGCTCATATAGCGCTTCGAACTCGTCGCCATAGACATCTGCGAGGCCCGGGCACTCATTGGGGCACATCAGGGTCCACTGACCATTGTCTTGGACCCGCTTCATGAACAAGTCTGGAATCCAGAGAGCATAGAACAAGTCCCGAGCACGGACTTCCTCTTTTCCGTGGTTCTTGCGAAGGTCAAGGAACGAGAAGACATCCGCGTGCCATGGCTCTAGGTAGATAGCAAACGCGCCTGGACGCTTGTTACCACCCTGGTCAACATATCTGGCAGTGTTGTTGTAGACCCTCAACATTGGGACAAGGCCGTTTGAGGTGCCGTTTGTGCCGCCAATGTAGGAGCCGGTTGCTCTAATGCGATGGGTGTTGAGCCCAATACCTCCAGCGTTCTTGGAGATCATTGCGCAAGTCTTGAGGGTGTCATAGATGCCCTCAATGCTGTCATCCTTCATGTCGATCAAGAAACACGAAGCAAGCTGTGCTTGAGGGGTACCGGCACTGAAGAGTGTAGGCGAGGCATGTGTGAAGTATTTGCTGGACATCAGGTTGTACGTCTCAATTGCACCTTCAATGTCGTCGCCGTGAATACCGACAGCAACACGCATGATCATGTGCTGTGGGCGCTCAGCGATCTTGCCATCAATACGCAGCAAATACGACCTCTCAAGTGTCTTGAAGCCGAAGTATTGGTAGTTGAAGTCACGATCGTATACGATGGCCGAGTTAAGCTCATCTGCGTGATCCATGATCGTTTTGTACGTCTCTTCTGATATCATCGGCGCCGCCTTCCGTGTCTTGGGGTTGATGTAGTGGTAGAGATCTGAAACGACAGCCGAGAACTGCTTTTTCGTCTGCTTATGGAGGTTGGAGACTGCAACCCTGGCAGCGAGAATGGCGTAGTCAGGGTGGGTGACCGTCATGTAGGCGGCGGTTTCAGCAGCCTAAACGAGATTCGTTAGCTGTTCGCCACTTATGCAGGTGCAAGGCGAAGGAGAACTTACCAAGTCGTCCAGCTGGACAGTGGTGACACCCTGGTAGACACCAGAAATGACCTTCATTGTGATTGCAGCGGCGTCAACGTGATCTGGGTCGAGCCCATAACACAGTCGCGATACACGAGCTGTGATCTTGTCGAACTGCACACGCTCCTTGCGTCCATCTACGTCGGTGGTCAGTCAAACTGTGACGGTAATGCAATATTCAAACAAACAAGATCGCGGCAATTGCCATCGATCGTGTCAGAATCAAGTGTGAAGACATACCACGCTTGTAGACGAACATTCTCGTCCGGGTCTGCGAGGTAGCAACCTCGACCTCGAGCTGGTTACAGGTGGAACTCGAGTTTCTCTACCTAGAGCTTATGCTTGAGGTGGGATTTCAAGACAAGACACTGTCTCCAGCAGCGTCAGATGGTATGATGTAGAAGATGTGGTGGTTTTGAGAGTGTGGTATGAGAGTAGAGGGGATTCCAGAGCAAGCAGCAAATATGTACAATGGCCGGGCAGCGGTGCACAGATGTTTTGGCTGCCTACGACGCGTTACGCGCGCGAAGTCGTGTCAAATTGGCGATTTAACTAGCGTCACTGCTTTGAAATCGGCCAGTCGAGGTGACAGAAGTCGAGGAGAGGGTGTGTCTTGCCTCTATCAAGATGTCTTTATCTGGTTGAAAAGAATCCAATCTACGAGTCGCAGTCATGAAAGATACCCATTCACCCAGCTATGACTTCCACTGCCCCCATGCATCTGAATGTCCTCCCGGATAAATGCTAGGGGCAGTGTAACAGCACACGTGCTTGCCTTGCAACTTCATACTCCAGCCTCGGTGGGCCATAGCAACGGCCTGCATGTGTCGCGCGAAATCTTGGCATTCACCGTGCACGCGAAAGGGACTTTTCTATCATCCGATCTTCACTGATCATAATAATCTCTCTCATATCATTTTCCATCCAGAACTCTCACCTTCACTTCTTTGATCGCTAGATATCGCGTAGAAAGACAGCTGTAGAACGTGTAGACCGACTGGGAGATGTTCATCATGGGAAAGTGCTTATCAGCAAGACGAAGCCCAGGTGAAGGTTCTCACCCGTTGATCCTGGAGAGTGAATGACAACTTACGGCTCTTTCGAAGACTCGGCGACCTCGACTTATACACAGTCACGAGTTCAATTTGCAGCCAAGAATGAAAAACTGGGTGTCGCTTCCAAAAGGGCGCCCGTCTCACTTCGTGTTGCAGTGTCCAAGCCCGGCTTTGAAGACCTTGCGTCAATTTGATGAGATACATATACCGCATTTTGCACAATCCCTACTACAGTACTCCTAAGAGGGAATTCCAAGATGAATCCCTCGCGCTACATCACACGCTCGAGAGCCTTGAGTTGCCCAAGTTTTCATAGCGAAGGCTATGTCGAAGATCACCAGCTTACTGCCCGGCTCATACTGCGGGAAATGACCTTGAAACTGAATTCAGTCACAGTAGGACGTAGGTGCAGAGAATATACATGAACAATTTTTTAAAGGGACTTTTTAAATATAAGTCCATGGCTAAATCGCTCCGGTTACAATTCATATAAGCGTCCTTTACTGTACATGCAAGAGGATGACTGGCACCGACTTTCCTAGGCTCTTTAGGTATTGAAACGGATGCTTTTGTTTCCCCGTCAACACAACTGCACTTGTCACCGATGCCCAAACAATTGAAACTCCTCTTCGTTGCCTTCATCGGCGTGCTCTCCTTCATCGCCTTCCGCCATACTGGCATCAGAATCCGACTCATCATTGTTAGACCCGCTCTCGCTACCGCTGCTGCTACTGGAATCGGGCGGACCAAGCGTCCTCGATACTGTATCATCCTCATCTGAAGAGAAAGTCGGACGCAGGCGCTCCCAGAACCCGAGAGGTTCATCTTCGATACCTTCTGATACAGCCCGTTTGGCGGCAAGCTCAGCCGGTCCGTCGAATTGGGGATGCACTGGCTCTGGGTCGCTAGCTGAGCGGTGATGGATGTGTTTCGTCTTGTCCGTGCGCTGGCCGTCACGCACGTCTAGACCCTCAAGGTAGAACCTCATGGGAGAGAGGCTGCGGCCTACCGCTTGCATCACACCGTGGGGAGAGAAGCGGAAGCGCGGGAGATCCAAGCTGGGCATGTTTGGAAGGTTAGGAAGATTCGGCAGGTTCGGCATGTTTGGCAGGTTCGGCATGTTTGGTAGGTTTGGCATATTAGGGAGGTTCGGTATGTCAGGTATCCTAGGAAGGGTTGGCCGAGGGAGATTGGGCATGCTAGCAGTCGACCATGTTGTGAAACTTGAGCGGCGTTGTTCTTCCGCCTGCACAAAGTAGCGGCCCCTGGCTGATACCGATCCCGTTCCAGTGCGGTCCACACCGCTCTGTGAAGGGGAGGTTGGGACCGTAAGGTGGCCGTCCGCAGCTACCTGGGATGGAGATGTCGGGACACCCAATGCACTATCCGCTCGTTCGTGCTGGTCTGGCATGCCAATGCCTGCATCGCGCAGCACGGCATTTCCGACAATCTCCTGCTGGCTGGCAAAGCCATGCTGTCTGATCAGACGCTCCGCCTCTGTTTCACCTCCACCTATAGGCGTTGTCTGGCTGGTGTTGTAGCTGCCGCACTCCATGCACTTAAGGCCAAGCCAGTGAAACAGGGTTGAGGTTTTCCGATTACAGTCGTTGCAGCTGACCCAGACGTTTCGTGGGCGTCTCGGTCGACCATGCCCATCCACACCCTCGTGCCCTTCGATGTGGGGAAGGAGACCCTCCAGATCTTCATCGTCTTCCGGCATCGGTTGCGCGTCAATCTCATCGTCCAACTTACGCCACTGCACCGCCATGTTGACCGCGCTCTTGCTACAGACAGGACACTTATACGTTGCTGCCATCAAGTCCTTGTAACACTCTCCATGCATGTAGTGTCCACAAGGCAGACGTACTACAGGATTGGACGACTCGAAGAGGTTGATGAGGCACAACGGGCAGTCTCCCTCCGTGGCTCGTTCCACACAAGGGTGCGATGCTGCCTGTGCGATCGAAATGCAGGTATTGCAGCGCTTGCAGTGCACGTAGTCCTTGCCGATACCCTCACCGAGACGGCAGATGCCACAATCATCACAATGATAGATGCGCTTGTTGCTGTCGTTATCCCAAAGCTTGCACTTTGAACAGTAGTACCAAGCTGAATATTCACCGCACTCCAGGCACACCTCTCCAGCAGGCTGCGGTGTTTTGCAGAGCATGCAGAGCATGTTCTTGGTCTTCTTGCGATTGAGATTGTGAGGGAACGGGAGCGTCCGACAAGCATCGTGACAGTGGCGACAAGAAAACCAGCGGTGACAGTCGAAGCATTGGATCTTCACGTTGCGTTTGTAGTGCCTGCAGCCAAGCGATGGCATGGGTTCAGGCTCTTCAGTGGCGGGATCATGTTCGAGGTCGAGATCTGCCGGCTCTGTTGGCAATGGGCTGTAGCTGACCTCCAGGTCATCTGGCTGGATGTTATAAGGATTCAGGGGATCAATATCCCCATCTTGCAGCCCGAAGTCTTCGCCTTCTCCACCTTCTGCCAACCCGTCGGTGTTGCCAGTGCCCACCGCACGCTCTTCCTCAGCTTTTGCAGCAGCCTGTCGCGAAAGGTAGTCCTGGGTCATGATGGCGTGCATCCTCTTTGCCTTCTCCTCTGTCGAAACCGCAAGCTGCCTTATCTCCTGCAGCTTCTGCCGCAAGCTCTGCATCCCATCGTTCTCCGGCAGTGCGCGATCCATGTTGCTCACAGTGATGGCAGGAGTGCCTGCCGTAGGTGCGGTAAGAAGGGCTTCTCGAGCAGACGAAGTATTGTTGATGCTGAGACCGTTGAGGCTCAAGTTCCCTGCAGCATCGTATGCAGGATTCGCTGACATGGACAGCTCCAGCTGTTCTGCAGTGCTGCTCACTCTAGCCTGGGGAATCGTATGTTGTGTCCGGACGGTATCCGCCGATGACGAAACCGAGGATTCTGCTGCTGTTGCTGTCGGCGATAGTTGACGTGATTGATTCAATTCTAGAACCCCAACATTGTCAATTATTACTGGAGATGTAGGGGAGGACGGAGAGGACGGGAGAGGTCCATTATATCGAACAGGATGGTAGACAGAGCGATCCAATGTAGCATTAGGCGGTATAGAGGACCGAGGCCGAAGCTGCAAAGATGCTGCAGGCTGATGTAACGGACTTTCTGGCGTCATGTGATAGGATGCCTTGGCAGGCAGATGTCAGGTAAGGTTATTATCCTCTTCGTCCTAGTACCTTTTTCCCTCTTCCCCCTCCCCTTTTTGCATGTGAAAGCGACGGGTGGACTCGGCTGCTTTACCTAGGTACGTGTCGGGCAGTCGTTACAAAGCAATAGTGTGTAGCTGTGCAGCACAGCGTGGGAAGCTGTACACAAAACATGCAGGTTTCAGTCAGGGGTGTGCAATGTATGTTAACAGGACAGCTCCACCTGATCATGTGTGAGAGATTGAGTCATGGAACAAAGTGGGTGTGTCATACATTCTTTGCAGCGCCTGTTTGCCACGAACCTCACTAGCCACAGGATTTGTCCCTATTCTACGCCACACAGGAAACCCCTTGGCTCGGCCCCATGCCTACCGTAGGCACTTCGTATTCTCGTGTATCTTCGAGCAACACAGAGCGTCGCTTCGGTGTATATCCATGCTCGGCCACATTCAAGGGTTGGGGAAGCACCCTAAGGTCACAGGGGCCATTGGACTTCCCGCTCCTTGCGTCGATCTATGGCAGGGTCGGACGGAAACAGCGCTCAGGTGGCGGGATTGTGATTTATTAATATTCCATCAGCAATGGAGATGGCAGAAAATACCTAAGCTTAGGCATCCTGCCGATGTCACACCCCTGGAGTGGCGAGCGTCCATGCGCTGGGCGCATAGATTGAGGAGTCTGCGCTGCGGGAACGTTGCAACCACTTAGCGGCTTCATACTACTGCGCCTAGGGATTCAAAGAAAACAGAAGGGCTAGGCTCAAATGTGTCTCAGACAAGTTTTGCGTTTCATTTCCGGTTCTTCGTTCTCTTCGGCTGCTTTTACCTGTTGCCAGTTGTACCAAGTTCCATGCCGCTCGAGGCTAGCCATACCTCCGTCGTTCGTGAACGGCAGGCAGGCGTCCCTTCCCATCATCAAAGTCCAGATCGTTTCATGGCTTTTGTGCCATCTCCCTTCAGAGATCATACAATACAACATATCGCAAGTAATACAAGCCTAACCAAATCGCAAAGGGGGTATCTCGCAAAAAATTAAAATGCAAAATGCAGATCTCCTCTCCTCTCCCAGCAAGCACATTTCCAAGTGTCTGACAACTCGTGCTGGTGCCGTAAATGTTCTGAACCTCTTGACTGTTTCAAAGTGAAAGGCTGCGAAGAGCTGCCTGCCGGTAATCGAAGAGCGGTCGTCCTTGACCCTTAGGCTGCCTCATCAGTGCCACCGCCCATCTTGAAGCCGAAAGTATTGCTTCTGAAAAACCCTCTCCCACCTTCATGTCTTGAGCTTGCCGTTCTCGGTCTCTCTGCACTGAAGACACTAGCGCTGTCACTTGCCTTACGATTGCTTTCTTCTGAGGTTTTCGGAAGCTTGGCATCGTCCTGCTTGGGCTCTAACATCCGACTCCTGCGGTGGAACTTGTGTACAGCGTCACCTGAGCCATCTCCCATGCTGTGGAGGTAGTTCTCCAGCCACTCCTGCATCTCGGGGATTGCTCGTAGCTTGTACGGCACCTGGAACTTCTGGATGTGCCCGATGATCTTGGCGGTCCGCAGGAATTTATCAAAGTTGATGACAGTGATGGGCTCCCCAGTCTCGGAAACGGTTCCAGGAAGCTCTTTGGTGTCTGGGTTGCCGGCATCAGTGAAGGTTAGATCGGTAAGGTAGATACCGAGGAAGGGCAGGCATGGCGCGACCGGCGTTTCTACCTTGCTGCGCAGACTCTTGTAGTTGCGAGACAGGTCGACGACAGAGTTGAGCTCATCAAAACGCGCCTTGGTCTTCTTTGACACACATTCCCAGGTTCGCTTCAGACGTTGCACGATTGATGTGTTGAGCGCCCCGACGATGGCCATCAGAGACTCGTAATTTCGCAATTCTAGAAAATGCATGGCAACTTTGACCCAGTGTTTTATAACGAGCGCTCTCTTCTTAGCATCCTCGAAGGCGAGAATGGTGTCACTGACAACCAGGCTGATCTGAGTGTTCAGCCCACAGATTCCACGGACATTGGGTGCCTTATCCTTTGCCTTGCTCCAAGCGAGACCAAGCAGCTCATCCGGCTGGATAGCGCAAAAAGCTCTGGATGTGATGATGGTCAGCTGACGCGCGATTTCCAGAGGGTCCAGGTCGGAGATGCAGCACTGGGATGCACCACCTAAGGCCATCTTGAGGTTATTGAGTTGTCCCTTCGTGGCAATAGGCTCGGGAGTACTACTGCCTCTATCATACTGTGTGCCGAGAGACATAGCGCTCTTTCCCACGCTCGACACCAGAGGTGCCGCTGCCGCTCCGTTCTGGTAGTTGATGTTGACCTTGCGGATGAGTTCCAGAAGTCTCTCAGCAATGGACGGCATCTGATGCCGTAGCCTGTGAAGTGCGAAAAGTCGGATCACCTCGAGAGCCTCTTCGTCTGCCTCTGGGGCCCAGTAGGTCTCAAGCCAGCCTTTGAATACATTGTATATACGAAGTCTGACAGGTGTGGCAACGGCCTTGTTGTCTCCCGCATACTCGAATCGCTCTATCAGTGCTTGCGCAAACTGTCTAGGCGTGGTAAAAAGCCTGAAGGTCACGTAGAATGATGTGGAGAAGTGCGGGTCAGGTGTGCTCTCATGCATAGTGAGACGCTCTACCAACGCAGGAAGTGATCCACCGACAACCTGCCCGTCTGGGTTGAGTATCAGCTCATGAGCATAGGTCTTCTGCAGAAGCTGAGCCTCAGTCTCGTTGCTCACGTCAGTAGCCATGGATCGGATACTTGCCACGCTACCAAAGCTGTTGAGAAGGGCGGAGTTGGGGCTTTTGGGATCCCTTGTATGATCTGGGGTCGTCGCCCGGGTGGAAACCTCCGATGGCCCAGTGCTGAACTCGGAATCTCTGGCGCTACTCTGGAAGGTTTCAACAGACCCCGTCACTGATATGCCGATGCTGTCCTTCCTGACTGGGCTGATGGAGTTGCCACGTATGGAACGGGGAGCCTTCATCGCATCCACGTTGCGATTACCATGATGGGAAAGGCCTAGCGAACGTCGATCAATGGGTGGCGGTGGTAACGCCTTCTGCTTGTCCACTGGCCACGTGGCATTGGAAGCAGCAGAGTCCGAGATCGCGGTAGAAGGCCTCTCAAGCACCTCTGTGACCATCTCTGCTCGTACCCGAACTGAGGGCGCTGGGGCTGGAGGCAACATTTTGCCGGAGAGTCTCTCCGTTGGCGACGATGTAAAGGACGAAGCGACGTCATCATCCGGCAGACTCGCCTTCAATTCAATCATCTTCATACTGTTCTCTGCATCAGCTGGACCCTGAGAACAGCGAAAGTCCCCGATCTGCTCGATCATCGATCGAGTCTTGGTGACACATTCTCCGGCTGTGCGAATGAGATTGGTGCCAATGATCACTAGATGCGATGATTGTTGAGGCAATATGAAAACCTCATCGTCTGGTACATCCGAGAATCGGAAGACTTCTTGTGTAGACTTGATGAGGTCTTCGAGTCGGCTCTGAAACTGCTGCTTCGCTTTCTGAAGACTGACGCTTCGCCGAGGATCGTGCTGAACGACTTCGTCGATGATAGACAGAAGTGTTCTACAGGCGGGTGCCAGCCTATCAGTAGCACTGACCATCTCTGACGGTGTTCGTGCTTGGAGATGGTGTCCAAGGAATGCGCCAATGAGGCTTATACACTGGTCGTGAGCTTTCGCTAGCTGCACCGACGCCAAACTAAGCTCCTCAGGTGTTTCTCCTTTGACAAGTGAGACACGGTGTGACACGCTTGCCTCTGGGGCAGCATCGAATATTGTTGACAGCGGACGGGGGCTGACAGGTGGCTGTCTTGATTTGTCGCTCTGGATGCTTGTACTTCGACGATGGCCGTACGGGGACACTGCAGTGAAGTCCTTGGCCGAATCTATTGGATTGATGACCTCTTGCTTGGAGGCCGTAACGTCTATTGCAAGACCGCGACCATCTGTCGGTGGGGTTAAAGGATGTGCCGTCTGGAAAGCCCGTTGCTCTCCGGTCTGAGAGGTTTCTTGAGCCCAGATGTCAACGAACTTGATGGCCCTCATGATGACTTTGAAGGCTCTGGTGATCAGTTCGTCCAGCAAGACGTGGATGACCTCGCCTGCATAAGCTTCGCTTATTGACTGTTGCATTTCCTTAGACTTCTGGACCAGCGTCGATAGGTCTGCAAGTAAACCCTTACGCATCCGTCGAATGCCAACATGGCGAGTGACAAGGGCCGCATCCCTGTGAAGGCATCCTGCATGCTCCAGCAGATACCTGACACCAGCGATAAGCCCTCTTATGGAATCCTGCTTTACGAAGGTCGACAGGTTCGCATCTTCGCCAGCTACCAGCAGATCCCAGAATTGTGTCATTGCATTGAGAAGATTGCGAATGAGAGGATGGTCAAATGGTTCGCAGTAGTTAGTAGGGAGCCAGCCACGTTCACCGGTCGTGATGAGGGTGCCATCCGCCCAGCCGTTGGCATGAACAGAATGCACCAGGATGAGATCGCCCTGGTTGATGGGGACGGTTATGGAGCAAGCCTCGTCGTCAGCGGACAGATTGGCCGTGGGATCGAAAGGGTGGAAGGCTCGAAGGTAGTTGTGGAAGAGTGATCCATGACTGGTGTCGTCAACAGCACTTGCCGGCGTCAATGGGGGCGTGACCTGGGAGAAAACTGCTGGTGTGCCGCTGATGTTTGTATCTACTGCCGGCGTCGATGCTTGGGTGTGTGCAGTTGCGATTGCTTCGCTCTGGCTGGCGCCGACTGGAGCGCCATTCCGGACTTGACTCCGATCCATTGTGAAATACAATGCAATAGCGCGCACGCAATGTCGCTCTTGAGGTCGCCTGAGCGAGAGGCTACACGGTTTGCGCAGCGACCGTGCAAAATGCCATGGAAGTGCGATCGTCCAACAAGGAGATAGCACGTTGTCTGTCGCGAACAAGCCAATGGAGGATGTCTCTGAACGAGGCTGGACTGTCGTCTTTTGCACCTATTGAGTAGTGTTGTGGCTAGGGCGGAATGTGTATGCTGCGAACCAAGGCGTGCAGGTCTGGAATGTAAAAGGCCCTGACGATCGCTGAAGGGGTTCGATGGCAAGGGATGGGATGGCAGCTCGGACAGCGCGTTCTGCTGAGAGACGACGGCCGGGATCGCGTAATTCTTCGAATCCCAACTGGCCCGTCAGTACAGGATGCTTTGCTCCACCAGAGCCGACTTCGACGCAGCCTCGGCACTTGTATGGCGATGTATATGGAGCAGTGTTGGAGTCGTCGCAAATACCGAATCGCTAAGGTTCATAGGCCAGTAAGGCAAGCAAGGGTTGAGCTTGCTGTTGACTTCCTGCGTCGACAGTCGCAGGAATTAAGCAGGTATGGACGCTCGAGTCCGGCAGTGGGGTCAAGGGATCGCGAGGACTGGTGTTGAATGGAAAATGCAGTCTGGTCTTTTTCCTCGAGTGGCACAGTGCGGCGGGTCTTGCCTCGCTCCTAGTAAAAGGCAGGTACAGCACCCTCTGTCTGCGTTTCGCTAATAGACATACAGCAATGACAGCGCGCGAGACGCGGGAAAAGCAGCAGAGATGCAGTAGCAGCGGCAGCAATGGTAGGAGAGGAGGAGGAGGAGGTGGAGGAGGGGAAGGACGGGCCGGTAGAGGGTAGAGTATGCAGGTATGTATGTATGTACGGATGGACAGATGGATGGATGGATGCAAGCCGGTGCTGGTTGCCCTCATCACCTCGACTTCGACGCCAGCAACGGGGATGGGCCAGTCGCCTCAGACAGAGTTTACCATGCTCCACCGAGAAGGCTAGTGATCGGCCATGGGCCATGAGAGATATCTGGCGGGTGGGAGGCAACGAGGGCTCGAAGACGGCCAGCATGCACAGACAAGCCTCACGGGTTGGAGCGTGTTCGCGCACGGAAGATCTACACGCGACTTTCCAAGGGGAATTGGATTGCCATTAGCAGAGGGTAGACAGTAGAGGCTCACTAGGTGGGTGTGGAGTGCCTCCGTCGGTAGGGTGCTGCTCCTGTAGTTCACTCACCTAAGCCTAGGGAGGTGTTAGGACTACCTAGGCTTGCTAGTCCCAGCTATGCTTGGGCGGCGGGCTGGTCCGCGATGCCAGGTTCCACACGCCAGCGTCTTCTTGGTGGAGCATCACACATGACAGAGCGAGACTTGACGACGCGTTGTCATTCGCCCCCAGGTGGACAATGAGACATGCGTCCCTTAGACAGTGCGTGCAGGACCAGCCATTGGGAGAGTCTCAGCTGTCTCCACGCTGCTGCACGATCCCCTAACCCCAAGCGTACCTGTCCGTCTGCATGCCATCGCACTCCATGGCCACCACTGCTGCTGCTGCCACCGCCACGGCTGTTGTCGTTTCAGAGCGATCGAGCGCGAACAGCCAGGCAGTCTGCACCGAGGCACGGCATGGCATGGGCGTGTAGCAACCAACGTGCAGCCGACCCAAAGGAGAAGACCCTAGGAACCCGTTGAAGGAAGAGGCCCAATGCGAAATCACAATCACCAGACTAGGACACTAGAGCTGCCCCAAAACACCCCCGAGCTCGAGCCCCTTTTTCCCGATTCCCTCGAGGCAGAGACAAGGCGCCGTCGAGATTGGGGCGACAGAGGCGACAGCAGGATAGCTTATCGAGCCGGGATGCTTTTGGACTTTAGGTGAATCAAGGCCAGCGACCTCTTAGCGTGCACCGGCGATGCGGGTGTCGGATCACTTGGCCGGCACGCGGCGCCAACTCTATCCCCCTTCCCTCCTCTCTTATTATTATGTTATTTTTATTATCATCGCCTGGGTACCCAGTAGCATTGTGTACCTTGCGGTGGGGAGTGCTATCTGTATCGTGCTACACCCTGCTGTGGTTGAAACGCTTGCTACTGTGCATGATCAGGGCTGCTGTGCTGTGCTGTGCTGTGCTGTGCTGTGCTGTGCTGTGCTGCACGGTACGCTGCAGCGTGGAAGCTGCCAGTCTGTCAGGCTCTCCCTGACAAAGCATTGTTTCCCATGTTCAGGCTTGTGATGTCGCATGCCAGTAGCAGTTGATGACGACGGCATTCCATTCTTGCGCGCAATGTCCAGACCAGGGTTTTCACCGGCATGGACTGAACGGATAGTCGTAGCCGATGTGCATCTCTGCGAAATCTGTATGCCAACCTCTGCAGTAGTGGTGTAGACCACTGCTTTGCTTGCGACATTGACCAGACATCCCGCTCTTGCGCGTTCGAAACCCCCCCAATCACGCTGCTCTCTCCGCACGCGACCCGCTAACGCGCCATCGCCGCTCGTGCACTTGCAGGGCCATGGATATGCGACCCTTTGCCAATCAGGACAGCCCAAGGCGCAGCCGACTCGCCGACGGCAACAGAATGCCAGGTCCATCGTGAACCCAAAAACACCTACTATGGATCTCCTGGAGACGACACGCTCTCCAATAAGCTGCGAGTACCCGACTCCTCGGCGCACTAGCGGGACTGACACAGGCGAGTTGGGATCGGCGGCAGTAGTCCATGAAGATCTGCAAAACGCCCCATGATAGGGTGATCTACCCAGCCAGCCATATATGTTGCCAGCCATATATGTTACCAGCAAGCATCTGACAGATTTGCCTTGGCAACCTCTCCCGAATAACCTTTTTGCGATTCATGAAGTCGGCCGGTCTCAGGGACCCAAAACAGTGGTAGCCAGACCTCGATGTCGCTGGCGGTCACAGTGCTCCTCCGGCGAGATGATAGCGGACCGACTCCGCAAGCCCCAGCGTCCTAACATGGGAATCACACAGGGCTCAGGAAGGAGTATGGAAACTTCGGTCAGGCGACCAGGCCAGCGATTCATGTCATGTCACGGCGCGTTGCTTAGTGATCTTAGCTTACCAAAGATTGCGACACTCTGGCGAAACCTTGGTATTAAAAAGCGCAATCTCGATGACCTGCCATCTAAAAGATGTCATAGGATCGACAGCTGCTCAGTACAGGCTTGCGCCGTTGCTGCGTCTCATGAGGAATATTCTACTCTCATGACGAGTTCGAAGATCTGTTCTGTGGATCTGTAGAAAGTGACTACATGTGTCGGTCTGACCAGCCTAGCGATGTCTACGATTGATGCAACAGTCGGACGCTGCTCACGAGCGAGTCATCAAACGACCACGTGTCCTCGGATGCTAGACATGACGAGCATCGTTGTCCAACTCCCGATCTTGCTCCCTCCTTGAGATAAAGCGTCGGAGTACCATTGCCGCATGTATTCCTGTAGCTATCCCATGTATATGACTAGCCAGAGACGCTCTACATCAATCCTCTCTTCAATAGTGCTATGCGTGGATAGGGTCTCCATCGCTCATACGAAGCCTAGGGCTGGCTTCGTCATGCTGTTTCTTGCAGGTAAGCTATGCCAAGCATCAACATGTGCCAGTGCGACTACACCCTGGACACTTCGAACCAGCAGCCAGCAGTAATGAGGGGGAGGTTAGTCCTAGAGCAAGTCACAATCGTTGCATTACACAACAGCGCAGACGTATTTGCAGCGCTGCAGCCGCCTTCTCCCTTGCAAGACTGGTCATTGTAGTGAGGATTGCCTGGTGATTCAAAATGCAATCGATGGCTCAGAATGGTAATATGACAGGCCATTCTATCTACAAGACCTCTTCTAGGCTCGATCGATCCTCAACAACTTGCACTGTTAGTGTGAGGCTCAATGCTTCCGTCAGACTCGCCATTGCCGCGATGCTTGTGAAGGCGGCATTTACAATCGATCCTTCGCAGCTTCAAAGGCAGCCATACGTTAGGTATCAGATAACAATATAAGCTCCCGTAGCTTTCATCCTGCGGATTTCACACATCTCAGTAATTACCACAACCCATCGCAGCAGTGATCTTTCAAGAGGGTATTCAACACTTGAGACCAAAGACCCACATAGAATTGGTATATTCCCCACACCTTATTGCACAGAGAGCTGAGAGTACCAGTACTGGAGGTCATAGGAATACCTCATATACATTGTGTTCCGCTTAGAGTGGTACAATGCCAGTAAGTGCAACAATATCCGTCAGTCAAGCAAGTCTAACCAGATAGGTGCCGGTTTTGGAGGACGCTCTCTTAGAACCTGGGCCAATCACGCTGACCTCCTCAGCTCCCCCTACAGTTCGGCGGAATGGTCAGAAGCTTCTGGCAAAGTGCAAGCCCGTTCCTCACGAAAGGACAGCGCGCACTCAAAATGTCACAGCTGTTGAAAGAATAATTTTTCTACGTCAATGGCTGTAATAATGCGGACTTCACGCTCTGGACGGCCGATTCGTCACTCATTTAGAGATCGACCCAGTGAAGGCTACCTTTGAAATCAGGTGCAAAATTCTGTCACAGTAAAACCATCGCGCCTTTGCCATATAAATACCGCTGGTGCTGCGACTGTTCCTCTGATGTGGCTGCGGCTTAGATCTCGAATGTAGTATCGCACGCTTCAGCGCAGCATGGGTAGGTGTTGCAACATGGGGGCATGTATGTACATATTCTTGATAGACAACAAGCACGGCAAACGTCGGAAAAGCCGCCATTGCAAGGCAAGCCGACTGATCACACGAATAATCACACCACCCCAATCTCTAGTTGATGCGGGTATAGCAGGTCTACCTAATCGAAGCTAGAACGAAGCAGATGAAATCAGCAGCGTCCTACCTCTTAGTAGTGACCTATATAAAACCCCTTTTGGAGACAGGAAGGGGAAAAGGAGAATATAAGACAAAGAAAGGAAATGAGGATAGATTATCTTCGGATCGTACGCTCGACGTGTTTTATGGCCTCTTGAAGTCCTGCACTGCACTGGAGTCTCGCACCACTAGGTCTTGTCTACAGGACGCCTGTCGTCAGAACTAGCACAGTCCCGAGAGACGCTCAAATAAGCAATTTTGTGAGAGGGTAAGGTTTAAACTGGTGTACTCGGCTCTCAGGCTCTCAGTTTTGATACTGCTGCTGATATTGATTGACTGATTGATAGCATCATTGTCAAACCATCTACTTCACCTTAGTAGCAGCCAAAGCGGCGCCCAGTTTTGCTTTCGTCGCATCCGTCCATTCCTGGAGTTTCTCTACTCACGTTAGACTTAGCGCTATATGTTGAACAAGATATCTACTCACCTGGCTTTCGATATCTCGTTCTTAGGTATTCCGGTTGCGCTTGTAGCGAGTTTGGATTCTTTGGATCAATAGTTTTTTCGTTTGGATCGATTTGAGGTGCGATGTTTGCTACAAGCTTATCGCTAGCCGTCTATATTGATACAGTTGTTGTCAGAAACTGCATGGTATCAGGTACACACTGACGATGGACCCATGCCTTATCGATAGAAGATCTTTACGTACTAGGTATTTCTTCGTCTCAGCAGTAAGACGTGAGTCAAATGCCGACTCTAGATAGCTCCTAGTGTCAGAGTTTCGAAGGGCATTTGTGATCTTATCGATGAAGAGCCAGTATTTGTCCAGAGCCTGTTGCGGAATTAGCCATATCTCTTATCACGTGTATATCGTTACTCACCTTGTCATATGTATCATGTATTTGGGTGGGAGAGGCGTCCCCTGTCTTGTCAGGTATCAATGAGGCGACTTTTTCCCACAAGTTCCCGGTAGAGTCTAAACCCTCCACTGTCTGGCCGACAGACCAACCTCTCCGCTCACTTGCCGGTTTAAGATGGTCTCCATTATAGCAGCACTTCGCCAAGTCCGGAGTGATGTTACGGGCCCAATCAGCTGCATAGGACGCGGTGTTATACAAGGTAGCTAGGACGGAGACAGCCTGAGACGGATGGAGGACATCGTACGCATGCCAGCTGTCCATCTGCCGATACTGTTCTGCTCTCGCTTTCAGCCTGGCATAGCCTTGCTTGATTCTCTCTTGGTCAGTTCCTTCTCCCTCAGCTCCTCCCATGCAATCTTCTTCCATTAGATCTTCATCCATTCCATAATGTTCATCGTTGAATGACCTGGCGTCTTGATCCGGAATCCCCATGGGAGAAGCCTTGCCTATTTGTTCCCCCAATCTGCGATATACCTCTTTGAACTGCTTCTCATCTCCCGCTATGCGATCCCCGAAATTCTTG
Source organism: Polychaeton citri CBS 116435 (assembly GCA_010093785.1). NCBI lineage: Eukaryota > Fungi > Ascomycota > Dothideomycetes > Capnodiales > Capnodiaceae > Polychaeton > Polychaeton citri. The sequence goes on from MU003782.1 coordinate 93,160, forward strand.
CGTGGACTCGCCTTCACGTTTACTGTAGTTAACTTTGTTGGCCTCCATGAAAGTTGCCTCTTCCGCCTCAACCCTGCTCTGCCAATCATCTCTAGACTCGTCCTTAAGGTAGGCCCAGTTTGGGACAGGGACTTTGTCTGAGGTAGCAGCCATCGTGAGTTGCACTACAGATAACACCTCAAGTGAGAGAGTGAGTAAGATGCAAATTCAAAACGACAACAATGGAAGAAATGGAAGTTCAACGTCATATAACTACCTGTAATAGGCCCTTTCAATGTGCAGATGGCTTTGTAGCATCCTATTAGAGGAAAGGTGTGAATGTGTGACGTGTCACTTCATGTGCCATCGCGGATCTGTCCTATGAAAGCCATCACATATAGCAAACTCCTTTTTTGGCAATCAAGCGGACTCTGGGATGTAGTAGCTCTACGTAGAAGCTATAGTTTCACGCCTCACGCTAAAGCATTGTCTTCTAGCATAGTCTGACTGTGATAAGACCATCCCCTGCAAGATTGTATCCCATGATCAGACCACAAATTCGTGCTCGTAGGAGTCCAGAATCGTATGTGCCTTAGACATCGTCCAGACGGACGTCATGCGGCGGTCTTAATGTATTGATACAGATCATAACTACGGGAACGGTCTTGATTAGGAAGTTGCACATCATATCCTTTACGACAGTTGCTGTAGACGACTTTCCCATCATCCCATAGCATTGAGATGAATCTTGTATTGAGAAACCCAAGATATTGTGGGTTGACCAGCCAGTATGCAATGAAGCTGATCCAAGTGCATCGAATGGTGTAACGCTTTCAACTTAGATATCGGAGATGCACTATCACTTGGAGATATACAGCATGGTGACACAGGTCGAAAGCCTGTAGTTTGTAGAAGTGAACGTGGTGGATATACTTCCTGTGGATATAAATTTGTGCGATTCGGATCGAGCATGTTCAGTGGCACTGCACTTGCCCAGAAAAGTGAGCAGTTAGCACTGCAGTCCATCCCGTGTATGTTACCCTGCTGATTGTACGACCTACGTGATTCCCATGGAGGAAACTCTCTGCTGAGAATGATAGTTGTGGTATCTTAGTGGATGATTCATAATTTACTTTGAGTTTGCTAGTCAAGCGGTTGAGCTCCCGTCCGCAAAGCTGCCTAGCTGCGACACTGATGAGGCTATTATGCAGAGACAGGTACCATCCTCATCACAGGTCTTGAGGGTTTTCTTCAAAGAATAGTCGTACCTCGTCCCCGCGACTTCTGCCAATTTTCGGCTCCTCGAGAGAACAGCAGTTTTTTGCTGTAACGTCATTCAACGCCGATAGCATGTTTAGCCACTGCCTGTAACAGTTTGATGCTTAAGGTATTAGTATTGGCTCGTTACGCATGTGGCCAAGCTAATCCCAATACCCTGATCTGAATTGCCGTACTTTTTGATCATGTGACACAGTGACAAAGCTTGGCATTTCTGTGTTACGAATACTCAAAGCGTACCTATTAAACAGCTTCCAACTACATTCTACGTAACATGAGCTATACTATGATGGTGTGTTCTACTTCTAAGTAAGCTAACATACTATTACTGGACACATTAGGTATTCAATATAACGTAGTAATGCTAAGATCTAACACATAGACAACACTGCTATGATGACCTGCTTTAAGTAAGTAACGATATAGTTCAGTGGCCTAACAAATAGTGTCTTCTATATGTAGAGCCGTAGACTAGCATAAGAGCAAAATCTCTATGAGCACAAGTATTACTATATTCAGATATTCAGATATATATACATTTAGGGTTAGGGTTCTTTAGTATACGTCGATCTCATAAACCCCCGCGCTTCTAGTCGTGCGCCGCGCGCGTCACGTACGCGTCGGTAGGTGCGCGCTTCTCATGCTACTTACTTAACTAGTAGCAGTACGCAGATAGTGGCCTGACGCACCTCCATTCAAATCGTATCAGCCCTCTGACCTTGAAGTGATAACAAATTGCTCGCCGGTTGTCAACATGTTGGCGACAGCTTCATTCTTCAGCGAGCAGAGTCAGTTCGGCCGTACCTTCATGCCTACGATACCTTCGCCACTTTCACCTAGGAGCGTGAATCTAAATGGGAGTCGTCGGCAGGTTTTCTCAATGCCGTCACCAGATGGAGATTCACCCACCGGTGAGCAGCACCAGTATCAACATGGGAAAGAGAACGCGTCGGCAGTACCTTTTTCGAAACGGCTTATCAAGAAAGCACCCGTGGGGAATGCAGAGGATGCAAAGGAGAAGAGAAGGAATCTGTTCCTGAAGAAAGTAAAAGAAGGCAGGGACGATAAGCGGTTTCAGATGCGAGGTGACGATGTAAGACTGTGTATTCTACCTCGTTCGGTGTAATAATGCTGACAAGATTCTCACGCAGATTATGCGACTTGATTTCGTTCGTGAACGCAAAGCTTGGGAAGCAGAGCAAGCCCGTTCAGCGCCCGACTTCTCTTTCGAACTGCCCGAGCAAGAAGATGGAGATGACTCCAACGACCAGTCGCGGTACTGGCTACGCAACGGCGAGAGTGATCACGTGTCGCAGCCCGGCACCCATTCTCCTATACTTGGAAATGAAGTCGAGGACGTTGCGCAACAAGAAGACGAAGAGCTGGAGGCCCTGCTTGGGTTTCTGCCGACAGGAGAGATGTTTGGGGATCCAGCAATCTCTACATTGCAGCAGCAGGACCTCGCATCGAACCTGTGGAGTGACGATGATGACTATGATGCTATCTTCGCAGAGTTTGCCGAAGACGGAACCATGCAACAAGATCGACCGCATGACGCCAACCTAAGTGCTAGCAATGATGCCATGGATATGAGCTGAACACTTGTGACCCGTACCAGTGGCTGTCTTTTGAAGCTTTTTGCATAGCATTTTAGCGAGGCGTTGGTTGGTTCAACGGTAGTGGATCCGTTTTGACAGGTTATCGCAGGTTACTTGCTTCTGCTTGCACTTCTTTGCTTAACGAATTTTCAGAGACAAAAGATTATTGAGTGGGACAGCCAGCGTCCAGATCTCCCAACACTTCTTGCGCTGCGCTCATGTCGCCGACAAGATCTGGTGGAGGAGAACCTGCTGCTTGCATCTGTGTTGACGGTCAGTCATATGTACTTATAGTTCAATGTGATGAATGGCAAAACTTCACCTTTTGCATCCTCTCAACAATATACTCTCGATCCGCTTCATTCTCGTCTGCGTATCCCTGCCGATCAAATCTGGCGACGATCTCGTTGACGTATCTATGTTGCTCCTTGTATCTTGCAAAGTCCTCCTTACTGACTTTGGATTCGTTCGCCTCCATCCACCCAGGAAACTTCTCGTGCAACTCCTTCATCGGCTCGTACAAGATGTCCTTGTTCGTAAGCTGTGTCATCATGCTCAAGAGCAGCTTGTTGAAGTCTTCTTCGCCCCCTTCGCCTCCTGCACCACCAACCCTTCCGCTGGTAAGCTCTTTCATCAACTGAGCCAACATCTCTTCTTCTGACGACCCGTTGCCGCCTGCCTGAGCTGCAGTGGTAGCCTGGTCCCCAGAAGCCTGCATGCGCTCCATGGTCCTTCGAATGGTATCCTGGAAACTGTCCTCGCCTGACTGGCTCTTCTTACCTGCCGTCGGGGCGTCCTTTGTAGCCCCACCGGCGGCCTTGGAAGATTGTTCAACGGCAGGAGGTGTACTGGGCGTCGCATCGGCGGCCTTGGCCAGGTGTTTTAACGCTTCTTCATCAGTTCCTGCCTCACCGACAGCCACCAGCTCGGCCATCATCTTCTCGAACTCGCGCTGCATATCAGGGTTTCCACCGAACTCTCCCATTAGGTCTTGCATCCCAGACTGCAATTGGGCAGCAAAATCCCCTTCCAGACCTGGAGGGGCGACATTCGGCCCCGCGCCTGGAGCAAAGGGTGATTTCTCTGGCACAGCAGGTTTGGAGTCTTTGGATTTTGAAGATACGGAGGTCTGCTGGAATTGGTCGAGGACATCATCCAGATCGTCAAGATCATCTTCTTCCGGGTCTGGAGCCATCTCTGGCTCTGTCTTGGTCGGTTGTTTCTCAGTCATGGCTGGTACGAGTCTAGGTTGAAATCTGCTTAATCAAGGTGAGCTGAGAGCTGGATTCATTAATCTCAAGAGTAAGCAGGAATTGGCTTCTAAGCGAAAGTGAATGCTACATATGTAGTGTGACGAAAGAAGAGCATTCACTCCACTTACAGCCAGCCTAGGTTCACAGGATACTGCCGAGGGGCAGATCACTGGTTCTTAGGGTTGGAGGCTAAGATAAGATAGTGCCCCATCACATGAGAGAGCGGGTGCCTGATGCGCCTAGACTTTTGCCTTTGGAAGTCGTTCTCCGTTGCCTTCGACAAGACAGCCTTTCTAACGTCTGTTTTGTTCGGGTCAACCAGATAAACCGCAACGTTTTGATCTCTCATTGGCAGCTTTGTGATTCTGATATCAGCAGCTTTGTCTCATTCAATCCTGCTTGGTTTCAACTCACTTTCATCCGTCACCAGCAAACACTAACTAAAGCGCAAGCTTTGAGCGCTATATAAGCTGCTCGCAAGCATTCATTAATCACAATCGAGTTCCAGGCCAAGCACATTCGCTGAAACTGCAGAAAGATGTCACTGACCATTAGTCGCCTACAAGAGGAGCGGTACGTTGAAGCAGCCAACGATGGTTGCGACCAATGTCTAACGAGAACATAGGAAGGCATGGCGCAAAGACCACCCGTTCGGGTTTGTCGCAAGGCCAGTGAAGACACCTCAAGGTGCTCTTGATCTCAAGAAGTGGGACTGTGCCATACCAGGCAAGGACAAAACCATTTGGGAGGGAGGAGTCTTCAAGCTCGAGGTGTCGTTTCCAGATGGTGAGCCCTCCCCTTCAAGACTTCTAGCCTACGCTGTAAGTTGTGGCATCTTACTCATACGCTGTCCCTAATGTAGAATACCCAACAAAACCACCCAAGTGCAAATTCGTGCCACCACTCTTCCACCCAAACGTCTACCCATCCGGAACCGTGTGTCTTTCGATTCTCAACGAGGAGGAAGGCTGGAAACCGGCCATCACGATCAAAGATATCCTCCTTGGTATCCAGATGCTACTCGATGAGGTCAATCCCGAGTCTCCAGCACAGGCCGACGCCTACAACTTGTACAAGAAGGATCGAACGGCATATGAGAGGCGAGTGAAGCAGGTCGTGAGGGAGAATCAAGCGCCGTAAATTAGCATCCATCAAACCTCCCTCTTGACGTTCAAACAAGGCTTCACACGAGCCTTCGGCATGGCACAGAACGATGGACAATGACGACTTTTTCAAAACACGGAAAGCGCAGGCGTTAGTAGGCGTGACATTCTGAGCACTGGGCCGACTTACGACATCGAGCTCAATAGGCTAAGGCTTTGAGCCTCGCTTTTCACGAAGAAGCCTTACTGCGTGGGCACCATACCAACGAGTACTTGTTTGACCATTCTAGTATGGTCTCTATAGAGACGATCTATCTAGACGTATTTGACTGCCATTTTCCGGATAGACGCCACCGCTGTAGGCATGATTCATTCACGGAGGTTTTCAACAACGGAGAAGTCGAATGTATCGGATACCAACCGGGTCGGCACAGGGGACACTATCCCATCCATTCCAATCGAACAGCCAGTGCATAAAACTACGCAGACTCAGCTGGCCATTTTGCTTGCAGTGATTGGATTTCCTCAGGTGGAGCTTCGTTGCTCGCGGTCTCGACAACGCTGATGAGAAAGCCGCCTCCCTGGAACTAGTCAAGCGCTTGTCTAGTAGCATAGAGAGCGTATTGCCTCGGAAGACAAGAAGGAACTCGAATGTAAATCTTTGAGCAACTATCGCAAAACGTGTAAATCAAAATATCCGCTTAATACTTGGCCTTACCCATTGAACCTCGTCGCAAGGCCTCTCCGCAATCCATCTCCGCGCCTTCTCGATCGCATAGCCAGCCATGAACCTCTTGTCTTTTTCCGTCATCGACTTCTCCTTGAATTCTTCGATTCTCGAATCATCGATCTTCGGCTCTAGAGGGTTGCCTAGGCGAATCGAGTGAACGAAGGTGCACTCTCTGAGGTGATACCCCCATTGAAGACAATCGGGATGCTTCTCGCAGGCGTGACCACAGGCGTCGAACGACGAATGAGGATCTATGCCGTCCTGATCCGCTGGCGCACGGAAGCCGTCCCAGGCCGCGTTGTCCCAGTTGTCACGGGTTCTTTTGTCTAAGACGCCAGTGTACTCGACAAGGTCTCTGTAGAGTAATGGTCGCTACTGAGAGTCAGTGATCGTCCGACGAGGGTGGATGGTATGGGAAGACCTACCTGTATTTCCCTGCGACTTTCCGACCACCTCCACAAGCCCATCATGTCCTCCGCATACGGCTTGTGCATAGTGAGCACCGGCTGGCACCAATACAGATCCGAAAAGGGCACGCCATGCAGTGGATGCGTGTTGAACATCGGCCAGAGACCGCTGATGTTAACGCCTCTGTTGTAGAGTGCCCAGCCTACGATGGAGTCGCCACAGCAATCATGTATCAGGTCGTCCCACATCGTCTCGGTCAGTTTCGAACCAAGATACTCGCCCTGTGCAGACCAGTCGTCCTTGACGAGCCTTCGCACGGCTTCGCGCGACATGATGTACCCTGGTCCTCCGTTTGCAAACCACGTCCCTGCCCGGCCAGGTGAAGGAGAGCCGAAGTACCAAGGAATGTCAGGGTCGAAGTTCTCTAGTAAACGGAAGACATTGTCCCAGACAATGTACGTGTCGGCCTCGTAGAAGATGTACCACCGCATGTTGGGTGAGGTCCGCCACGCGCGTGATATCTGTGGCAGGAACTTGAACTTGTCGAGCTTCCACCCATCCAATCGTGACAGGTCTGCTCCAGCAAGCGTGCCATTCTCGGCCATCTCGCGCTGTGTCCAGTACGCTGGCAGCTGGTCATTGCCCACAGTAAGCTCTGGGTTTATGTCGGCAATGACATCGATTATGTCGTGATCCATGAACTCCTCGTCAACATCCGACACAATGATCAGGTTTGAGAGACAGGCAGACACACTCTGCAGCCTTGACCGCACGCGCGAGTCGAGTACGCCATGTCCCGTCTTCAGCACTGGCTGGACATGCTCAAGCAGGTGCGTCGGGAACGAGGCGCACAGTTCTTCAACAGTCTTTGTGTCGACATGATCCTGCCGCACAGGTCTGAAAGCAGATCGGGTATTCCATTGGTAGAATTCCGGGATCACTTCTGCGACTGGTTCGGGGATGCCTTCCTTCTTCGTGGACGATACAATCCACCCATCGAGTTTCGACAGAGGGGCAGAGGTCGAGAGAAGGGTGAGGATGGCGATGAAAAGAATGAACGAGACGCTACCGATAAGGACGAGTGGGAGCCGCCTTGACGTAGACGAGGTCGGAAGAAGCATCGCGCAACGAGACAAGGAGGGAGGATGTCATTGTGGGAGAAGAGGGATTCACTATCGCAGAGGGTCGACGATGCGAGCAGGCAGCAGGAAGGAAGCAGCTGTGCCGTATCTACTGAGTTGAGGAGGCTGCGTCACAGGCGTAGGATCCTCCTTGCTTGCTTTAAGAGCGGAACCACAGAACTAAATCATCCTTCGCCTCTAGCCTATCTGCCACATGCACCCTCCGACTTGAAAAACCCACCCAACAAAGGTAGCAGTGGAGGTGTCACTGGCTGGGTCTGCAATACAAACGGGCGGTGCTGACCTCGCCATGCAGCAAACATTATTATTAGCGCGGAGACAGCATTCAAGCTCCAGAAACCTGCAGCCTTGTCCAATGGGGCCAAATGCATCGATAATCCAATCTCTGCAGCGGCAAAGGCGTTGGTGCAGAGTCGTCTGGCGTGTCACGGTGACGTTCGCCTTGCTGTGCCCTCATTCTTTCTGCCAACACCTGGGCAATTGCCGCCGCATGCCGTCTGTGAAACAAGGAAATCAAAGGTCCCGCGGAAAGGCACGCCACGGTGTCCACTCCGGCTTGGCACCGAATGCGGGTGTGCATCGCCAGGGCAAAGGCTATACGCGAACTCCAACAGCAGGATGTACGGTGTGTTGATGGTGCTACGGATTTCTTTGGGAGCTGGTCACAGTCACGCTTGCCGATGCTCCATGATTGGGCACGGGAACGGCGGAATCGGCTTTTCCTCCGCTTTATCCTAGATCCTTGGCGCAGACGCTCGGTTGAACTACCGCGCCAACGCCATTCCAAGCAACATCACTCGCATAAGGGTTTGTAGGGATTGTGTCGACGATGTATAACAGACTGCCTATCTGGAGAAACCGAGAGTTCCCACGACAGAAGCTAAGGAGTCCGGAATCACTTTGCGACATCATCATTGGAAATGGCTTCTTTTAATTTATGATAACTTGACAACCATTCCACATGTGTGACATGCGATCACGGTCACATCAGCCTACTTCATGCTCGTGTGATGGCTAGCGAGCAACTCTATTCATCGTGGCTCAACTGATTTGCATCTCGGAAACCCACCAAGGATGTCGTTCGATTTTCCGGGCTCACGTTCGTAGGTGGAGTCTTCTCTGAGACCCCAGCAATAGTCATTATCATGAGCTGTACCTGAATCGATAGTCCATACTTTCAACCTGTGCCAATTGTTTGGAGTCGTGACCTCCCTTTCTAATTTGGTATCTCCTCCGCCCATTGCTCTCACTCGCTCGCACACGCCTTCTTCGCCATCTCAAGTGCGCCTTCGAAGGTCTTGTTGCCACCGATGAAGCCGCCGGCATGGACGAAAATGCACCCTGGTATACCGCTGAGTTCGGAAAGCTGGTCATCCCTGACGCCTCTCCACGCCTCAGGCAATCCCTTCCTGTTCTCAAAGCTGCCAGGCTCTAGGCTGACAGCACGGATCCTCCATTTGCTGTCAGGCTCGCCGTTCTCTGCAAATAGCGCGTATAGGACTTGACCCTGGCTGTTGGTGGCATCCTCGAGGGCATACAGGTGATCCATCCATGGGGTACCTTCGGGTCTCCAAGGGATGACAATGATGCGGCCCTTGTCATCGTATTGGCTGCGCTCAGAAAAGGCCTGGGAAACAACGGTACGAGCTGGGAGCCACGAAGAGTATTTGTCAAGCAACTCTGACGCGAACTGCTCACCGACAAAAGCGCTGGCGCGTAGGAATCTCGCGTCCTCTTCATCCTGGCTCTTTTCATTCTTTGGTGGAGGGGCAAGGCCGTTGGATGTAGGAAGAGGAGCATAGTTGTAACGGTTCACGACACTCGCGATGCTGAATCCCTTGTCCGAGAATTTCTTCTCAATGCCTGCCTTGCGTAGTTCTTGCGGATCATAGGCGGCAATGCCGTTGTCGTTGCCATCGAAAGCCTCGACGAAGTCCTCATACAGCTTTTGGTATAGGAGTTCAATGTCGTCCTCGTTCTCAGCGCCAGTGACAGCTTTGATGATGTCCTTACCGTAGTGCATCCAGACCAGGCCTGCAGAGCTCAGCTTCGTGCCTTTGCCTGGGAAGGTCGCGGCGAACTCGCGCTGGTGATGGTCATAGCGGAATACGGAATGGTCGTGAACCCCACCGACGTCGACAACGATATCGCAAGTTTTGAGGACTTCAGGATCACGGGTCCGGATCAGGGTGCTGCTGGCATATGGTTGGAGGGTGCGCAGAAGATATACTGCGAGGGCCTCGTCGGCGTGGAAGTGACCGTTGTGCGTGCCAATCACCCGAGGCGTGGCGCCGTTTGACATCTTGACACGTTTGCTATCGGGCTCAGATGTCATCAGGGCCGGCGTGTCTGATGTTATGAATCGCGGAGACGAGACAGACGATCGAAGCAGCCGCCGTGAGATGTGCGTCTGCTGCAGAGCTGAGAACGACGATATATTCACGCCAGATAGAGAGTAACAATGAGAAGACCTTCGATATGCGAGATTGGGTTTCAATTGACGGACGAGAAGGCAGAGCAAACTCATGAGATTGCTTCCAAGTCGCAGAGAAGCATCGTTCCTGGTGCGAAAATGTCGACTCTCTTACTAAGGCACCAAACGCGATCTCTGAATGTGTAGCGCGGCGGCGGCGGCGGCGGCGGGGGCAGGACGTCAGGGTCGGCTCTTTCCGTCAGCGAGCGCGTGGCGGCTGCAGCCGAGCATGTGAGGCGCCAAGCCTGAGGTGTCTGGAAAAGTGTCATGACTCGCATGATGGGAAATTATTGCGGACGGGGGAGGGTGGTGTTTTATTTGCTGCATTCGTTTGGAGGCCGTATAATTTATTTTTTTCGATTCTCCCCCCCTTCCCTGATGCAGCTGCTGAAAATCAAGTTGTTTGCCTCTGATCCCCGGCCGGGCGTCCTTTTCGTGCTCCTAGATCGAGTTCTTCGTCACAGCTCGCTCGCGTGATACCTTGTCCAATACAGCTCCCAAGGCAGCGACCGACCCAAAACCCGCTTTCTGCCAGCAAAGCGACCAAGTTCCCTGCATACCCTGCCTGTCCCGCCTGCCCTGCCTACCCTGCCTGGACCTGCTCGCGCGACACCTGCGTTCTTTAACTTGGTATTTGGTGAGGTAATGCGGGCTGCATCCTGTTCTAGTCTGCTACTATATCGACCAGCGTGCCCCCCAGGTATTCGACAGTTCATCCTAGCACACACCGCTTACGATCACTTCTACCTTCCTAATCCACCGAAGTCACCGTCCCGAGTGGAGACGGCGATATAGCGGTCTACCTCTGAACAGATTCGGCAGCCTCACCAGTTCTTCTCCTGCACACTTCCAAGGCGCCTTCTTCCTATCGATCCTCTGTCATTCACTCTTAAAGTCGCCGTCAAGTACCGCAGCAGGGCATCTGCATATCACTTTATCGATAGCGTTATCGGTTCGCGGTGGAAGGATAGTCGAGCGCAGGCGCCTCGCGCCTTGCAGTAGCATTTGGACAACTGGATCGAAACCTCTGGCTACATACGTTGCCCAGCCATGATATTCCGCTTCATCTCCTCGTCCTTCTTCCTGGGCAGCATAGTCTTCACTGTGCCCCTTGCCTTCGACGTCGGCGGCAGGACTTGCGGTCTTGTGTTTTCACTTGCACTTGCAACCTATTGCTTCTTCCTGTCGATTTCAAGGCTTGCGACACCGCAAGAATCGACGTGGCGAAGGGCAGGGGTCAACTTCCTGGCAGGCCTGCAGGTGCTGATCATACCCGGCTTGCTTATCTGGAGCCTGAACAAATTCTCCGTGGACACGGATAAAGATGCAAGCTGGGTCAGCAGAGCGTTCTACAACGCTTCAAGCCCCTTACGGCAGAAGAGCGGAATCAAAGAGTGGATATTTGGCAGCGAAGGTCTCTTGGAAAGCATCTTGATCGGCGGCTGGGACAAATTGCTCAGATATAGCACTCCAGTCTTCCAGCTTGTCGAGGGATTCTGCAGCTTGCTTGTCATTCAATTTGCCGGCCAGATCACAAGATATCTGGTCAACGGAGAAGGAGGAGATGGCTGGATGATCGGCTTTTTGGTGATGAGTGCCAGCATCATCAGCAGCTCTGTCTACTTCCTCTGGAGGATAACAACTTTCCCTGGCCTTGACGCACAAGATGCCATTCTGATTGGCATTGCGATCACGTGCGCATTCTTCCTCTGCGCTTGGGGCATTGGGACTGGCCGCGGGAACGTGGTGGAAAGCAGTTTGCTCTTCGCATACATCACACTCTGCATCTATCAGATCTTCACCGACTACCAACCGTCGCCAGACTCCAGCGCCGCTGCTCAGCCACCAGATGCTGGCGAGTTCCCACCACTTCCACCAATATTGATGGCCAGTTACACCACAGTACTACAGGCTCTGTCGGCCTTACCATCGACCCTACATTCGGCGTTCGGTTTCATGGTCGCCGCCATCAGGACAATCACACCAAGCGTGATCATATCGCTTGCGTACCGCCTTCTCGTTCTATACTCTGCAGCTCGCATCATCCCTGCCATACGCGAGTCAGGTGCTAGAGCGTTCACCGATGGCCCTTCCTTCGAGGACAGCGACGGCATTGGGGCTGCCATGGGTTTCCTCAGTTATTTCAGCCCCAGCATCCTGATTGCTGTTTACACGAGCCTGTTGATGCAGCACTTTGCAAGCGCTTCAGCTGATCACCCGGGGGAATGGTGGACTAGCCAAGGCGGCGAAGGAGGTGGAAACGTATGGAGGTGGGCAAACTTGGCAGGCACAATGGCCCTCTACGCTTTCGAGCTGTACCTGGGAAAAGACGATGAGGCATACGGTGGTCACTGGAAGATGGACTGAGAACCTCCATGGAGACGTTATCATGCATGCGGTCGACGAGTGCGACCATCTCAAGAGGAAGACGCACCTTACGGTCGTTTCGATGCTTGCTTGAGTCGAAGAGCCGGTAAGCAGCGTTCGGCTTCGCAAGCAACCAGAGGTGACATGCAAGTCTGCGTCTGGAGGACCATGGATGAGTACGTCCCGAATGAGGGGCGTTCCAACATACACTGGCCGGCCCCACTGCGGGTTGGATTGATTTGTAAAAGACAGGACACCAGTTGGTATTTAGACTTGAAGGCTGTCGAAACATCCAGAGTCCCGTGTTGCTGGTACGTGGGTATCACCGAAAGCATCGCTCGAGATGAAACGAGCTACGTGGGAAGATCTGTGGGTAAGTGAGAATCGACTCAAAGCACGCAAACCCTACTGACAAAGACATCATTAAAGGCAGTATGCAGGCACTCCATAATCAAATGAAATGTTTTCAAGGATGATCGAGATGTTAGCGAGACTCTTATTCTCGTGCGTCCCACTTGCAAGCGTACCAGGCATGTCAAGCTGTGGGAGCTGCATGGTTCCTGGCGATCTTGCCCCGCCTCGTCAATCGAAGTCGCGCTTTGGTGTCCATACGTCACGAAGACGTGACCCAGGCGTACAGAAAATGTTAACTGTATAGATGAGTTGCACTTATTGCTGGGTTCTGTGTCCTAGCATATTTTATAAGTCTTTGCAACTTAAATACTGCGACCACCTTCTGCCTCTCAAGTGCAACTTCCAAACAGCACATCATTAATCGATCCATCAACAAGTCAATCAAGACTGCTAACATGGCGGACACACATCATTTCCATGCACACAAGCTGTTCGACTGCAGCAAATTTGTTGCTGTCGTGACTGGTGGTGCCACGGGCATTGGTCTCATGATCACACAGGCCTTGGCTGCAAACGGGGCGAAGGTGTACATCGTGGGCCGCAGGGTGGAAGCCCTTGAGAACGCGGCAAAGACCCACTGTCCAAAGCAATCTGGCCAGGGCCATGGTGAAATCATCCCCCTAGGACCGTGCGATGTTACGAGCAAGGACGATCTCGAGAGGATTGTAACCGAACTAGGCGAGAAGGAAAAGTACATCAACCTGCTGGTATGCAATGCAGGTGTCGCGGGGCCGAAGGCTGAGCCCGAGCACGAAGATGCGAGAGATCTCAAACAAAAGCTCTGGGAGAACGAGAGCGTGGAGGAGTGGAATGGTACCTACAACACCAACGTCACCAGTGTCTACTTTACGACAGTCGCTTTCCTGCCACTGCTTCAAGCTGGTATCACGCCGAAAGGGCCACTGAACCGCTTTGCAAGCTCTGTCATCGTCACCAGCAGCATGTCAGGTATGATGCGGCACGCGCAGGGCCATTTCTCCTACAACGCCGCCAAAGCTGCTACAGTCCACCTGACGAAGCTCATGAGCGCTGAATTCCAACGTACCTGGATCAGAGTAAACTCGATCGCTCCAGGGTATTTCCCCAGTGAAATGACGGCGAAGTCCAGTGACGAGAAGAACAAGAGTGGAGTCCCAGACGAGACGGCTCAAGAGAAAGGTCACGTTCCTGCCATGCGGCTAGGTAGAGATGAGGAGATGGGTATGACTGCGTTATTCCTGGCGAAGAACGAGTATATCAATGGAGAGATCATTGCGGTGGATGGTGGGGTGCTGAACGTCGTCGGTGGCCGTTAAGCGGTCAACCTTGGTATTTTGAGGGAGAAAAAAAGCATGGCAGCTCCAAATATGCATCCTTCTGAGTAGCGCGGCGTTCAGGTGGGCTATACTAAAAATGAATATTTTGGCCCAGATGTTACCAACGATGTACGTGTCTAATCGTCTTCCACTCTGATTCTTCGAGTTTTACCTATTTGCTATTTTTGAATTCGGTAAATACAGACTTCGTCGATTGTATGCGCAGAAGGGGTATCCAATTGCCAGTAGACAGAACCTTGCAAAGACTTTCGCTCGTCATTCAAAGGCTGCCACGCAGCGCTTGCAGGTGTAGCTGCTACGAAACCGGTCACTGTCACATTCAGGGCTGTAGCTTGAATGTTAGTTCCTAAGCTGTCATGCCAGCTTTTGCAACTTTTTGGTTTCTGCTGTCTTGTCTTCAGACATCCACTTATGAACATTTCTAATAGTACCTTGAAGGCTAAAACCTTGCCTGGAACCCTCACTGCGTTTGGTACCAGGATTTCCGACCAATTATTGCGTGGAACATGACTTACCCTGTTTAGGTCTCACGTATGGAAGCGCTGGCTTGGATCTCTCGACAGTAAACTTTGAAGAACAATGCTGGCTTTCCAGATTTTAGGCACGACGTTTCTTGCCGCAACCTTCCTCCTTGGTTTGACCCCAAGGTTCTTTGGACAGATTGGGAGGAGGCTTGGGCAGTCGATATGGCAGGCACAGCTTGAACGACGCCAATCACTCCTGGAGCGGTCACGGGCAGCAAGAGCGGCGAAGCTCCCGGCTAATGTAGCCAGAGAAAAAGATGGGAGTGGAAGCGAGGACACAGCAGACGTGGTAGAAGATGAATGGCTGAAAGTGCGAGCAGACAAGGCTCGCTCGGTCGAAAATGATGAGGACACAAAGGTGGGAGGGGCCGGTGTGAAGGAGGACTTCATCATCGGGTTCCTACACCCCTTCACCAACGCTGGCGGTGGTGGCGAGCGTGTGTTGTTTGCCGCGCTCCAGGCCACGCAGAAGAAATATCCGGATGCACTCTGCCTGGTCTACACTTCCGAGCAGAATATCTCCAAGGACGGACTCCTGGAGGGTGGAGAGAGGCGCTTTGGCATTGCCCTTGACCATGCTCGGATCGAGTTCGTCTGGCTGCCGGACGGGACTGCGGACCTAGTGCTACCGCAACACTACCCTCACTTCACCCTGCTGCGCCAGTCGCTTGGTTCTATTCGTTTGGCCTGGAGGTGTCTCTCGCTATGCGTACCAGACGTGATGGTAGAGACGACAGGCTACGCCTTTGCGCTCTGGCTGGTGAGCTGGCTCTTCCCTCGAGCACCCCCCGGCGGGACAAAGTGTTGCCCGACCGCTGCATATGTGCACTACCCAACCATCAGCACAGACATGCTGGCCTCGCTCGAGGAGAGCAAAGGGAGCCTTCAAGGCGGGCTGCACGCAGGCTCTGGAACCGGTCTGCGAGGTAAGCTCAAGAAGCACTATTGGCAGCTGTTTGCGCGCCTGTATGGCGCAGTCGGCGGCTCGATCGACGTCGTGATGACCAACAGCACCTGGACGCAGAACCACGTCCGCCAACTCTGGCAGAATGCACGTTCTAGCAGGGGCAAGGCAAGTGATAGCATACAGGTGGTCTTTCCACCGTGTGCAGTGGGCGAGCTGGAGCGGGAGATCACCGTGGACGCTGAGAGTGAGACGGCACGGACGCGAGATATCCTCTATATTGCACAGTTCCGACCTGAGAAGATGCATCACATCGTCATCGATGCCTTTGCCTTGTTCTTGAAGGAGCAGTGGCCGCGAGTCGCTAAGTCAATACAGCCTATTCCACCTCCGGCTCCCAAACTGGTCCTTGCTGGATCCGTCCGAGACCCAGCAGACGAGACAAGGGTTTACAAGCTGCGTCTACAAGCACATGAAGCATTGGCTAGCCTCCCAGAGCCTGTGAAGAGCATGCCAGGTGTTCATGATGCAATCGAGTTTGTCATCAATGCACCCTGGGCGTCTTCGACACCGCCCAGATCTGGAGGAAGTGGTGTACCCGAATCTTCTCATGAAGATCCTCACTCTCTCCTCTCATTACTCAGTAGATGCTGTGTAGGAGTGAACGGCATGTACAATGAGCATTTCGGCATTGGTGTTGTCGAGTACCAGGCAGCAGGGCTCATTAGCGTGGTCAGCGCAAGCGGTGGACCTAAGGTGGACATTGTAGTGGACGTTGATGGAAAGCCAACCGGGTACCATGCCAGCAGTGTGGAGGAGTTTGCAGAGGGATTCAGCAAGGCCTTAAGCATGTCGAAGGAAGATACACTTGACATGCGACTGAGGGCACGCAAGAGTGCACAGAGGTTTGGAGAGACTGTGTTCGAGACGGCATGGGTATCCAACCTGGAGAAGGCCGTGGCTCTAGCATAATCCAGGACTTTGATAACGCGATGTATAGACAATAGCATTCGTAGCCACGACGTCAACGAAGGGACGATCGCTAACAAGACACACTGTGCCAATACCTCACCGCTTCTCCTTCCACTTCTGCAAATCAGTCCTCATCAGTCCCCCTTGCTAATACCTTCTCTCCTTCTCAAACCACTGCCTCAGCTTCTCGATCTGCTCATCGGTCATGGTAGCCATGTCAGTGGCGTGTCTCGCCACCACGAGGTCGACCAGACTCCCACGCACTTGCCCTGCTCGTGTGCCAGGCACATCGCCAACAGCATCGACACAATCGTAGTCGCGAAGATAGCTTGCCTTGCCCTCAGGCGAAGGATCTTGCACGAAGCGATGCAGCTTGGCGAGGTTGTCTGCATCGAATATATCGTTTGGGGTCTCGTGCCGGGATATGACGTTAGGGGCGAGAGTCTGGTGCCGGAGCATCTCCCGCACGGAGGGGACAGCGGCCTCTGGATCTGCCATTGTGGTCCTGATTTAACGTATGGGTGTCTGCTTGAAATTGAACGTGTACAGGTGCTTGCTGGTCAGCGATACAGCGCAAGCTTCGGTCCACGCTTTGCCCAGGCTTCTATATATGTATACTGTGGAAATGCTGTTGCCTAACTTTCAGTGTCTACGTGCTATTGATGGCCAATGGGACATCGCGCATCTTGCCGTTCCAAGAGCCGCTGCAGTACCCTTGTATTGTGTGAGGGCTGTTGTGGTCAAATTAGAAAAGAGGTAGACTCGGCTGGTCAAATGTGATGAAACCTGCAACCACACTACGGCGCTGATTACCAGCAATATGCATACCCTTGTTTATCCAAGCAGCTCTGCACACTGCTCCCATGGCAACAACATCAACAAATCCTCGGAAGTGAATCTCATCTGATAGGCTTTGTATCTTGATGCACGGTAACGATGTGGGATAACGTGGGTGTCAGAGTAGCTCGTCATCTTAGCAGTATCCGTTCTAGTGTACAGACCGCCGGCCTTTTTAATGTGTCCATGATAGGCGTACAATGATGTCCAGAGTGAACTGGAGTACAATACGTTTTGTGGTGCTCTCTCTCTCCTCTCCTTATGAATTATCGGCATATGGATAGACTCATGGGTGGGAAGTTTGAGTGTCTGTGTGTTAGCAAAGCCTGTCACCGTGGTGGCCATACCTGAAAGATGGACAAATGCACTATGAAAGACATGGCAACACGATCGGAAGCGGTTGGAATACTCACCATGCGGCTTCCGTCGAATGCAGGAAATGTGGCATCCTCTTGAGGACGTGAGATAATGTATGCATGCATGCGTGGCTTATTTACTAGCAGCTTACTGCCTCCTTCCGTCAGTCCGAAGGTCTGAGTTGGAGTGAGTCCTGCTGCCGAGAGCCACAGCCATTCAGTCTCATGTCGACTGGTTAGTGATCTCACCGCGCAGCATAGCCAGGTGCCTCATGCGATAGTGCAGTGGTCAGAAACGCTTCACGAAATTGAGCAGATTCTTGGCAAGCGATTGTTCAAGGGCATGAACGCATAGCTCCCGAAAGCGTTCTATTTCAACGCAAAGGGGAATCATGGCATTGGATTCACAGCCGTGTCGGGGGATATAGGAATGCCCCAAACTCTGTATCGTTGTTGCACAGGATAGTAGGGCCATCTATGTTTCACATGCCACAGCCTGGAGTGCCTCGGCGCGGGGTACCCTGATCTACAGTTCATGTGCGTTTGTTATACCTTGCGTCTGATCTCAACTTTACCATCACCCTTGCACAATCGTCATATTCCGTCTGACTTTACAAAGCTCGTGGCCCTGGTCGGTAAATTAAATATGGCAGTGAGTGGAACCCCTTTTGCCCCTCGCTTTTCCCTCGTGGCTGGGATTTGACCGAAGACTGTAGTCTATCAGCAGCACGCCTCGAGGCGGCACGCAACGCCCAAAGCGCTCGAACATGAGTCTCTCAGACCTTCGCGTTGCACCACTCTCGGCCAAGTTCGCAGAGCCACCTAGGGAATATGAGCCGTCCAAGGGCCTGGTCGAGTCCGCTTCGGACCTCCAGTTTTCGAAACAGCACTCGAGCTATCTCCAGGGCAGATCGGCACCTTCAACGCCAGGCATACTTAGCAGGACATCGAGCAGGAAACACCTCGGCGGTGGACTGAGTAGGAGGGGTTCGCTGTATGATGAGGCATCGGGCAACGGCCCCTACGAGTATGAGTACGCGGCGGTTTCGAGGGATATTTTAGGCAACACGCGGGTGGATGTTGGGAGCGGGCAGATACCGAAGGCGAAGAGCGATGCCGCAATGTACCAGCAGCGGTTGAAGGGCAAGGGTGTATCTTTAAAGAAGAGAGTACTGATCAGGCCCACCAGTGGGACTGTGACACCACGACCCAAGCACCAAGGCAACCCAGCAGAGGAGGACTGGCTTACAAGGACTGGTGCCGCTACTAGCGCGTTGCTGCAGGAATCAAAGGGCCAATCTTGGTTGGCGTCTAGTCAGTCTACGACCTCCATCGACAATCTGTCTGCAGATGAGGATGATGATGATCAGTATGAGGAAATGGCCGCGCTGAGCGCAAGTACGGCTAAGCTACAGTATGCGTCAGGGCCAGGCAGCCCTGTGCAATTCAGATCAGGGATGCTCAGCCCAGTACAACAAAGACGCAGTACCTGGGGGAGTCGATATGGATCACGCTCAGCAAGTCGCAGGGCAAGCCGACGAAGCAGCTTCAATGGCTCGCGTACACCTCTTGCTTCCTCCCACAATGCCGACGTGATCGCAGGCTACTTTGACGAAGAGCCTCTAGCATTCCCAGATGGGCCGGACTTTGTCGACACTGACGAAGGCAACTCAGAGCAGGACGAGGCAGAAGTCAAGAGATTGACCAAGGATCGGTCGTTTGGTCTTGGATCACTGGTGGACAGATTGATGGGGCTGGACCTGTTCAATGTGGATGAGAGCGAGGAAGCTAGTGACCAGGAATCGCGTTCCTCCGCGAGTAAAGCCGAGGCGCGAGATGAAGCAAAGACTGCACAGCAGCAACAGCAGCAGCAACGCTTACGACCGAACCTCGCTGCCATTGAACGCACGGATGGGAAGGAAGGTGTTGCGGAAGGCGAACAGCCGGCGGCCTGGAGCGACGCGGCCTGGCTGATGAGTGTTGCCTCGAAAGCCATGTTCCAGTAGACAGTGATCCATATATGGATCGAGGCTAGCTGACATAATTCGCATAGGTCATTTTGGGTGGACGCCGTATGATGATTAATTACTCATGGCACTGTGGAAATGCTCCCACCTTT
Organism: Polychaeton citri CBS 116435; assembly: GCA_010093785.1. NCBI lineage: Eukaryota > Fungi > Ascomycota > Dothideomycetes > Capnodiales > Capnodiaceae > Polychaeton > Polychaeton citri. Next base: position 112,933 of record MU003782.1, read on the forward strand.
TTCAGGCAGTGTGCGCCGCCGCCGCCGCAGCCACCATGCAGTCACTGCTACAGTTCTACGCAACTCGAACAACATAGATATACATACCTAGGTATATGCACAGAATCGAGTCAGCTCGGCATCCTTTGACGGACTGTGTTGTTGTTTCGTCTGTTACAGATCGGTCAAGGATCATTATACGAGCGAAGCCTCACACGAACCACACTTGATGGTCCTGGTGGCGTGTTAGCTTCGATCCACGTTCTCCAGCAGGAAAGGGGGACGAGGCGGTCAGCGTACGCAGAGCACCCTATCTCTAGCCTCCAGCCTTTGCTCTGCTATGCTCTGCCCTGCTATGCTCTGCTATGCTAGCCACGTTCTGGCCCTACGAGTTCCCCGAGTCTGGCTTGTCTGAACCACTGAAAGGGAAGGGGGTAAGGGAAGTCGCCCAGGACTAGACGCGCGATGTGTTCGCCGCTGAAATGCGTGTTGCCACCCTGATGACTGCGAACGGACACTTGTTCGGAGTGAAAGGTACGGTACGATATGGTACAGCAGAGCACCAAGCGTACTGCAGCATGCTAGATAATCGGTGTTCAGCTGCTGCAGGCTGGGAATCATACCTAGATAGTGGTGTTCGGCAATGGGACTCGGGCGACATCTGCCAGGCGGCGCTAGCCAGTAGCCACCAGCCCATCTATATCAGCTACACGTGTGCAGATCCTGCGTCGTCGAGCATGAAAAGGGAGAAGCGAGCCATTGGGGGTTTGGGTCTTGAAGGTCTGAGTGCCCCGCCGTGGTATAGCGTACAGCACTCTACACTTCACCATGCCGTCCGTACGCACTGCCATGATTGGAGAGAGGGGGGGGGTGGGCGAGAGTGCGTGGATTTGGACAGTGGTGGTGATTGGCGGGTGCCCTCGGCTGCCCAACGAGGGAGGAGATGCGTGTACTCCGTGCTGTACTATGTATGCAGGCCTGGGCAGCGCTGACGCGTGCGCACATCCAGCTGGGCTTAGCTCTGTGGAGGCTGCCTATACCCTGACCCTGACCCTGACCCTTGCGCCCCTGCACCTGGGAGGAGGATCGGCGGTCGTCTATACGGGTGGTAGAGCAAGTTTCCCTAAACGACAATAACAGGACCACTCCTCCACCACTCCACCACGTCGCTGCAAGCCGGGGCAGTGTTGCTTACATGAGGCATCATCGCTACGGCAACGCGACCGCTGTCGTTGCAGATGTATCCTCGCATTGGCCTGTAGCAGGACGGCTGGATCTCGCTGTGGACGACGCAACGCGTGGGACGTCCCACGCGGCAGTGGAAGCAGAGGTGTGTGATTATCGTGGGTCGCACGGTAGAGGGCAGCACAGCGAGTAGCGCAGTGCAGCGGCGGAGAGGCAGATGCAGCGGCAGAGGCAGAGGCTGCAAGCTGCGGGGATTGCCTTAGGTAAGGCATTCTCGCCCCCAGCCAGAATAGCCCGTTGCCTACAAATTCTGCCTGGCCCTCGGGGGGTTGCCTAGGTTAGCTTACAGTTGCCTTTCCACGTGACATGCCCGGCAGCAAGGTTGCGACGAGCTCCTCCCTCCACTCTGAGCTCTGTCGATTCCCTTTCAGCCCTTCGCCCTACGCGTCTCAGGCCAACCGCACTGCCTGCCTAGGTTGCCGTCCCCTCCCAGGCACCCATCATCACCACCACCACCACCACCACCCCCCATCCCTACCGGCTCCGCCTGCCTTGCCCACCTGTCCTCACTCATCCCCACCAGCCAGCCGGCTTCCAAGGTTATACACACCCCTCGACTCCCGGGCCGGATCGCTGCCCCCATGCTTGCACAGTCCTGGCATTGGTAATGGGTGGCGGGGAAATACAACTTGAATGGAAACTGGGAGTCAAGGCGGGTCGCCGGTAGCAGCGGACGACGCTCCTGCTGCTGATCCTGCACCACCCGGCGCCACGACGCGCACACCTTCTGCCAAGTCGCACAGCAATTCCGACCAGGCCGACGATGTCACACCTACGCCCAACGGAGACGCTGTCTCGAGGGACGCCCAACTCCGCGCCAAGCGCAGACTCAAGAGATCGAGCGCAGAGCGGTTGAATGCGGCAACGCTGGCACGAAAGGGGAGCGTGCAGCAGAAGCGCCCAGCGCCAGCGCACACTGAGGAGAAGGAGACCAAGAGCTTGAAGCGGGCGACGTCTGGCACAGACGACCTCAAGCACAGGCGGCGCTTTGGCAATGGAGGCAAGCACGAAGACAGCGCGTCCTCTTCCGACGACTCGGTCAGGGACCAGCTCATGGGCCTTGTCTCGCGGACGAGCTCGGGCACCCCGTCAAACTCACGTTCGAGCTCTGAGGAAGGTAGTCCCAGGCCTGAGACCACTGACTCACCTGGCCAGATGACACCTGACGGCCAGAGAACGCCGCGGCAGAACGACAGGTCAGTGATGGACGTGGACGGCAACCCCGCGACAGCAGAGCACGAGCGAGACCGGTCGTCGAGGTCCCCTCAGGAAACGCCCATCCTGCCGCCATTCTCGACCCTCGATCTGCGTCAGGAAGAGCCACCATCAGCCTCCCAGTTACAGCTACGTCCGTTTCCGAATGTGTTGCACTCGCCTCCCTCCATAGCGACCTTCCAAGCCTTGCAGCCCCCTCCACCGCAGCAACAGATCCACCACGTGCCTGGATTTAGACCCCTAGAGCCGCAGCTGCCTCAGTCTTCAAATCATCCTGGCTCCTCAAGCCAGCAACAAGAACCTCCTCTGCCTCCAGCCCGGAACTCGATCTCGCTCGGCCCGATACCATGCACCATATGTGGCGCGAACTTAAAAGACCCTTCGGAAGCTCAGTAAGCGTATCCTGAAATACCCTGTGGAGTATCACAAACTGACAACTCTGCAGTGCCCATGCTCAAAAGCATCAACGACCATACAAGTGCGGTGAGCCAGGATGCGAATCACACGAGGGGTTTTCGTCTGCACTGGAGCTTGAATCGCACAGAGCGAATGCGCACAAGGTTCGACCCATGTGGCCGATGGAACCACCGCAGGCTTCACCCTCACGCGAGCAGTTGCGAAGACAGAGCATGCCCGCAGTAGCCCAACATCAATACGTGTCGGAGTCTAGGAGCCCTCCCCTCTTCCAGTCGCGGAATGGCGACGGTGAGCTGGTTCTACAGCGACAGCTCTCTCAACAGTATTCCCCAGCATCTCACTTTCAGCCACAGCCTTCTACCGTGTCTCTACTGCCTCCTCCTCATCTACCTCTGCCTCACATGCCACAGCAGTCCACCCAGCAGCAATCACAGCCACACCCTCATCACACTCAACACTCTGGCTCTCAAGATTCAGGCTCTGACCACTCGGGTCTTATTCCGATAGCTTCGACCACTCTATCGCCAGCCAGACCAAGGAGTCAGAGTCAGATTGTACATAGTGTGAGCCTACAATCGAGTCAGCAGCAGGAGCAACAGTCGCAGGCACAGTCACAATCACAATCGCAATCACAGCAACAATCACAGCAACAGTCACAGCAACAGCAGCAGCAACAGCAGCAGCAGCAACAGCAGCAACAGCAGCAGCAACAGCAGCAGCAACAGCAGCAGCAGCAGCAACGTGCTTCGCGATCGCGGAACGACATTCCGCCTTGCCCTCAATGCGGCCGTGTAGCAAAGAACCATTCGGACGCAAGGTAAGGCCTGAGATTGGCACTCTATAATCTTGCCATTTTCTTGTTATCATTATCATCATCATACTGACACGCTCAAAAGAAAACACCAGCTACAGCACACCAAACCTTTCACCTGCAGCTATCCAAACTGTAAGCGTAACACCGAGGGTTTCATGACCGTCAACGATCTAGAGCGTCACAAGAAAGCCGTACACAATTTGAAGCCGCGGGTCGGCTCCTCGGTTGGCTATGTATGTTCGGTCTGCCAGACTACAGGGATCGGCGATGCGAAATGGTGGCCTCGTCTGGATAACTTCAAAGCACATATCCTGCGCAAGCACAAAGTTGCAGACATGCAGAGTGTCATCGAGTCTTCCAAGAGGCTGATGCGGCCTGAAGATACTCTGACAGTCATGACCATGGTCAGCGATACGCCTTCCACCTCAAGTTCCGGTCTCTCACAGGGCTATCCTTTACCTCTTTCTGGAAACTACTCCGCAGCCGTCGACGAACGCGAACCATATATCGCGGCGTTGCGGCAGCACCATATGATGTCACAAAATCAACCACACGCCCAGCTCCCTCTCCCACACCCACACCCACCGCCGTCATCGAATCATGTCCCCTTACATTCCCACCTGGAGACGTCGCCGCAGAGTCAGCATCTCCAGCTGCCGCCGACACAGGTACGTATGTCGCCTCATTCACAACAGCTGCCGCCGCCTTCCCAACTACAGACGCCACAACATTCCCACGCACAGCTCCCTCCCCTGCGGCCTACAAGCTCAGCACCTAGCGGCGCAACGTCCGGAATCTCTCTACCTTCGGTATCAGCTCCGCCGCAGTCAAACAATCAACACGCAACGCTCTCACCGCAGCCACCGCATGCACAGACAGAAACACACCCGCCAACCCAGCAGACCCAGCAGGATTCGCAGCCTGACACGGAAATGCAAGGGTAACGAGCCCAACGAAGATGATTATTTGCGTATACGAAAACATGTCCGGTCCCGCGCTTGACTGTTCATCATTTTTATCAGAATTCCGGGGACACGAAACTTCCCTCTATAGCATGGAACTTGACTGGATATACCGAGAAGAACGCATGTACACATGTGTCATAGTTTTGTCGGAAGAGGGAATAAAAGCGAAGATTACATGACTGGAGTTTATGGGGGGCTGACAGCGACATTTTGGATCCGGGGCATCAGCGGGTTGTTGCGATTTGCAATGGCTGCGATGGGTGGTGATCTGGAGGTGTGGGCTTGGGGAGTATGGAGAGGAGCAAGGTGTTGTGCATGTTCCGACTGTCTGAACTAGCCCTAAATTGCAATTACTGCCCTGGGGCTCGCCCGAGAAGGTGCGGATGGCGCCGCGTGGGGGCTGCCCGCTTAGTGGCTAAGATCGCTGCCACCACCACTCACTCTTGCATCTTGTCTTTGAATGTAGAAAATGAAAGTAAAAAAAATAAGAGTTCATGCTTCGATCTGTCTATTATGCTGTTCTGGCAAAGACTTCCATACTCGCACCGCGCGAAAGTGGCCGGACATGGTCGCCAAGATCTTTTACAAAGGTTGTGCTAAGGAGGCGGGCCTCCAAAGGGGAAGGAGAAACGAGCGCCTAAACTGGACAACGACTACCTAGATCTATTTGGTCTCGCCCTCCTGGTAAGCCTGGTCGTGACTTGCGATCGCCCTGCCGCTGGGGTCCGTCTGCTTAGACCAAGTAGGCGTCCAGCGCATGACAGTCTTCGCGCAGGAAGACGGGAAGTGCTCGTCGAACATGCACCTGTACCAGTAGGCCTCCTTTGAGTCTGGGATGTCGTCGCCCCACTGGGGCTTGTCCTTGCGGATGGTGGCCTCGACCATCTGCTCGTCGGAGACGTGCTTCTTCGCCTCGTCGCGCAGGCCGTCGATCCAGCCGTAGCCGACGCCGTCGGAGAACTGCTCCTTCTGTCGCCAGAGGATGTGCTTGGGCAGGTAGGGCTTCATGCCCGGCTCGTCGGTCGTGTCGAAGGCCTTGCGGAGGATGTACTTCTCGATCTTGCCCTGGGATTTGTCGATCATCTTCTCGGCCGGGTCGATGTTCATGGACAGGTTGAGGAACTCCTTGTCGAGGAAGGGTACGCGCGCCTCGACGCCCCACGCCATGGTGGACTTGTTGGCGCGCAGGCAGTCGGACAGGTGCAGGTTCTTGATCCTGCGGACCGTCTCCTCGTGGAAGGCCTTCTTGTCCGGTGCGTTGTGGAAGTAGAGGTAGCCGCCGAAGATCTCGTCGCTGCCCTCGCCGCTCAGCACCATCTTGACACCCATGGCTTTGATCTTGCGTGACAGCAGGAACATAGGAGTCGAGGCGCGAATAGTTGTCACGTCGTAGGTCTCGAGGTGGAAGATGACATCGAAGAGGGCGTCGAGGCCCTCCTGGATGGTGAAGGTGAAGGAGTGGTGGCGCGTGCCCAGGTAGCGCGCGACCTCCTGTGCGGCCTTGGAGTCGGGAGCGTTAGGCAGACCGATGGAGAAGCTATTGAGCTGCGAGAGGACTGGAATGTCTCGCAGGTTGTAATCTTCGTCAACACCAGCCAACTCTTCCTGGTCATTTGGGTTGCTGTAGGAAGGCATGACGCCGTTGGTGGTGGGTGTTGCGGCGCCAGACTTTGCAGCCCTCATCTTCTCGTGGTATTCACGCTGTATCCTGAGGGTTTCCCTCTGTGCAATCGAAGCTACGAGTGAGCTGTCTAGTCCGCCGGAAAGGAGCACACCGTATGGCACCTCTGCCATCATGCGCTTCTTCACCGATCGCTCGAAAGAATGCCTGAGAGCCTTGAGGTCTAGGGGTGTGGTGGGGACGTTGGTTGGGTCCGTGAGCCAGTTGGGCGTGTAGTATCTGGTGAAGGTGTCGGTCTTGCTGTCGTAGACGTGGCCAGGTGGGAAGAAGTCGATCTCATCGCACACAGGGTGCAAGCATTTCAGCTCGCTAGCGAAATAGACGGCATGTGGCGTCTCTGAGCTGCGGCCGACGTACAGTGTTGTGATACCGATTGGATCTCTTGCCGCGATCAATCTATCCTGCTTCTTGTCATGCAACACCCAGCTGAACATCCCATCGAGGAACTTGGGCGCGTCGAGCCCATGCTCTTGGTAGAGAGGGATGATCACCTCACAATCCGAATGGGTCTTGAAAGGGTATGGAGTCTTCAATGACTTGCGCAGTATCTTATGGTTGTAGATCTCACCATTGACCGCGAGGGCAATAGACTGATCCTCGTTGAGGATTGGCTGGGCGCCGGTATCAACACCAACGATAGACAGGCGCTCGTGGACGAGGATAGTGTTGTTAGAGGTGTGGTTGCCGCTCCAATCGGGACCGCGGTGCTTGATCTCCTTGCCCAGTCTCAAAGCCTTTGGGCGGAACTTCTGGATATCGGGATGAGCATGGCCTGTCAGTCAGAGGGTCAGTTGTACTGAATCATTGCGATCACGGTGTACAGAGTGTCTCATACAAGCAAAAATGCCACACATGATGGGCCGAAAGAATGCGTCAATAGATCGTTGGCAGGATGAGAGGTGTTTCCAGAGTCTTTTGAACTACTTATACATGCACCGTGACTCCACGGATGAGTCAATGGCAATCCGGCGGCAGAGAGGACATTTATTGTCTGTCCCGCCCTGTGGTGCCTGGATCTATCTAATCTGCCAAGTAGCCCACATGAAATCTCTCCCCCAGGCAAAGATGTGTCATCAGAGACAAATTCCAATGCCCCGCGGCGATATCGGCCGCTCCCATCTACACACTGCCCCGGCTCTGCATGCGGCCAATCACCACGTGCGGGAAGGCAAGCGGAAGCGTGAGGACTGAGGCATCAGACTCAGGAACGGTCCGGGCCATACAAGCGTAGTGTCCCTTGGTGATGAAGTAAGCAAGCGCTGCGGTCCAAAGGTTATCAGCATACCAAGGCCACAAATAAGGCATCTACAAAGACCAGACCCCTCTCACCCTTGAGATCTCAGTGGTCGCGTCGGACGGGAATGCATGAGGCGGTGCAGCTCTGTTTATGTACAGTGCTCGGAAGGCATTCTGTAGTATGTGCAGTATGCACACCACCCACTTCATGTGCCTCGACCTATCTTGGGTAGTGAGTTATGTTACCGCCTTGCACTACTAATCTCACGTAGCCGCTATCTGGCTGTAGGCTGGCCGTTGTGATCGTCTAACTAGGCAGCCTTCTATTCAAGCAGACATTCCTAGACAAGTACTCCTATCTATTCAGCGTCAACTCTTCTGTCCTCTCGCTCCATATCAAGCCATGCGCTCAGCGCTGGCTGCCGTCGCTGAGAAGCGTGCAGACATACGCCAGAAGCGACAGCGAAGCCACTCCCTCACCGCTGTGCCTCCTGCGACCACCTCAGACGATTACCTCCATGAACTCGCTCAGATCGCCGCTTCCATATTGTACAGGTCCCCAAGGCTGTCAAACAACGGTCTGCCCATATACGTCCTCAATGCTGCCGCTTTCCCTGATGCCTGGGAGGTGGATTACGACAGCCTGCTGCCTTATGTACTAGCACGACTGCCTGGCGAGGACGAGCTGTTGTCAGGGCAAGAGTATGAAGTAGTCTTCTTTGCCGGCGGCCAACCCGACAGCGCAACGAGTGAGAAGAAGCAGGGTCCAGGAATCGGCTGGTACTTACAAGCATACCACGTCCTCAGCCGTGCTACGAGAAAGAAGCTGCAGAAGCTGTACATTGTCCATCCACGCACCTGGGTTAGAGTACTCATCGGCGTGTTTGGTACCATAGTGTCGCCTAAGTTCCGGCGAAAGATCTTCACCATCAACACATTGACGGGGTTGGCACAGCATGTTCGCATTGAGCAGCTGCTCATACCGCCTGCCGTCTACTTGCATGACAGGAAACTCAGCCAAGACATCCACACCGATGCCAGTGGAAAGAGAGCCTACGGCGTCAGGCATCCTCTTCCCAAGAACCTTGAGACTGGTCATACAAGGCTACCTCGCGTGCTGAGAGAAACCACAAGCTTCATCATCCAGCCAGGAAACATTGGGACGGAAGGCATCTTCCGAATCCCACCACATAGCATCCTTGCTGGTGTGTTAAGGGAAGCGTACGATCGGGGTCAGGAATGGATTGTCTGGAGAGAACCCGGCACCATTGTTGTTCAGCCTCCGTTGGACAGCTTGCTCCTTGAAGAGATACGTCCTGAAGATACTTATGGTGTGCATCTCGCGGCATCCTTGATCAAGTCATGGTATCGGGAACTGCAAGAGCCGATCTTTCCAGAGGCCGGCTATTCCATCCTCCGAGAGCGGTATGGAGGCACCGCGCGAAAAGTCGCACCAGAAGACTTGGTAGATCTGCTTCTACCCGCTTCAGATCGATCGCCCTTGTCTACCACTTCTCGTGAAATTCTTACTCGTCATTTATTGCCGCTACTTTCGATGGTAGCGGCAAAGGAGCCCCAAAACAAAATGACCCCAGAAGCACTTAGCATATGCTTTGCGATGGCGCTTCTTTGTGGTTCGAACCAACTCGAAGATGCGAAGATGACCAACGTCATCAAGCGGATTTTGATAGCAGCTATCGAGGCGTGGCCGCAGCTATCGCATGGCATGGGCATTGATGGACAGATGTTTGAGCACGACCTTCAATCGCCTGAGAACCCTAACGACTATGAAGATCCACTGGAGCAGACAAAGAGCAGGCTGACGAGTCAAGGTGAGAAGACTGCCGCAGAGAAGCATCTCTCTGACTACGAACCTCATCGTATAGTGCTCGTGGATGATCTTGATGGCAATGAGGGAAAGCCTCCACCGCTTCCGCCACGGCGATCTCGTGCCCCTTCTGCTACAAATGGGCATCAACAGCAGCAGCCTCCACCAATCGATACTACCCTTGGTGCTATGCCAAAGCGAAAGCCTGCACCGGCAGCCGTGGCGCCACCTCGATATTCGAGCATTTTTGATGTGGACGGCAACAGTATCCACGTCGCTGACTCGCCTGCTAGCTACGCGCCAGCTGATGGCTTTGGCCCTCGAAGACGGGGCGATTGGAGTATAGACAGCGACCATAAGAAGGTGCCACCGCCTCACTTGGTTACACCTACCGAGATACCTCAGGCGCTGGAAATGCCAAAGCGAAAGGCAGTGTCGTCAGAGACATCACCCGAGTCTACTTCCGCACCTATATCCCGGGCCGTCTCGTCAGATGCTGCTTTAATGTCGGCTGCGCGAGCTGCAGCACAGACTGCTGCCGCGGGTATGGCACAGAAGCTCGTGGAGTCGCCTGTCATCACGAGTCCCGCAACGTTCGGTAGCAACACATCCGACACGAACTTCATGTCAGCCGCGCCCGATTCAGCAGTCTCAGATTCAGTCACCTTCCGCAAGCCGTCGTGGCCAGCCTCTGCCGTGCGAGCCTCGTCCCACCCAATCTCGACCCTTAATTCACAAACCTATAATACTGTCCCGGTAATCAGACAAACACCAGCAGTGAAGAGCGATGCTGCGCCACCGCCCGTCTCAGCAAAGCCACGAGCACCCTCTCCAGGCCTCCTAAAGCGTATGGCCACCATGGGGCCGACGCCAAGCGCACCCATGGCCGGCACAGACAGGGACAGCACTACTGCGCGCCTGCAGCCACGGCCTCTGAACACCAAGCGTACTTCTGTCGATGATCTCCGGCGGCTGTATGAGGAGCGTGCGAGCACGGCAGAATCATTGAAGGTTGCTGCGCAGATACGGCGGGGGAGTAGTCTGGTCTGATGATTTCATTCGTTTCTTGTACTTTGGACATGGCCTGCATTTGGCAGCACTAAGGATGGACACATCGCATTTGTTGTTGGCGCCTTCTATATTTATACCCTTGGCTTTGTACCTATGTCTGAAATTTGACTTGACTATTCAACGCTCGGATCCAGATCACCATCAACTCGTTAATAGAGAAAGATTCTGTTGCCAATCGAGGTTCGTCTGCCACAGTGGAGATGGAGACACTGTTGTCGTATATGTGTCATAGCACACGAGCATAGAAGATTGGTACTGTTGTTGGTGAGATCAAAACTACTGTTGCTTGGAATCTTTGCAATGAAGAAGATGTTCACCTGTGAGGCGTCGCTTCGAGGCGAACTTAGTAATCTATCATCGAATCCTCGCTGGTAATGAGTTAGACAGTCTTCATCAAGATTGGATGTTAAACGTCGTGTACAGGATTAGCCATCAGTAGTACGATGCCGAGGTTAGGCGAGACCAGGAAGGTTCCTACGGCATACTTCGAATTCTATCCGCAACAGTCGACTCATCAAGTAGGCACGACCGATCATATGTGCATTGTATTGATCTGCACCCAGTGGCGTTGTGATATAGAGGAAAAGAAATTTATGATAATATTCGAGCGTTCCCATCTGGCTTGACAGCCTGGTACTGCAGATCCCCTGGTACGCTTTCACACGCTTCCACTACCAACACATCTCAATTCGAACCGCTTGCAAGAGGAGCATGGAAACGTCACGTAGTCCGCGCACTGTTAGGGTTCTGAAGACGTCTTTCTACGCCACGCTAGCGAGACTGCAGAAAAGGCTGTAGGAAGGCCTTGAAACCCAGTAAGCGATCAAGTGCCATGAACAGGCTGAGGCTGCGCGGTCAAGACACCGCTTTGGGTCGGCTTCAAGCAATTAGGATGTTGCTGGATGGGTATCAATCCGCACCATTCCCGAGAGTTCAAACTGACACAGCATTGCAAGGTTTTGTGCGGGCGCATTTATTAATTAGATTTATACAGGTAAATAAGATTTCTACAAAAGCTCGACAGGCATTCCCAGCCTCCGTCTCGCAGACAAGTACAGCTCATATATTCTCAACTTGACAGCCACCTTCGCATATCCGAAAATAGCCTCTGTCCATTTGATAAAGTTCGATGGGACAAACAAGCTTCCCCTGATGGCCTCCAATTGCTCTTCCAGCACAGCTCGTGCGGCATATCTTGCCAAGATCATGAAACTCCTTACAGGTCCCTGGCGGGTGTGTAGGTTCTCGTTAAGAGACCGCGTTAGATCGTTCGTCTTCAATATCAGTAGGATGATTCTTGGCACTTGTCCTAGAATACCGATAAGATCTTCGAGCATACCAGCTGTCAAGCCAGACGAGATATTTTCCTTCTCTTCTGAATTTCGAGAGGTAGCAACGTTGTCGCGTACGACACTGTAGTCACGCCCAGTAATGGCAGAGGCGAAGAGTGGGAATTGCTCGTTTGTAATGCCGGCGACTTTCTCCGCGTATTTGCGCATTTGTGGCTCGTCGGCGTCGATGACTGCAAGCCATAGGTGCGCATAGTCTCTGCGTATCTGTATCGGAATATCGCGATATAAGCCGTGGTCGTAAAGGATGACGTCAAAGTTGCGAGGGCGGCGTTTGTTCTCGTTCAATCGAATGGCCAGATTGCCACCATGAGGATCGCAGTGCAGAGGTGCGCCTGCACCGAAGATCATCTCGTTGAATACACGTGCAAGCGCCGCAGCCACCTCGTCGCGGTCGATGCCATTAGCGTCGAGGTATTCAAGGTCATCGAGGCGATGGCCGGTCACATACTCCATGACAAGGATGCGGCGTTGTGCCCACTTCACGGAAGGTATGATAAGAGGCGAATTTGGAACACGGGAGAAGTACTGTTTGGCGCGCTCCGCGTTCTGACCTTCTTCCCGGAAGTCCAGCTCCTTGGGGAGGGAAACTTGCATTTCATCACTTAACCAAGTGAGATCGTATTCAGGGAACCAACGCTTGAGAGTCCGGAAACTCCATCGAGTCAAAGCGAGGTCAAGCTTGGCCCAGTCGTCCAGACTTGGATGTTGAACCTTTACAGCCACCTTCTCGCCTGTTCCTTTAAGGGTTGCGACGTGGACCTGGGCCAAGCTTGCAGCGCCGATTGGTCGCGATTCGAATGTCTCGAAGTATTCACCCAGTTCCTTGCCAGTATCCAGTCTAACCATCTCTTCGACGCTGCTGAAACTTGAAATAGGGCATTTGTCCTGTAGCGGGATAAAGGTATCGCACCACTCAGTGGGCAGTAAGTAGTTCAGGCTGGACAGATGCTGGCCAAGCTTGATGAATATGCTACCATTCTTTTCCATCGCGTGCAGGGTCCTTTCAGCACATCGTTTGTGACACGTAGCAAGGAGCTGATCATAATTTGGGTCGTCATGCTTTTTTAGCACGTTCCTATAATCCCGTACACATAGGGCCAATGTGATGCCAACTCTTCCACTTCTCTCAGCAGCCACAAATGCAAAACGTGCATTTTCGCTGAATGCCAATGCGCTAGCTCCGGCTATGAAGATGACGGTTGCCGCAATAGCGACTTTCCTTCGCTCTTTTGGATCCTGAAAGCGCTGACGCAGAGCCTCCTGCTGTGCACGTAGGTAGCCATTCGTAGATTCGGCATTGAAAGTGCTAGCTTTCCGCCTGCCAATGTTCCGCTGTGCATAGAGACAATCCCGGCAGATCCATTGCTGCCGTCGTAAGAATCTTGCCGACGCAAAAGTAGTTGTCGTGGAGCACCGCGTAAATGGCTTGGAGAAGGCGCTCCAGATTTGTCGTGAGGTCATCTCATGATACTACAAGGATTTTTCTGTGTACGCTGATATGTGTGATGAACGGGAGAAAGATTGTCGCGTGCACAATAGAGAACAAAAGAGAATTGCTGGTATGGGAAACGCTTGCAGCCAAATCCAATGACGTCTCGCATCATGAGCGAGAGAAAGTGATGGGAGACGCTCGCTCCAATCTCGGGCCGAGACAGCAGATCAGTGATATGATCTAACATCAGCTGGACAAGGACGTCAATACCATCGCTCTCGATACCCAACTGTCCATACCTCACGGTTGCAGCACAGGACCTTCCGACATTGAGCAAGATAGAGCCAAGAGCCTGCCTCTACCCGCTGCTGTCGCTGTTGAGCTTTACGTTTCGGAATCCATGGGAATAGAGCTGGTTGGAGATGCAGTCGCCATGACCCGCTCGCTTCGTCCGAATTCGCGCCCTTGAAAGTCCAAGCAATTGGATCAATTTCGGAGGAACATCAAAGCGGCATACTTGTCCGGTGAAACCATCTGTTCGCAGGGCATGCCACGGAGGTCTCTAGGATGTAAGGAATGTCGTAGACGTAAGATTGGATGCGACCTTACTAAACCTGAATGCCAAAAATGCCTTCATTATGGAGTGCGCTGTCCTGGCTACGAGGATCCTAGGAACACATTGCGCTTTGTCCAATACGTTTCATACGCGCCGCAACCTACATCTACACCCACCACAAGCCTAGTACACAGTCCTGCACCCTCTGCAGCTTCTCAGTCGTGGCTACCATATGACCCAGTCCGGTCATACACTCCACCACGCACCCCTGGGACACTGCAGGCTTCGGCGCCACAAAGACCGTATGTGTCTGTATCTACTGGGCTGCAGCATGTGGGAGCTTGGCATGACTACAGTTCACCAAACTCAACCACAAGCTCTAGCGAACTGCTGTTCTCTGAGAATTTGTCCTTGAGTGATGATGATGATGACGATGAGTGCAAAGGTCCTGAAATCGTCGCACTTAGTACCCGCAACCTCTACCGATTACAATGGTCTCAGAAGTTTCTTGAATTGTATGATGGCAAGCCGCAGTTCGAATTTCTAACCTCTGCCCGTCTAATCAGCAGCTCTGTACCTCTTTTCTCAACCGCTCTCGAAGCCTTGAGCCTTGCAGGACTTGGTACTCAATGGCTCAACCAGAGTAACATAATTGAAATGCCACGCATGCTTCTCAAATACGATCGCGAGGGTGTTCAGCGAGAAGCACGTTCGTGCTACGCGCAGGCGCTATCACTTCTGGCTCGTGAGGTGAGTAGAGAACCACTGCCTTATCAGCGCAAGAGACAACGGCTGGTCTTCATGAGCATACAAATGCTGCGGTACTTTGAAGGATTTGACAATCAGCAGTCTAATTCGTTTGACGGCATCATCGCTCACAACCATGGTGCGATCCAATATCTTCGTGCTTGTGGACCATCAATCATCTCAAAGCCCTTGCGCAACGGGAAGTGGCCTGCAGAATGGCTTCTGCTTGGACCGCTGCGGACTTCAGTGTGTTTACTAGGAATCATGGAGCGAAAAGCCGTGTTATTTGCCGAGCCAAAATGGCACAAAATTGGTGCGCCTGCGGTACAAGCCTACAATCAAGCAGTCCCGGCGTCACAGGCTACTGAGATTACATTGTCTTTACCACAACTTCTTGAAGCCGCTGACAAGCTAACGAGCAAAGACACGGAGCAATGGCAGTCACTTGTAGCTCAGATGCTTGAGATGCGCCAGCACCTCGACGATTGGCTTGTGGGACAGTCAGACTTATTGGAGTTCTACGACGTACGAGATTGTTCTGCTTTAAGTCATCTCGTTGGAGGAACCTTAATCAGAGGCTATTCATACTTCGCCGATGCGTGGGTTTTCCGTCTGCTCATGACCTGCACTCTTCTGCGAGCAACCTTGGTTTGTCCATGCATCCAAATGAGGATCGCAGATCTACAACGTGAGATTTATGCGTCTGCAACGGACCTTGCCCGCATCTCTCCATCGTGGCTTGACGACTGTCCGCAAAGAACGATCTGGTACCTTGACTTTCCACTGGTATACTTCAAGCTTGTTGGAATGCAGGAGGAGCTGAAGTGGATACAAGCGGTTCAGAAAGTGGCTGAGTTGAGTGTACCGGGGAAACCTCCTGGCCGACAGTACTGCCATCAGCGTTGGCGGCCAGCCGACCTCTTCATGTCTGCTGCAGCGCCTGCAACTTTCAGTTTTCCGCTGTACGATTGAACAAGCCTCATACTGTTTGGACCCGCTAGTATGATGAAGATTCGATGGCCCAACCCCAACGCTACTCTGGTGGCGCAAGCCTTGACTAAATTGAGCATCAGGATCTAAGGCAGCATCATCACTTGCAGCCCAAGTTGACCTATGGTGAAAGAAGTATAGGCACTTAAGCAAGCCGAGCAGCAGTGTGAAGCAGGTGACCTATGCAACAACCCGTGATGGGTAGAAAGGTCTGTGTAGAAGAATAGACTCTGCTGCGACCACAACGCTATTGCACTATTAAAAAGCATTGATTCCGCCGTCTGAGGCGATATGTACTCCGCCAGCGCACTGGATTCATGCAGACAATGTGCGGAAATATGCTTGATTTTGTCATAGATGGTGTTTGGCATCGATGAGAAGCGTGAGGCTTAAAATGGCTTTTGGCGTATGACGTTTTATTAATCTTATCGACGCCAAGCGCCGGCTTCTACGGCCTGTCTCAGAATGGAAGCTCGCTTCCCAAAAGGTGAACAATACCAATCGTGTTGCACTGGACTTCGGATGGGACATCTCAAGAAGCATTTTGTGGAGGCTAGATATGTCTGATCGACTTTAGCGGACGGCATCAGCCAATGAGATGCAGAGCTTGCAGAGCCACGTCTCACGTGGCTTGCACGTGCATGTTAGACACAATCCACACTACAGCTTATTTGGATCAGGGCTTTATAGTCTCCATCCTGCGTTTCAAGACCCGTGATCGTCT
Source organism: Polychaeton citri CBS 116435 (assembly GCA_010093785.1). Lineage (NCBI taxonomy): Eukaryota > Fungi > Ascomycota > Dothideomycetes > Capnodiales > Capnodiaceae > Polychaeton > Polychaeton citri. The sequence continues at coordinate 129,185 of MU003782.1, forward strand.
TCATGGTTCTTGATCGAAATGCTCTCCACACGAGTGGAGACGTTGCATTGCATATTGCTCGTGACAACGTGCGATTTGCACCATGCTGACAGTGGTAGTAGGACCCATAGAGCTACTGTACGCTGGAATCAGTAGGCACGCTCCCCAGATCAACTATCGAAGCTTATGCCTTGCGTCTTCGTTAGTACACGCCGTACACATGATTCTGACCTCACTCTGGGTATTTCAGGCGTGCAGAATCCAGTTTGATGGGGTAAAGACCTGTCTTAGACCGGGGCTAGCGACCGTGTCCGCTGTGCTTTGAGTTGCAGATTGAGGCATGTTGACGCAATATGTCTGAATCCAAAGGGCTTTCACTATCCATATTTGCAAAGGTTGACCACAGCGGAAGCCTCCAGAAAGGATAGTATAAAACCAGGTAGCCGCTCTGCTATGTTTTGAGTCGATTTGCTCACATTCTCTCCACAGGCAAGAGAAGAGCCAACTTGGCCTACTCGTATCTACTCTTTCTTTCATCTATTGTACTATCACGTTTCCGCGATGAGGTCTGCTACTATCTCAATCGCAGCCCTTGCGGCCCTTTGTTACGCTCAGGATGGCACTACTGAAGCCGCAGTAGTCGCGACTCCAGACGCTCTTCCCCTAAGTGACTTGCGAGATGTGGATATCCCTACGTACACCGCCCCTGAAGGACTTTGGAGTTACGACGTTCCATACACTCCGAGCACCGCTATTGCATCGGCTTCAGCATCTCAAAGTCAAGATCCCTTGTCTACATTCCCGGCCCAGACTGATGCTCCCATCAACTCTGCTGGCGAAGATGACAGCGATGCGCCCGCAAAACGCGCCATACCGTTCGGTCAACCCCTCGAGAGACGTAAGGCTTGCGACCCTCAGCCTACAGTACCAAATTACTACTCTGTGAACGTCGACAGTTACAGTGCTTTCAAGGCTGACCCTACCATCTCCTCCGTCGCAAGCTCAGCCACAAATCCTTCTGGCTACTTCAGCAACTTCAAGAACCTCCCTGGCGCCAGCAATGCTTATGCCTATCTCGGTTACACCCTTGTCAAGAGCGGCCAGTACGATGTTGACTTCTGCGCATCTAAGTGCAACGCCAAGTCCGGCTGCCTGGCCTTTAACATCTGGTTCGAGCGTGACCCTGTTGTAGACCCGGGCACTGGCTGCACCAACCCTGATGCCTTTGCCAACGTCAAGTGCTCCTTCTGGGGATCTGGTCTCGACAGCAAGACCGCCAATAATTACGGCCAATGGCGTAGCCAGTTTCAAGTTGGTGTTGCTGGCTCGAACGGCTACACTTCATACAAGCTTGGTGGGCCTGTTGATGACTACACCAACCCGCCTCAGTACTTCAATACCTCAGTCATGAACTCCCCTCTACGTGACTGCGCCGGCACTTGGACTTACATGGGCTACAAGCTCTTCCAGTCTGGACCATACGATGCCAGGCTCTGCGCTGCCGCTTGTGATGCGCAGACTGACTACGATAAGAAGCACCCGCCAAGCGACGGCAGCACCGTCCCTCTCTGCGGCGCCTTTGGCTCGTATGTCCTAACCTTGACCAACTCGACTGGATCATACGTACAGGGCCAGATGTGCACTCTGTGAGATATCCCCATATCAACTGCTTCCAGACACTGCTGACAATTGATGATTTAGATACACATCAAATTGGGATAAGCAGTATGCTGTCAACACTGTTTCTTATGATGACTCTATTGGCGCCAAGTACACGTACACTTATTCGTACTTTTACTCGAAGCCTGAAAACCAGCCTACCTGTTCATCCTCATGATACTTCAAGTGCCAAAAGCATGCGGGTTTGTGATAGTCATTGAACAAGCGAGAATTACAGGCTCAGGATTCTTAAGGAGGCCTTGCTTCGTAAATTAGAATATATATCGATAATCTAATCATGGATGACCTTCTCTAAGAGCCAGTCACTTGGGTATGACGGTGCATATGCTGAGGGGACTACTCCTACAGAATGGGGGGACTGCACCCCACACTCAGTATAACACGTGCTTTCAGACACAAAGGCGGGCAAATACAAACCCCGCATGTTCTATGAGGGGACTCGCAGTGATCGTCGCATGTTTGCCGTTGAGGGCGAGTGAACAATGACTCAGTAGTCGCTAACTATCTTCGATGTACCGAATTTGGAGGGTTCGCTATCTAGAGATTCTTAGCCGAGGCCAGCGGAACAAGCAGTGCGGATGAGCTTCAAGTATTATGACGGCTGCTGGTGGCTGACCGAACAGCCGCAAGGGTCGAACCACTCGTGAAGTTTTGCTTCAACTGACTCAGACATGCTCTTTTCACGACGGCTTGAATGATGAATTGATTGTGTTTAGATGGACTTCCGAGCTTACGAATCGTCAACAGGTGCAGAGATGGTGGTCTTTCGTTCACCTCATCCAAGATTAGATGGTAAGTAATCGACCTACGTCACTATATCTCAAGTATGCAAAACCGATGACATGCCTTTCAGTTCCCATAAACTTGACAACATGGCAATGGGCGTTCGAAAGCGTCGACTCTCCGCTCCATTCGCGAAACGATAACCACACAGCAGGAAGCGGCGAGGATCATGTTGGCGCATACGTCAACGCAGACACAGGGCAGCGTCTTGACTTCCACGCCGTCAAACGCATCGCCGAGTCACTGTCAATATGCCTGATTCACTCATACGGTTTCCAAGCTGGCGATACCGTTAGCCTACTCAGTGGCAACTCCGTATGGTATCCTGCTGTCGTATGGGCAACTGTGCGCATTGGTGGCAGAGTCAATGGCGCGAGCCCTGCCTATAGCGTCCAGGAGATGGCGCATGCACTTAAGACCGCCGAGACAAAGTTCTTGTTTACCGTGCCTGGGAGTCTTAATATTGCAGCAAAGGCTTGCGAGACCATTGGTCTATCTAAAAAGTGCATCTTTCTGCTTGAAGGGGACGTGCGAGGCCATCGTTCAGTTCAGGATCTTGTCAGAGAGGGAGACTATATGGAATATGCGCCTCCTTTCCAGATACCTCAAGATATGACCAATAAGGATGTGTGCGGGTACTTGAATTTTTCATCGGGAACAACAGGTCTTCCAAAGGCCGTCATGCTGTCGCATCACAACATCATTGCACAATGCCACCAGTTACGGCAATTGCAGGTCGTTACTTCTGGTGAACGCTACAAAATTCTGGCGGTAATGCCGTTGTTCCATATAACTGGTCTAGTCCGATTTGTACATTATCCAGTGCTGCTAGATGGCGACTGTATCATGTTACCGACGTTCAATATGATTCGGATGCTCGATAGCGTTCTTAAGTATAGGATAGAGGAGCTGATACTCGTGCCACCTATCCTCGTACGCATAACGAAAGATCCAGAGGTCAAGCCATATTTACCAGAGCTGCGCAAAACTGTCAAAAGGTGGAGTAGCGGGAGTGCACCCATTGCCCCAGAGGTTATCAAGGCGTTGCAGGAACTCTTCCCTGCATCAGGCTTTCGGCAGGGTTATGGCGCGACAGAGTCGACGGCGTGCATCAGCTGTCACCCACCTTCGCACTACGACTATCGATACGCCACAGCAGCAGGGGTCCTGTGCGCAAATACAATAGCAAAAGTGATGAATCTGGAAGACCAAGAGGAAAGCACGCCATACCACGCGAGACGTGAGTTAGCGGTTGGAGAGACAGGCGAGATATGGGCTCGAGGACCCCAGATAGCAATGGGTTACCTTTCGAATCCTAAAGCAACCGCAGAGACATTCCATGTCGATCCAGATGAGTCTGACAACCAGAAAGATGGCTATCGCTGGTTTCATACAGGAGACGTTGGGCACATAGACACGGACGGCCTCATTTACATTGAGGACAGGATCAAAGAAATGATCAAGGTGAAGGGGCAGCAAGTGGCACCGGCTGAGCTCGAAGACTGCTTGTTGGGGCATGAAGCAGTTGCTGATTGTGCTGTCATCTCGACTAGAGACGACTATGCAGGCGAGCGGCCAAAGGCGTACGTGGTACTGAAGCCAGGCTTCGGCGCACTTGCTGGTGGCGGTTGGGAGCCAAATGAAGCTCGCCGGACAGGTAAGGTGGTGACGATGGAAGACGTCGGAAAAGCTCTGCTAGAACATGTGCGAGAAGTAAAGGTGAGGTACAAGTGGGTGAAGGAGATCGAATTTGTGGATATCATTCCAAAAAGTCCAACTGGAAAGCTGCTGAGAAGAATATTGAAGGTACGTGACGGCGATCAAAAGAGGTCGAGAGGTGTTGTGGTAAGGGACGATGGTGTGAGAGCCCGGCTATGAGATGTTACTATTGTGATTCCGACATGTCTAAGAGACAAGTCTTAGTCGTTGTGCCACTCTCAACGACGCTCGTATCAAATCCAGACCTATGTCGCCGTCAACAAGTAGCACCTCGTCAACGTAGACTTGTCTTAATACAAGATCCGCAGTTTTTCGCGGTATTCCCCCAAGGAAAGGGATTATGTTGGTGCAACTTTGAAGATGGACACTCAATGCCCTGAGACTGAGAATCCGAGGGTAGGCTTTCCTTTGTAGAGAATCGTCGTGTAGCGCTACTACCTTTTGTTTTGCATCCCCGGGCAAGCATCTCGCCGTTATGAGATTATCTTAGTAAAAGACCAGGGCCCTACCCATCAAGGATGCAACATCAATTGACGCACACGGGGGATCGTCGCGGGGAAGATACCGAAATAACAAGCCCCGGCTCGAATACGCCTAGCCGGCAAGTGCTGCACAGAGCCATGACGCAACATCAGAGCGAATCAGGGCGCAGACATGGCCTTTGAAACTGCGCAATGCCCTCTCGAATGCCTGTGCTATGCTTGTGACTCTGCATAGCGTCTGTCCGCTGCTACTGGCCGCTGCTACTCCTAGCTGTTCGCTGTACTAAAGATACCTTCGGTAGTATGAGGTGAAGACCTGAAAGCATATGATGTCAGGCTACGATTGTCAGTGCAGACGGGTTTCTTGCCGTAATAGTCAGATTAGCGTGAGATACGATACAGGTCCTGTACAATGATGAACATCATTGGTGTGTGAAGATAGAATTGTTGATGGACACGGCACATGCATCCTACTGCGCAATATCATGCGCATGTGAGCGATTTCCTGTCCCGTAACATATGAAACACGCCTCTTACCTCAGCTTCGATTCTCTTTGACATTCCTAATTATATATGTTAAATGATACCGCAGCCACAAAGTCATCGTCAAGGCATAACGCGTGAGACCAGAACAGCCGAACCTCCATCCCACAAACCTTCACAAGCAACACCGCTGAGATGCAGCTCCAAGTTATGCTAGCCCTGGCGCTCCCACTACTCGTCACATCATCGCCCATCATCAATACCAACAATCGCAAACGCGCAGGCGGACCAGTCACTCAGCCTATACCATCAAACTGTACCGTCCTCAATCCTTTCCCAGGTGCTCAATGCAACAATGCCACTGCTGGTAGCACAAACGGCTGGATGCCCAGCAAGAACTTTACCGCCGCTCACTCCCTCTATAGCGCCTACTACACTAGCACCGGAAGCGTAGCTGAACAGTGGGAATTTTGCAGCCAGCAATGCTACGGGTATGGTTTGCCTGGCTCGTGTAAAAGCGTCGTGCTGGCGTATGATGCGCCCACGCCACCTGGTTACTACGGCACTGAAGGTGGCGATCTCGAGACGGGGTGTCTCATGTTCGATACCTACCTTGACCCAAACAGTTTCGAGCATGCGCCGGAGGGTCAGTACGTGAACGAAACGGCTGGGAGTATCTACTGCCCAGCGAGCTGAGGTTGGCGAGTCAAGTCAGCGTTTTGGAAAGGTGCGATGGTTATAGAGGTGCAATCGGTTACAGGGTTGTGAGAGATCGGCAGTTGAGAACCTTCGAGGTTCCTTTTTCCAAGTCTACGATGCGATGAATAAAGTAATACAGCATCTGATCTGATTAGGCGAATAGCGTCTTGATTCTGAAGGGTAGAATCCGTTCCATTTCCTAGCCAAGCTACGTTGCATGCGCATATCAAAGCGCACAATGCACCGAACATACCTACGGTGTGACAACCCGTTAATGTATCGTAGCAGCCCTGGTGGCATTCTCAAGAAAGTTCAGAACTTCTCTTTCTCAAAGGGGACCTGCAGCTCGTTAGCCTTGAACACTCATGCTGATACTGTAGAACTCCTAAGGACGTAAGCAAACATTTGCTCTCACCTCGATCCCCTGGATTTCGCACTCCTGCCAAGGCAACCTTCTTAAGCAATTGAATCTCTCACCCCCCGGCCCACCCCAATCACTCACATCCATCTCGATTACTCCCACGGCCTGGAATCCCATCGCCGCAAACATTCCTCTACTCTTCTTCTTTGCCCCCACGAATGTCGCAGCCCCATATTCGTCCGCGATAGCATTGCAATGGCGCGTCAGCCACTTCCCGAACCCTTTGCGCTGGCACTTTACATCCACGAACGTCCCACGACGGTGGAAGTGCTGCGTGCTGTCATATCCAAAGCGCGAAGTGGATAGCGATACCTGAAAGGCAGTCCAGAGGCTGGCATTCGTGATGAAAGGCGGTGGTGGAGGTTGCTCCTTGGATTTGGTCATGCCATCTTGCTTCTTGCCGGCTTCCTCATTATGTTCCTCTAGCGCAGGCCAAAGGAGGTTTGTATACGCCACAATTCTCCCCGTGGAGACTTCAGCGATCTTGAAAGTCTTGTTGTGCGGCTGCGAGAAGCGTGCGGCGAGAAAACCTTCCAGCCACCTGAGAACCTGGTCCGCCGTGCCGTCGCCGAGCACGATTTGCCAAAAAGCATCGTCTGACCAGCCATTGTAGATTAGACGCGCCAGGACAGAAACATCAGCGGGTACGGCTTCTTCCAGTACAAAGTCTTCCATGATGGAACTCTACCTGTCTGACTGTGTACTTGATGGCATGCAGACTTTGCAAATACAAATTGCGGCGAATATGCATGCGTGATGCTCTACGCTCTTAACACAAGGAAATGCACGTTCTCCTTATATTTTATCCTCATCTTAAAAGTTACCATTTGAGAACGGAGTCCTCATGCTATGGATGCATTCCGTTGGTTACGATGTCTGACTCATCTGAGGTGGGAATCGCAGAGCTGTGTTGGTCAATCCAGCGGGACTTTCCCCAGAGATGGATGCTTATGGAAGCAAAGGCATTGTTCAGCGTGATGAAGCGCATTGGCATCGATAAGAAAACATAAATTGTATCGAACCGAGAATCAACATATAATTGATACATTACTGTATGATTCTGCAAGTTGTGCTTGTGTCGAGTTGTACCACCCTTAGAACGCTAAATCTAAATTGTACTTTGTCTCTCTTATCACTTGTCGCGTGATCTAACGTGAACCCTTGGCGCCACGCTGCTAAGAGTTTCAAGCTCAATTACACTTATAGTCTTACAAAAATTTAGTCACGCTTAGGTTGGAAGTCGACCGTGATTGATCCTATCGCCGTCGTAACGCTCACTGCTTCGGTGATTGCAAGATGCTGCGACTACGGCTGCAAAGTTGCAGACGCCCCGGCTGAAGCTCAGGACTTGCTAAGCGCAGTGTCGAATTTGAGTGCCGTCCTCGTGAGCATACAAGGTGTTTGGTCGCAAAATAGCACCATACTCGACCACTTGCGCCTTCCACATGCCCTGAAGGACTGTGAAGACTCGCCAATGCGTGTCGAGGTATGACTCGAATCACATGTTGACAAAGTAGGCCAAAGCAGAAAGGAGCGACTTTTGGGCCGCCTAATCTGGCCATTGAAGCGAACAGAGACATTGGAGATTATACAAACTATTGGACAGCAGAAAAGTACCTTGAGCCTGATTTTAGAACATTATACTTTGTATGAGAGTTTCCCGGCCTCATGCCAGGCAGCATCTGACACAAGCATAGATAGAAAGTCATCGAAGGCTATGACGAGCTAAAGCAACTCTCCAAGCTATCAAAACTTTAAACGCTACAACTTTGTCAATGGTGACCACTGACAAGGATTTGGAAGTTTTAGACTGGATTTGCAACTACTAGCATCAGACTTCACATGACAATGCTCGCCGAATTCATTGTGAAGTCACGTGCTCTTGGATCATTGATGAAACGACTTTCAAGCACTGGAGACAGTCATCTAGACAGCTCCTATAGTTGTCTGGACTACCAGGATCTGGAAAGACCACCTTGACATCCTGTGTTATCGAGCATCTACTCAAGCCATCAGAAAAGGAGAATAGCACAAACCTCTAATTTTATTTTGACAGGACCACCAACCGGACTTTGGCTGTGCAAACTTTCATGGGTTCTATATTGAGGCAGCTCTGCACTCAGCATGGAGTCTCTCAGCGAACCAGAGAGGTACTTACATCCTGTCAACGTCCAGCTGGAGGCGTGGATTCTCCTGATCTAGTACAGTTACGAGTAATATTTCAAGGACAGGCCACTGTCGCGGAAGCGATATACCTAGTAAAAAATGGTGTAGACGAGGCTTTAGACCCCAATGCAGTCTGTGAGCTGATCGAAGGGATATTACAACCCAGTCGAACGAATCTAAGTTGTTTCCTGTCCAGTCGGCCATCATCCATAATGTCGAGCCACGACATCAGGTTTCAATTGGCCGCTTCTCGTGAGAACGTCAGCCATGATATCAACTCGTACATCCATAGTAGACCATCGAGTGAGTCCCGCCTGAAGAAGATGAGACCTGAGCTTGGAAAATTCGTCCAGCAAAGATTGCTGTTGAAAGCCTCTGGCATGTAAGTTTATACGATTGGGTTCAGTGTTATGAATTCTGTTGATTGCAAGCAGGTTTCGGCTCGCACAATGTCAGCTCGATGAAATTTCAAAGCTTCGCAAGGACGGAGCTGTCAAGGCGGCGTTGGAAACTTTGCCCAAAACACTCGAAGCCTCATATAGCCGAATATTAGGCAGAATCGATCCCAACGACGATACATTCGCACGTCAAGTTTTGCTGTGGCTGGTGCATGCTTTCTATCCGCTGCATCTCCCTGCCATTGCAGAGGCAGCAGTATTTAAACCAGGCATGTCTGCGATCGAAGACGAAGCCCGGCTCGGTGACCCAGGCGAAGTTCTCGATATCTGCGGAATGCTTGTGTTTCACAACGATAATCTGAATGAGATTCGCAAAGTTCACCATACCGTTCGGGATTACTTGTTGGCAGTTGAAGACTCATTCTTTTACTTACCTGAGAAAAATTCTCATCGTAGCTTGGCAGAGCTCTGCTGTCGTACCTGCTTATGGATCCGCTCACTGGGCCATTCTCGAGTCGTGAAAAGCTTCTGCTAGCATTTCATGATCTTCCGCTTCTGGCATATGCAGCTAGATATTGGATGATGCATGTCCTTGAGGCTGAATGTGAGGAAGGGCTGCACCCTTGACCGCGAGTCTCAAGACTTCTGAACCTACACCGCGATGTCTGCTTTGGCTCCAAGTTGTTCTATGGTTCTCAACTCACGATTTCGAAATAAAAAGCACCACTCACGCAAATCGTCCTACCCCCCTATATTATGCATCCTCGTATGATCTCTACCACACAGTCGAATCGCTTATTGCAGCTGGTACTGATCTAAATGTTCGAGCGGGCCAGTATGGTGGCACAGCGTATCATGCCGCTTGCTGGCGCCAGCATCCACAGATCGCACGACCACTTTTACAAGCAGGCATCGATGCTGATATCAGGGATAGTAATAACATGACTGCCTTTGACCTGATAGAGTACGCCGGGTTCGACGATATTGCGGAGGTGGCAATAGAGTTCAATAGAGGAATCACTGGGAACTATATTGTACAAATGAGACTCGAAGAGACGTTAAGGGCCGTCTATATGAGTCAGCAACAGCAGCAGCAACAGCATAAAACCCAGCACGAAGCACGTGTTCACGTTCCTGATTTCACCATGGCTTCTCGTTTCACGAAGTCATATAAAACCCCAGCTCGGTATTAAGAAGACGTCAAGGGTACGGTGTACGAACTTGAGTGAGCAAAGTGTTTGCTTAGAGGGTGATTGCGCGGCATGAGAATTCGTGACTCGAATGTCAGGCTGAGCTTTCCTGTATGCGTAAAGTTCGGGTCGACTTCTACGTACCCACCTTGTAGTATACAGTCAATGATGCAAATTCACAGCTATATATAACGCATAGTTAAATCGTTGACGATCATATAATCATATAGGACGAGTCTGCAAAGGTCGCGTCTCCTTTGTTCTCTTCAATTCAGATTTCTGTTCAATTCAGATTTCTCTTCAATTCAGATTCTTGCTCAATTCCGCAAAGTCGAACACGATCCTTTAGTGGATTTGTACATGGCTACAAGCTGATGAACTTCGAACGTCTCTACTACATTACGAAAAAGAACTCTCTTCGTTTTTATACTACTTAATTAAACACTGCACGACTTTGGCACCTAAAAGGTCTTCTCGGCTTACGACACATCTGCTACAATCATTTACAACAAGTTTATGGATGAGAGGTTTAAGTTAACTGGCTGGACTCTCACTCATCATGTGTTGTACTGCGGCTTCGATACGACTCCATGAAAATTGGAGTGGTCTTTATCAGGTGACTTTATCAACAAATAACAGTTATTCATTGGCTTATTTTTTCGGCTTCTACAATGATCACTCTACCACTAATAAGTCTGCAAATGGCATGCAATTTACATATAGGAGATGAGGGCGGTGGGTGGTGCATGCTTCCTCCACGTATTAATATCCTAAAGCTCCTTTTGTAACAAAGTGCAGAGTATCATTGGTCTCACAGTACAAAGACTAAACCAAGGCGTCAGTACCAATTGACAAGAACCTAATTCTCAATGAGACGCCTCAAAATAACGAGAGTTTGGCTGGTCGCTTCCAACAGATGGGAAAGAGGGTCATTATCACTGGCTATTGTGGAGCCTGACCAGCCTCGAGTCTCTTAATTGTCCGTTTATCCTAGTCGGCCAATTTCGTCGTATCAAGGGTACGTCGTACTACCTCAACAGCCTTTCGACCAAATGGCTAATTGCCAGTCAGTATCATCAGTTCTTGGGATTTCTGACGGGGGGCTTACGATCCACTTGTCAATGTTGGATTGAAACTCGACCGAGTATCGCTTACCAGCATACTTCTTGACCTCGTCACTCAAAGCACCGCTCAACCTGTCGACCAGTAATCAATACTTACCAAGCCTCTAGAGATTTCAGCCTCGTGAGTGTCTTAAAGACTTGGTGTACGTGAGATTTACTATATCGATGGCGTTGAAAATGTCCTGCGCGGCGGCATTCTTCACTTTATCCTCGTCGCGCAGCACATCGTAGAGTGTGCCTGGGTCGAGAATGGCGGATTTGAATAGAGTGAGTGCTTTCTATCCACTCGTTAGAAAATAGATCTGCTCAGGTTCTAGGGTTCTGCCATCCTATGGTTGTCCCTCTCCACCCGTAGGCAAGCATTAAACGTTCTCTGCTTAGCCTCGAACCCTGCTGAGCAAGGATCCCCTGTATCCGAAGAGCGATGGGATTGAGCAATTTGAATGATGGCGGGCAAAGTCCCTCGGACGTCTGAAGGCAAGACCGACTGAGTCGAGATATCCATATATAGTATTCACTACACTCAGGGAAAACAAATGCCAAGACTTGAATCCAGCCCAACGTAGAACAACAACGCGAGTCTATTGTACACTACTTCCTCCCAACATCTCCCCATAATGCCGTTCCATCTGCACTTGGTCTGAGAGCGGACGTATTTAATCAATATCAAAAATTTCGAGAACGCCAAGAAGATGCAATCGCTAAGGGTTCCAAAGCATCGGGTTCCTTCCCTCATTGCTTGTTTGTACACGCGCCTTCAATTCCATACGAAGTTCCGCACCTACCAGTACTGTATGGCGTTATTTTCTTTTAGATCAGTTCTTTCTTTATCCAGAGCCAGAAGCTTTCTTTGGCTCCTCGTCTTGTTGCTGCAGCTTCTGCTGCTCACTCGAAGAAGGGGCAGCTCTTGGATCAGACTGGCTCTTGACCTGGGCATCATCGACGGGCGAGTCCTTGTTGAGGTGATCGTGCTGGCCTGTGACCGAATGCCACATGTTCTTGATCCATCCTTCATTCTTGTGCGCATCAGGATCATCGATCTTACCGTCCTTTATGCTAGTTGATCCTGTACTTGTGTCTTGAGAAACGGGGTCTTGCTTGAACTGATCGAGATTCATTACTCGCTTCGCATTCTTGTCACCCATCTCGTCGGCCAGCATCTCAATGATAGTCCTCTGGTTGACGGAGAGGTATTTCGGCATCTGCACTTTGAACTCTACTCGTAGGTCGCCGTTGTTTCCGCGTCGTGAAGAGAGCTTCTTCATACCCATACCAGTCATGGTGATCTTGTCTCCTGTACCTGTACCGGTGGCAACGCGCACCTTGACGCTCCCATCGAGTGTTGGAATCGTGATCTCGCCACCCAGGATGGCTGTCGTAAGTGGGATCGACGCGGTGTAGAGCACGTCGGAACCGTTCCGTGAGAACTTCGAGTCTGGCGCGACGCGAATGAAGACGTATAGATCTCCTTTGTCTGCGCGAGCCTTGGGGTTGGCGGCCTGACCCGTGGGTGGGTAATCGCCCTCGTTCATCACGCGTAGGCGCATGCCATCCTCTACACCTCCAGGAATATCTACGCTGACAGTTCGCTTCTCCCTTACAGCGCCGTTGCCACGACAGGTACCGCACTCGCTTCCTTTGGCAATGGTGACGCCTTGCCCGCCGCAAGCGTTACATGTCGAAGCCATCTGAAATCCACCCTGCATGAAATGCACTTTCGTGCCAGTGCCACCGCAAGATCTGCACTCGTCTCTTTTCGCTCCCTTTTTTAACCCGCTGCCAGTGCAAGTCTTACACTGCACGAGAGGTGTGATTGTGATGTCCTTCTGCACGCCCTTTGCAGCGTCCATGAAAGAAATGTTCGTCTGTACCTCGATGTTGTCACCAACCATGACTTCCTCCTGGAAAGGAGCACCGCCTCTGCCCCTCCCTCTCCTCGCTCCTGTGCCGCCGAATGCACTGAAGAGATCCTCGAAGTTGAAGTCAGCCCCGAATCCACCTGCCCCGGCACCACCGCCGCCAAATCCTCCAAACCCTCCAAATGGGTTGCCGCCCATGCCTGGTCCTCCTGCGCCAGCGGCTCCACTGGGATCAAACCCACCGCCATCGAAGGCTGCAGCACCATAGCTGTCCCAGGCTTCCTTCTTCTTGGGGTCACTCAGAAGTTCATAGGCTGATTGGGCGTCGGCAAATTTCTGCTTCGCGCCAGGGTCCTTGTTAGTATCTGGATGGTATTTCTTTGCCAGACCGTAGTAGGCTTTCTTGATCTCCCCGGTGCCTGCACTCTTACCCACGCCGAGGACATCATATGGGTTCTTGGTAGCGTGGTTTGCCGACGTGGCGGAAAAGGCGCGACGGTTCGTCCGCTCATGATTGGACCGGGTTGAGTGGGCTGACACCCGACGATGATGGTGATGTGACGATGAAGTTGTGTAGGGTCGATGGCAGTGATTGCTTAATTGTGTCTGATGTTGGTGGATTCTGAGGCAAGGCGATTGCTGGCTGGCAGCGAGCAGTCGCAGGGGCTGCGTCGCGGCCTTGCCGAATGATGCTGAGGATGCTAAGCTCATGTCAAAATGGTCGAAACAGCCGTAACAATCATCTAGAGATCGTCGGATTGATAGTAGAGCTAGTAGGGCGTCAATTTTGCGATGTAATCTTGGAAACTGGAACTGAATCACCTTTCCCAAGAAACTTTTTGGAGGACCGCGGAGGAGATTTGGCATGCAGTTAGAGGCCGAAGTATCTCCGATGAGAATGTTCGAGATGGAAAGGATAAAGGAGCTAGCTTATAACAATGTGCACATCGTGCACTCGCGTGACAACTCTGCATGATATTTATCTAGGTGTTGATTGAGGTCATGTTACTGGTGTGGGTGTGTCCGAAACCCTGTGGTACCTTGAGAGTGTAATTGAGATCTACGCAAGCAAGCTTGGGCGAGGGTGGTGATACCGGGACGCCTCCATATGATAAATCCACGGCATAGATCGACAATATTACACTATTCTTGACACTTTATGAACACACATCATGCTGATACCAAACTCCAGAAGACCCTCGATCCTTCCCAGTCTATTTCTGCTGTAACTGCAGTGCATCCCTAAATCAAGCTTATGTGGGTATATTGCAAACGCCAATCATCGACGCGGGTTTGATATCATACTTGGGTGTGCTTGAATTTACGGCTTCTTCAGCATTGTTGGATGTGGTCGTAATTTGAAAGCTTTCTCTGTAGCGAGGACGTCAATCGCGAAGTGTGAGGCCAAAATATCCAAATCGAAGCTGGGAGCAATTGCTTACCCTGATGCCGAACCGCGTACATGAACTCGACGATAACTTCGCTCTCACTGACACCTGCGGCGTTGAAATGCTTCCTGACGGTCATAGCCAGTTGGTCCTTGCCAACTCTCCTCTTCTGCTTTGAGCAGGCCATGGTCGGACTGTGCCGACCAATGCCACCTGGCCTGGTGAGGAGCGCCTGCCGCCATGGTGACGTGAAGGCCTCTGGAGTGGGGAGGTGGTGTGCTACTCGATACCGGTCGAGTATGGGAGTAGGGAGAGACTGCCAGGCCATCTAGAGAACACACATGCATTGTCAATCTTTGCCCACGCTTCTTCCCCAGCACCTCTATGCACGGTATACGCTGTGTTCTGTACTTACGCCAGGCGGGCCCCAATTGTTTGCATTGTCCCCAGCTCGTCCTGCGGCCACCTCTGAACTGACCATTGCCAACTCTTTCAGACTGCTACCGCCGCCATTCTGTTGTGCCTTGGCTGCTTGCTTCTTGCTCGTTCTTCCATTTGCCGTGGTTGCTGTCTGCCGTTCACGGATGGTCGACGTGTCTGATCGTGTATCGTCATGGTTCGCGAGCTTCTTTGCTGGAGGCATCGTGTTGCGTCACCAGTCTTGGTCTTGACTGCTTCGTTTCTTAAGGGGGCCGCGCGCGGCTGTCCCTGCGTTTTTGTTGGGTCAGTAAAATTTGATGAGTTGACACTTGCAGTCCCCTCAACACGAGATGCTAGATACTACGCAGCGCAAGAAAGTGAATGGAACGATATATGCCCAATGCAATGACGGCAATCAAGCAATTCCACCTGTATCTCATCCATCGGTAACTTTTCAGCTTTCTAATTACACCTGCGCGACACGCGAAACCTAAGCTCGGTACTCGCGCGAGCCCATGACGCAGCTACAGAGCCAGAACTAGAATCAGGGTCCCGCGTGGATGGCTCGCCGAGTGCAAGGCCCGCCCCGCCCAAGCCAGGCCGCTGCCGCAAGTGTGTTATTATGCATATCTAACTACTACTCTTGTGTATTATCATTCTTACTCACGCTGTAGCGGTGAATCACAGAGCAGCAGAGGCAGATGAACATAACAGATTGGCAGACTACTTCAAGAAGAGAAAAGTGGGTATTGCCACTCCGTGCTCAATCGACAGATTACGCGGTCGGATCCGCTCCTGCCTTGAGTAGCATCTCCACAATGTTGCTGTAGCCACGTGAAGCCGCCGTTTCAAGCGCGGTGTCATATCTAGTCCCGCGCTGGTTCGGGTCTGCTCCCACCTCAAGAAGCATGCCTACGATTCCTGCATGGCCAGACCGTGAAGCTGATTGCAATGGTGTCTCATAGTCACTACCGCTATCGTTCGGGTCAGCGCCATGTTCAAGGAGCAATCTGACAATCTCCAAGTGGCCAGAGCGAGTCGCGGCTAGCAGTGCTGTGTCGTGGCTATTCTCTCGGGCCTTCACATCCGCTCCGTTCGCTAGAAGTGTTCTGACCAGCCCCTCGTCGCCACGCCTTGTTGCTGTTTTCAGGGCATTACCTCGAGGGCGCCCGGGCGTATTGACATTGGCTTCCCTTGCCAAACGGGTATCATTAACAATTCGATGACCGTGCGTTACGGTAGCCTGAGGTATAGAGCTGCTGGAAGGTCCAGCCTGTTTTGTCTCTAGATGTTGCTGCGTCTTAGCTAATCCGCGCACTCTTCTTGTAAAATTGCGAAGTTTGTCGTTTTTGTGGATCTGTTCATCGGCAAGACAATCCCGAAGTCTTCTTGCAAACAATTCCGCTGCTTTGGCTGATGAATCTCTCTGCATCTGTGGGTCTACCATAGCCTCAGCTTCGCCATCGAGACGTGACATCAGCGATTTATATGTCTTGCTTAGCTTTTCATTATGCGAAGGACAGCTGTAGATCCGCCCCGGTCTATCAATGATCCAAACACGAGGCCAGGGTTGAACCGCTTCCTTCAAAAGCCACTCGGCAACTAGTTGCTGCAGATCACTTTCACGTTTCCATCTCCAGTACGGTAATCGAAGGTACTCCATGCAGTAGAGCGCGATCCAGTCTCCGAGAGGGCCAAAACATAGCAGCACGTTGTCTCCTTCTGGGTCGTAATCAAGTGCATCGCTCAGATTGACAAGCAGGCAAGCAAAGTCCGAGATCTCGTCTTTGGTTCTTAGATCGTACTTAATGCTTTCTAGTTGCTCTTTGCTGTCGTCCCACCCGGACTCTAGAAGGATGTCTTCCATGTCCAGTGCCATTTCTGCAATCATGCGCGCACTCGGAATGAGCTCGGAAGTCACTCCAAACTCCTTGAGCAGATCCGCTAGGAACTTAGGAAGGCGCTGAAAGTTAACTAGAGCACGAAAAGCGTGTAGTAGGAATATCAAATTGTCACCAGCTTGGGACTTCGAGACTTCTTCAGGAAGGCCAGTCTTGTCTGCCAGTATCAGCTCGCAAGATGCAAACACAGCACCCGCCACTGGACACAAGCCCCCAAGCCACAACAGTCCAGCGTAGGATGTAGCAGGAAGCGAAGAAGAGGAAGATATCAACCAAGATCTGGAAGGGGGTGGGAGTACCGGTGTGAAACTACCCTCGGTTGGCCTCTCCAGCAGCAGCCAATGTTTGCGATTGTCGATATCAGTGCTCACCGTATTCGAAAGTACGATCAAGGGTATGGCATCAGTTAAGTGATCGACAGAAATGCCATTCACGAGGAACGAGTCTTGCTGGCGTCCAATATGTTCCAACTTTAAGAGCTCTCTCTCGACACGGGTGGGGAGAGCAACGCGACCAGTGTAACGTTGCGATATGTTGTCAAAAACGTCAAATGCAGCTTGAGCATAAGCTCTAGGTGGATCATCAGAGGCGGCCACGACCATGCCAAGCAGCTTGCCATTCGCTATGACCCAGCTGCCTGACTCACCGTGCTCTAGACTCAAATTAGTGCAATCTTCAAGCATATGGACATGCGGTCGACCCAACAAGGCTCACCTAGTTTCTGGCCCAAGTCAATACAATATCCCTGGAGGTCCATTCGCTGAAGGCAGACAAGAGATGTTGCCAAGCGAAGCGAACCCGAGATGGGCCCCTTCGGACTGTGGATGGTGCAGCTGATACCCTCCGTCCGAGAGTGTAGATCCTCCTTCAACCAGTACTCAGTAACTAAGTTGGGTAGCAAGAGCTCTGGCTTCACAGCAAAAAGTAGCCAGTCTACAGGCTCTGGGGACACTGCATAGCTTGTCTGGGTGCTACCTTTCACCTGCCCAGAGGCCGGGAACAACTCCGTCTCCGCTAATCGAAACCACTCAGGCAGTTCGTCGGTAGCTGAGGGGTTATCAATAGGATCAGCCCACACTGCGTGCGCAGTTGTCAAGCCGTAAAGACTTCCATCAACTGACAGCAACCCTCCGAATGTGCTGTATACCGAACTAGTCTTCCCTTCCTTCTTTCGATATGTTGACACTGAAATCATGATCAACGATCCGCCCAGCTCTCCTAGGCTGGAAGATAGCAGCACGTCTATCTGTTGTTTACCTGATTCCAAATCAGGATCCAGCTTGTTCATATCTTGGAGATCTGCATAAGCGCCTCGGTATCCCACGCTGGGGTCAACTTTGGTTACAGCTTCGTAGCCACACTGGCCAAGACAATGCTTGAACAAGTTTCCAGTAAGGGCTTTGCGGATTTGCTGCTCTCGTGCATCTGTTCGACATAAGAAGACAACGGTGGGTGTTGTTCGCATTTCGAGTGTACACACAATTGCTTCATCACGCTCGTTCCTCGTCCTCGGGGTGTTAGAACGAAGCAGCCGTAGTAGGCGCGGTTGGTCTGTAGTATCAAACTTGCGAGCCATCTGTGGAGAAATCTGGCACACGCCGAGACTCTGTTCAGTTTTGGCTGAAATTCTTGCCTTGTCCTGAAACTTCTTGACGAGTCCGGCAAAAGACCGTGGTTTTGCTTCCTTGACAGGGGTACTTTGTGCACCTTTGGGAGCATACTTCGTCTGCTGCGAATCTGGATCTTCTGGGGTTGGGCTTGTTTCGCTGCTCGAACGCTCGTCGGCCGCTTTGGTGTCATGATGAGACTTTTGACTGATGTAAGGAATTGAGTCTAGAGTCGTTTCTGTATCTATAGAACTTTTTCGGGTGGGAATTGTTTGAGAACCCCTAGTGCTAGATGAATCATGCTGCCCTATGTCAGTCGACACAAGTGGCTCTGACTTGTCGATGCCACTATGTTCCATGCTTAGTGATATCGTCGTCAACTTCATAACAGTCAAGATATGAGACTGTGTGTGGAATGGCTTATCTGATGGGAAGCGGCTTTCATCGCCAGTAGCACCTGAAGACGTGCGGTCAGTAGTCGAGATGTTATCAGGAACTACCTATCACAAGTATGAACAAACTGCCCTTTTGGCTTCGAAGTTAGCTACAGCATATTCCGGCTGCCAGTTCAAAATCATTGGGGATTTTTCGAAGTATTGAGGACTTGGTAGACAGCATGGAGAAGCTGTACAGAAGACGCGCATGAGGTATTGGACAGCGTTTGATCGATTCTCTACTCTCTGCACAATTGCGCCACAGTGTGCGAGCCAGATGCCTGAACCTTAGCCAGACTGCAAGCCAGCGGGGCAGTGCCATGCCAATGTGTAAAAACAAGGCTGTGAAGTTCTGAATCAGATCAATAGGTGAAGCCTACAAGGATAGAGAGCACAGACTCATGCACGCCTCGCACGCCCGGTGTGTGGACGAGTGGCATGAACATCACGTCAAAAGCACTGCCACTGGCCGTTAGTTGCCTTCTTCAATTCCAGGGTATAAACGTAGGAGTGACGCTGGCCACATTGAATGCATGCATCTTTAGTAGTGAGTAGGTAGGGTTGGAGTCGGCATACAAGCGTGAAGTATACTGCTAGGCAAAGTCAAGAACCAGGAACGCGCTCTCGCGAACGAACGGAGGAATATGTGGGGCAAAGCGTGGGGGCCAATCAAAGCAGGGCCTGTTATGTCTGTCCAATGCCTCGACTACAGTCTCGATGAGAATGAGCTGGATGTACTGCAAAATGGCGAACTCTTGAGTGCATTGGCCTTCGACTGCCACGATGCTGACGACGTCCTGACCTCCACGCTTTTCCAGATATATTATCATGAGCTTCGGGTGCGGGCAAAGGCGAAAGACGTGCCACAATTGCATGCAGCAGCGGCAGTGAGCATCAAATTAATGCGCGATGGCTTCCCGTCCATTGAGCGGGAGGCCGTCCGTGACACCTTGCGAGTCCTAGGCCACGGTGAGCCATGGCTTGACGACGCCATCGATGTCGGCCTTACCATGTGGCTGAAGACGAAAAACGCAAGCATGGACAGTGACAGGAGCTGGAAAGGCACTGAGACTCTGCAAGACTTCACGAAGCGTTGCTACTATAGGGCCGAGATAGACCCTATGGAGCCCATAGTTCGCTTTCCGAGGGAATTCAGAGCAGTGGAGCTAGAGAAAATTGCAGGCGTCAAGGTCACCTGGACATGGAACTTGAGTGAACATCTTGCTTTTGGTGACGATGATGGCAAAAATAGATTCGTCAGAATCTTCAATGACAAACGGTGGCTTTCGGCATGCTTGGAGTCACCCGCCTGTACTGGAGTTCCGAGAGATGTGATCCTCGAAACGATCAAAACACTCGATATCCTCTTTCCCCTAGGCAATAGTGCAACATCAAAATTCCTCCAGTCTCAAGGCCAAAGCTTGCACCTCGTAGGGCCTTTCCCAGACGAAAGGCCTAGACTGAGGGAATTCCGATACTGGCGAGAACGTCTGATTGACCTGATTGTGGAATTCGAAGAGCCTCCTCGTGACTGGACTCGGATCTGGAGGGATCGGCGCTATCCAGCTACTTTCTGGACATTCTGGCTAGGGTTGCTTATTTTCATACTGACATTGCTTTTTGGAATTACAGCATCTGTATTGGCAGGGTTCGCATTGATGAGCTAGCTGAAGCATTGCAGATCACATCTATGCATTGACCTTGCGTTGATTAAGCTCTATACACACTGCACCTTGTGGCAGAGGACTGCTAAAGACGTTAGTGCACCTTACACTGTCACGATGGGATTGGTGAAATCGTAACAGGTATTTTTTGTGGTTCTCAGCAAGCATGTACTCGGAACTGTATAGATTGCGGTAGTGATTCTCGACATGTGCGGATGGCCTTTAGCTTGCTCGTTTTCATGTGACTCCCCAATATTTCACCTTCTTTTCTTTTACGACCTACGTTAGTTGTACCTAGATGCTGAAATTTGGTGTATCTATACTTTTGTGATTCTAAGTCGCACAAGGCCAATGTGACTGACCGAGAAGAATCCTACCCAAGTTTCTTGTGATATTGCACCAATTCTCACTGGAAACCCATATTTTGCGACTCTAATTAGCTACTACATGCACGCTCACACGACAATGGCGGCCGCAAGAGTTGACCCTCATGATCGAAGGTAAGGCTACATCCAAACTTCACTTCTAGATGTCAGTGAAGGCGGAATCCTTCATTGAAGTTAAACGATGAGCTTCACATGCGCATTTTTGTCCGCCGCCATCCCCTCATTGCTCATTGAGAGTACCTTTTCCGTCTCTGGTAGCTGATCTATACTATTGTGAAGGGCTACAAGCTCATTGACCGTCTTTGAGCATACAGGATCCTCTTTGCGGTCAGGGACCCCATCGAAGATGAACTCCCAAGCTCAACACACTCCACGGAGGCAGTCTGGTGGAAACTACGGCAAGGATCATACGGCTAAAACGGCTTGGTCTTGCTCTGCAGACGTACCGCGATTCAACCCGGCAGTCCAAACCTCCCTACCAAGTCACCGTGCACCGGCCATTGCTTGGGACCAACTCGCAGTGACTAACATGGGCAGCAGCCCATCCACCCAGGACCACGAACTGATGAGATCGATGCACGCCCCAAAGCTCGATTCCCAAGAGTACGGAAAACTCGTCAGCCGCCTCGAGGTTCGTACTGACGATCTCCAACAATATGTCGTCAGTAGCCAGGCTCGGCAGCAACTCGACATGGTACAGTTCGAGCACAGGACTAACAAGAAGAACGACGCCCTTCAGCAGCAGTTCCAGGAGATGAAGGAGGAGATAGAGAAGATTCGCAAAATCCAGAGGGAAATGCCAGGCAACGATTTCGGAGGTAGCCAGCTCGGAGTGAAGATGCTGGATGCTGGCCGTGCTCGTGAGCGCCTGATGCTTGAAGCACCAGGGCAAGACTCCGAGATGTCTTTGCGCTATGATCATTCAGAGCGAGGCGCTGTTGCGACTTCTATCGCCGTTGGAGTTAGCAATCTCAACGCAGCAAATGCCAGTGGAACCATCACTGCTCCTTCCCTTGGAACGCTTGAGCTCTACACAAGCACTGACGTCGACGAGATTGGTGCGCCTAGTGTTGTAGTTCCAATGTCAGCTGGTGTGGCAACAACCGACAAGCTTCCTGTGCTGAGTGTCAATGACACCGATGACAAGGTCGGTGGTTTGGATAGCCCATCTGCAGCACCATACTGGATCCCATTCGGTGTCCGCGACCTGCCAGATTTTGCAAAGCCAGATATCACCAACGGTGCCGAAACCTTCACCTCAGACTTCATTCAGCGTGCTCTCGAAGGTAAAAATTGGTCTCCAGGCTTCTACTATAATCCCGAATCCCAGGCAGCAGGCTACTGGCTCCTGAATGGTGACCACGAGCCATTCGCCCCCAAAGTAGCATGCCAGCATGGCGCAAAGCTAACAGCATTCTTCAACAACACTGCATCGGCAGGCGCCCCTGAAGATGAAGCGTACACCAATGCCGCTGTCTTCATTCGTCTCACAAGATCCGAGTCGGGAGAATACACCTACATGGGATCTTACACCTCGCCTCGCATGAGTGACAAAGTCGGCTATGACACCATGCGTGAGCATGTCCCCGACAGTGTCCTTAGATATTGGGCAAGTATGCTCGCCTCCTCGAAGAAGCCAGATTGGTGCGCGAAGGCGCTCGTCGACCACCTGTGGCCCATGGACGATTATGCCGGCCCTGTCCCAACGGACCCTGTGGTTGAGAGTGTCGACACCACAAACCTAGACGGTTGCAGTGGACTCGAGGCGCGCGTGCAGCGTGGCCTCGAGGCTTGGGTACATGACCTTGCCAGCTGGAAGAAAGAGGTGGACATGAAGGCGACCATGCTGAACGAAGAGAACTTGTACAAGGCCTTCTTTGCCGCTGACGCAGATCTTGAGCCAGGTCTGAGGCTCTGGTGGGAGTATCTCCAATGCACTGGGTACGATGAAGAGTTGTACCGCAAGCTCGTTGCGATGAAGGAAGGAGATGGAAAACCTGAGCAGCACGACAGCGATGGCAGAGGCAACGCGGTCACAAGCATTCACAAATTCACTCCAGCGGCTTCTGCTGGCATAAGCTTTGGTCGCCAGGAGCAACAGCAAGGCATTGCAGGAAGTGCGAGACATAGCCCGAACGTTGTCTCCTCATCTGTCAAGGATCCGATTGACTTGCAGTTGCACAAGGGCATGCAGCCCGGCGACCTCGCTGCTGCTAAGTCGTTTAATGATAATGCTACCAAATCCAAGCCAAGGCCTGCACATAAGCGCTGAGGGATGTTGTCAGTAATGGCTCACGGCGACCATTTCAACATAGCCACCCCTCAAGATCAGGCAGCACGACACACTCTGAATACTGCAATCTACCTTGCTCTCTTTTTCCCGGGCTCGAGGAATGGCCAGGTCTGCCAGACTCTGCTTTTCCCGGAAACTAAACCAAGGAGTCCAGATTGGATCAGGTTGAGAAAGATGTTGCAAGGACGTCAAGACTCAACAGTGAGAGCCACGGGACTAGTCGTAACCGGGGATGGTACGGTAAATAGGCTCTTTATATTTGCAAATGAACTGAATTCCAAAGTTTTAGGTGCCTGTTGACTTTCCACCCAGCTGACTGATGTATTCAAACGTGATCCGTCCCAAAACGCCGTGGCGCCGCTAAGAAAATATACATCATGATTACACACGGACGCTGCAGGTCTTCGCAGTCTAGCTTATACAGCAGGCCGTCTATGCCAGAAAGTCTTGAAGTCTCTACGAATGGATGCCCATCCTCCTTGGGCCGAGGTAGAGAAGACCACCGAGTCCGGTCATGCTCAAACCAATCCACCAAAGTCTATCGGCGTTGATATGGGTGACAACTTCGTTCGAACCCTCGCCCATGTTCATCTTCCAGTTGATAGGCACTTCGGCGTCAAGACCTCTCTTCTTCTTACTGCTGCTTGTAGAGGACGCAGTGGAACCGGCAGTATTGGTTGGGTTGAGCGTGGTGGTTGGTAGCATCTGAGGCGGGCTGAAAGCCAGGTACAATGGCTGCATGGGCGCGCCGTTGAACTGAAACAAATCCAGTCTTGGAACGTTGTGGTATGGGTCTGTGTAGACGGAGTATCGTTCGAAAGTCTCGCTTTGATTGTAGCGCGTATAGATGCTCGTGTCGAATTCACATGGAGAGGACATGAGCTGGCGTCCGTCCACAGCAATCGGCTCAAGGATGAGAGAGCCAGTGCTGTTCATCTGCCATTTCCCGTGCTGCCACTGCATGATCCCAGATGGACATTTTGGGTCCGTTGGATTCGCGACGGCGCGGTAGTAGGCTTCTTCGAAGTGGCCGTCTGCGGTGAAGGAGTAGGAGATGCCGGTGTGCGATGGCTCAATCAGCTTTTCGTTGAGAGGGTCGTAGAAGCCCTGCGACACAGGTCTGTTAGCCACCTTACCCTACCCATTAGCGAAGCAGAAGACGCCACTTACGGGGCCTGTGAGTGTGCGGTTGCTCTTCGAACTCCAAGTCCCCACGAGGTCTGAGGGGTACATTCCTCCGCTGCTGCCGCTGCTACTACTGCTTGATGCCCCAGCACCGGCGGCAGCGGCGGTAGTGGTGGCAGCGCCAGCACCAGCGTCAGCAGGCGCACCTCCGCCTACTCCAGGAACCTGAGCGTTGGCCAACGCGCTCCATGAGAGCGCTGCGAGCGTAGTATAGAGGAGAACCATTGTCGTGGAAGGATGCCGGACTTGTCGGCAGGTTTTCAAATTCGCGTGCAAACTCTTGCGTACTCTCCTCGCGTCTTTGTGGGGTCTGTTGTATTTTGGCTGTTGGGTTTCCGCAGGCGGGTATAGTTGGTGAAATATCGAGGTTGACGTGGCGGGTTGAGTGGTGGTAGGGAGAGTCTGCCAATGTTTCTATCCCTGGGCGGCGATTGCGTACTGTAACCTACCTAAACTGAATACGGGTCTGCAAGGTCCACCAATCACCGTTCTCAGCGTGCCAAGCCCCGGCATTGATGCTGCGGCTTCCCATCGATGTTGCCTTATGCCTGAGGCATCAAAGAGAGATCCAGTGAACTCATTTCTGCCGCCTGAACAGAAATCAAAACACCACGCATCCTACGCTGAACCTCTTCTCTGATCTTCAATATATGTCTCAGTCAACGTTACGAGCCGACCATTCGTTCTCAAGATTCCAACACTTAGAGCCTCAGCATTTGTTACGGATGAGACGCAGGGTTTAGTTCATTCGCCCCAAATCCGAATTCTCTCAAGAGCAATTTGAATTTCTCACAGGCATGTCCGTATCATTCACTGCAAGTGCAAAGCGTACTCAAGATACAAGCCTCAAACCTCATAGATTTTTCGTCGCTTGCGTTCACTGTCAATGAGCCTATCCGCTCTTCTCGCACATTATTTTCGTATTAGTTGATTCGCAAGTCAAAGCGAGTACGACTAGTTATATATAACGTGTCTTAAAGCAGAGTTGGGTTCCCAGAATGCTCTATTACCTCATCAGTACCCTAACAGGCGCTAATGGACCCGACTTCTCTTCCGTCGTTCTCATTTTGGGAAAAGCCGCTGCGACAGACTACACCCTGCACATCGTGCCCGAGGACAGTGCTGTGGAACGGGTCACCTATATGAAACCTCGGGCTGACACGTTCTGCTACGGCGCCTCAAAAGAACGATCTCACGAGCAGCTTGGCACCGTTCATCTGTAAATTGGCGATGACGAAACCCCAGGCAAGTTTCTGGATGAGGTTGCCGTTCGAACGACACAACTCCTAAGCCTGAAAGTAAAGGTTAAAACCAGAGAGGGCGACGCTTACGCATTAGACCAAGCGTTATGATCTGCGGCGCTCGAGAGCCTACACGGTAGAGAAGGACGAAAGGCGCCACTCAATGCGGCACAGTCGTACCCCGTCTTCCTCGTGCGAATTGAGCGCTCAAAGCCTGGCAAGATCATGGCCGATTTCAAGCCAATGAGTATCTCCAATTGGTGACTTCGATTTGATGACTGGCCTCGGAAGACACCAGCAAGTTACGTGGTGTCAAAGGAGTTATTGAATGATTGGTTGTTAGACTAAGAGACTAGGTACTACAAAGTAATGGCGTCTGTCAGCACCTTTAATGCGTATAGCAACCGAGTTTCCAGGCGGCCTGAAAGTGCCATGAGTTCTAATCATCGCTAGTATATCCACTCGCCCAAAAAAAGAACTGCAGACAAAGCTAAATCTTCTTGGGATTATGGGTATCGGGAAATTCTTGCCAGTGTACAATAACAAGGACATCATTCTTGTCTTTCCTCACGACATAGAGTCAATGCTACAGTCAACGGCACTTGCTAACTCATCTGAACCCCCAGAGCATATCAACAATAGAGCAAACCAAGCCTTCCAGGTCGTTACCTAGCCAACTCTCCCAGACTTACGCCAGCTTACTGGGCCTACGATCACCGGCGTTTAGCATCGATTCTTCGTATATTCACCTGAGACCATCCTTAAGCTTAGTACAGACGAGGGAGAAGCAGTCATAACCAAGATTGTATACGAGCTCCTCGGGCCTGTCGTTCCTCACCTTGCTGCTTTCCTTTCAATCGTTGGCCCCCCAGCCGCGCAGATCATCCTTCTCACCAAACAGCCTGGCATGCTTCTTGTCGAGCTCTGGCCCACCCTTGACCCTATACAGCGCACAGCGGCGAAGACAAGTCTTACAGCACTGCTTGTACGCATGCGTGCGCCGCGGGGCGCTTCGACTACTACGACCGCCCGGGTGCGCAGCCGTAGATCACGCTTTCCGAATTTGGCCCAAACGATGCGCACACGTTCTGCCGTACCCGCCCAGATGGGGACGCATCACATCTGCGCACCCTCTATTCTGCGGCACCTTATATCGACATGCACGAGGACCGTGTACTTGCGCTCGACCGTAACCAGCGTGAGACGGGGGCGGAAGGCACAGCACTCGCAGATTCCCATGTTCTTACGCGTGGAGACCTCTCGGACTGGAATGTTCTTGTCGATCCCTCAACGCTCGAGGTGACAGATTTTACCGATGGGGAGCTAGCCAACGTTGCCCCGGCGTACTTTGAGTATGCCGTGGCGCGGCTGTCTGGAGGGTATCAGCCCGAATGGAGGAAGGAGCTGCTAGAGATCCTTCGTGAGGTGCTGCGCATTGAGTGCAAGCGCGAGGTTGCACACTTGGGTGGAGCGGCTAACTCGCAGCTCAACTTGGAGAGCAGGAGCAAAGAATTGTATAGGGACACGTTGGCTGCGTGGAAGTACTCGTAGACATAGAGCGGTCTGCTCAGCGATATTCGGACGATTGCTACTGGACATTCGAGAAAGATAGCTAGGCGGCCACTGTGTCTAAGGAGACCAACGGTATAGATATTCGTGCGATGCCTGAAAAGCGGTATCGTCTATGAGAAGAATGTATCACGTCGCACTTCAGACTAGACTGCAATGTAAGGTGAGCAAGGAGGAATCTCCCTGTGCTATCCAGTCTTGGGTTCTATATTTTCAGAGAACAGCACACGGTCAATGGCTGATCCTAGCTCTCGGTCGTGATTGCGTCAATGAACTACCATTCGGTTTCAATACTTCCAAATACGATATGACTTACCATCAATCGAGAAGCCTCAATACCTGTAACAGCAATGCTGCATGCTAGTCTTCGTCACCGACGGATTGGCTTCACATACTGTAGTACGCCGCTGACAATCATAATATTGCATGGCTATATATTCCGCTCGTAGAAAAAATATGTATTGTCCAATGATTCGAGCCACATATGTCAAAAGGTTTTGGATATCAATGTTCAAGAATCCTCAGAGCATAGAAGGCAGCAACCATAAAATCCAAGAGACCAAGCCCAACAAAGTCTTGCAGGCATACGCTTCTTGACCGTTCTTCGTAAAAATGCACACACATTATTCTTAGCAGTAACGACGGCCGGCCCTTCTATACGACTACTTTCTAGTCTATAACTTCATTTCATGTTTCTCTAGAAGAATTATGAAGGAAGCGGGGAAGCTAGAAGCCAACTATAAGACGTAAACTACCCGCAGTTGAGGCGGATGTAGATCAGAAGCAGGAGGTCAGAAAGAGTTCCTACTAGAGCAGAGATACTAGCTCCAGCAACAATCAATGAGAGGTAATAAAATACTTGGAAAACAGAATCTAGCAAGCACAGTCTCACAACAACGACAACGACGACAAGAAGGAAACGCGAAGAAGAAAAAGAGGAGACTCTTTCACATTACCTGCTGGCCTATAACCTAGGAACGGTCTATTTACTATGTGCAAATTAAGAGACAGCTACCTCTTGGACAGCTTTCTAGACAATTTAAGCAGCCTAAAGAGCCGTAAAGTTATTGGTGAGGCATGCCGGTTGACAGTCAGGGCACACGCATAACGATGAGTAGATGAGTAGGTATGTATCACTACAAACCTGCATTCAAGTAAAGAGATTGTCTGCTCTATGTATATTTCAATATCTATCTTTATACCTCTTGCTCTCTCGATAAATATACTTGTTTCCATGAGTTCCCTTTCAGCATCCGTCCGTCGCGGTCTTGTTTTTCCTTTGCCAATCTCCATTAGCTAACAAGGAGCCCGTATTTGCTGACTAACATCCTTCCTTACTCAGAACTGCGTGTACAATCCAATTAAGTCTATAGCTAGACATGTACTTAGATCAAAGATATATCTACTGCTGAGACAACAGCAATTACTGTCAACGTAACCTTCAGACATTGATATGTGTATGATACGGAATATTCAGTATTTCATGGTTCCCACTACAAAATCTACAAGTAGATTAAACGCACATACCCCCTCTTCCACCTACAATCTTGACAACGCTTTTCGACGAAAGCTAAGCACAAAGATGGCAAGCGATATCAAAAATGCCAAATCTAAGCTCAGGACTGAGATCAAGAACATATACAGTCATGTCAAGCCAGGTGATACTATGGTTCTATCAGAATCGTCGACGGTGTGCAATAGAATCATGCACAGTGCCTTGTACATGAACGCCACACGAATAGGTTGCTATCTCAGCATGCCCGGAGCTGAAATACAGACTGGCAACTTCGTTCGTCATGCTCTTAGTCATGGGAAGCGAGTCTTCGTCCCTTACTTGTATAAACCCACACCTTCGAAGACTAGCGATGAAGCTGAGGCGAAGCCAAAGCGCCGTATCATGGAACTACTTGAGCTGAATGGACTGCAGGACTATGAGAGCCTGGAGAGGGACAGCTGGGGTATACCGACATTGAAGGCAGACTCCGTTGCAGACAGGTGGAACGCTATGGGTGGTAAGGGGACGAGTGACGTGCAGGATGCAGACAACGAAGGAGCTGAGCACGAGGAAAGAGGACTAGACCTGCTCGTTGTTCCAGGTGTTGCGTTTGATGAGGAAGGCCGCCGGCTAGGTCATGGTGCAGGGTTCTATGATCGATTCCTCCAGCAGTCTGGGCAGGAAGTGGCTGGGAAACGGGAGCATGGAGTGCGCATTGGTGTTGGTCTTACTGGACAAATGGTAGGGACTGGAAGAATACCTATGGAGGACACTGATTGGGCAATGGATGCTGTTGTTGTTGGCAATGGCAGAGTGTTTGCCCTAGGTGGAACTGACGTATAGTTGCTCTACTTAGCAAGGTGGATGGACACATTTCTGCTTCTTGTCTAAGCGTGATGTGATATGCGAGCGTGTTTGCCAGGTGCGGTTTCCCTCATCTCGGTGGCCTCAGCGGGACATGCCACTCAGCGTGCAGTGAGTGGTTGTTCAAGATACTTTGAACAATTTTGTAATAAGCATTGTGCATTCTCCAAGAAGCGTATTGGGCCACACTCACGCTCTAACCCGTAATTTCTCACTTGGTCTAGAAGCGAACATGCCTCTGTGTTTGTTCCATAATGTTAAGCTTTGGCCTGTGGTATCGCAAGCTTCCAGCTGCTCCACCACATCCATGTGTTCTTCCATCCACCTCTCTGTACCAGACCTCCTATGTTGCCAGTCAACGTGGTGGAGCGTGAAGCGCATCGTAATAGGATAGTTCCATGAAATCAGTTCAGTGCCTGGATCAGCGCAACGTTGTCGCCCTTGAGAAGAATGCGCCCTGTTCTTATGTTAGCTAGAGTTATGATGCCTACATAAGATTGACTCCCTGTTGGTACAGAAAACTTACCAAGATTCCTTCTGGCAGTCGCAGAATCGATCTCTGGCTGCGACTTTGTAGGCTGCTTAACCTCCACTGCATCATCCACCACTAGGTTCATGAACTCGTCAAACCCTCTAATCTTGCCCTCAATCCGGATGCCCAGTTGCTCATAGAGCCAGATCTGCACAGTGCTGCGCTGTTGCAGGAGTTTAAAGATGAAGTTGATCGGAGGCAGTAGAACCTTTCGTTGTGTCTGTTGGCGTCCAGACATATTTGCTACTTGAATGCGCGCGGCGAGTAGAAGATATGTATCTAGTGTATGTATGAGTGCGCTCAGTTCCTGCTGAAGTATGTTGCTCTAACTTGCTGCACCAGTCGGAGCTGAGGGAAGTCTGTGCCGTTCTGCCAATCGCAGCTGAGGGTTGGACCGAAATGTCTCCCCTAGTCCTCTTGTTGCGGTCAATGTTTTTAGTTCACGTTCTCCTGTGGTATACCGCATTGCCAACCTTGTATAATTTTACGGCGAACGGCACAAGTCTGAATAGCCTCTGATTGGTTGCTTTGTAATGAAAGCTAACGGCCAGCCGCGGATATGCTCTTGGCACAGTACAGGTTGTTTTGGCCTGATAATAGACACCGCAAGATCCTGGCTGCGTGTCTACCAAGCTTAAAAACAGCCGCTCAGAATGTAGCGATGACATTACGATCTTCAACTAGATGTGGCTATTCTGGTGCCCCATGAGGAAACCCAAGTCTCGTCCATCTCGAGTAAGGGTCTTAAAATCGCACTTGAAATACAGCCATCGCTATTGTGCCCTCTACGCCAAATCTTAACCATACTGGCTGGGCAGGCACCTGATTCTTGAGCACCTACTACCGGTAGCTCACACTCGCCGAGAAGGAGATCTTACAGCTGTTACAGTACAAGGATTTAATGTGGTAGGATGAGGTCGTTCGGGACTTCTAGCCCTTCGCAGGTCCGCCGAGAAATTTTGCCCAATGAAAACCTGACCTGACCTCCGAAGAGTATTAAAGACAGTGCACAACCTGCAATCCCGTGAGTACATAATGACACACATGATTGAACCTTGAAGTGGTCAAAATGATGCAGCGATGCAACACCTTGCATACCCAGCTCGCCGATAAGTCCTAGCTCCTATGAAGATGGAGTACTTGGCTCAGACATGTCTCGAAAGTCCCCCCGTGCCTTTCGGCAAGGTCACACCTCTTGCAGTCTTCAAGGAAGATTTCTTCGGTCCATTTTCCAAAGTTGTTGAACTCAGCGCCAGAATGTCAAGAAGGTCTCGTAGGTCTTTCTATAGCGAGGAAGCAGACCTAAACTGTTGCAAACGTTCCCCACAAAGATGACTTCAGGGTGCTCCACGTTCCTACACTTACGACAAACACACGCAACTAGTGGATCGGGAAAACTGGAACCTCTCACCATCTTATACTGCGTCATGTTCAGGTTGATGTCTTATCGCGAGTACTCCACACCATTCCATGCAGAGGGGCGGATTGCTACATGCGTCCGGATACATTAGTGGCAAAACAATGTCACAACTGCCAAGCAACAATACAATCAATGGTCCAAGTATAGCACCTCGAAATACATTCGAGAACATCTCGACTTACTAGTGAGTTGGTACAGCGTAGCAACACATTTGTAAGATAAGGACACGGTTGGAACTGGCCCCGTTCATTCGCAACCAAGACCGTAGCTCACAGGCAGCTCCTTGACCGGCTTATTGCTGCTAGAAGTGTGAGTCGTTACATACCCGGATCCGTTGCAAGTACCCAGGTTACTCTCCGATCGATCGTCAGGAACACGTACCCTCTAAGGGTCAACGTGTTCCCCACCGCTCCATTTTGAGTATGTATCTGAAGATCAAATACGTGTACAGTAACAACTGTGCCTATAGCCGTCAACGGTATGCAACCTTTCCGGGACCATGAACCGTATAAGTCGTCGGTCTAGGAAACTAAGCTTGCCGTGGTGGCAGCTTCTGGTAGGTCAGTCGAGATTTGAACCTGACACGCTCTCTCTTCCGATTTCGATGATGAGATCTCTCTTTAAAGTTGGAGACTACACGTATAAGAAGGTCCGACTCACTCTAGTCATTGCATCTAATCACTCGCTTTACTCTTGGCATTGTAGCAAACTGAACGGACGGTAAATATGCAATCACTTATCACTCTTGGACTCGCAACCGCCACCTCTGCAGCAGCCCTTCTCCCACGGGATCGCTGCTGCTTCCAGCTTACTGCCTCTGGCGGTGTCTCTGGCTCAGTCGGTCAACTCAATGACGGACAAAACCGTGTAGGTGGGGGTTACTCCCCAGCAACCTACTGCATCAACGGCGGTAGCATCATCGACAACAATGATAGGGGATGTATCCTCACGCCACCAACCACACAGTTCCAGTGCGACCAGGGCGCTACTCCAACTTCGGGCTTCACCATCAGCAGCTCTGGACAAATCCAGTACAACGGCAGCAACGCTTTCTATGCCTGCCCAGCTACCGACTCGGAGTATAACATCTACACCAACCCTGTCGAAGGTCAGGACAAGTGCGTCCAGATCACTCTAGGCTCCAGCGGCAAGTGCAGTGGCAATGCTGGCAGTGCCAGCTTCGCCTCATACATTGCGACTTCTACCAGCTCTGCAAGTTCTATTCAGATCAACCCTCCACCCTCTTCCTACTTTACACCCAGCCTCCCTCCTCTCACTCAGAGCACCGCTGTTACTTCATCGATTTCGGCTGGATCTGCTCCTGGCTCATCTGCTCCTCAGGCGTCCACCTACAGCCAGCTAGCTGAAAGCCTTGCTCCACAGTCAATAAGTTCGCTCTCATCTACCCAGAGTCCTACCCTCCAACTTTCTACCTACAGCCAGTCCGCACAGAGCCCCAGCATTCCAGCTGGTACCTCAAGCCAAGCAGCATCTGCCAACACTGGTACGACAGCAGCCCCCTCATCGGCTTCCAGCATTCTTCCCAGCGAAACAGAAGGCTCATCTGCCTGCCAGACTACCTTGATCGGCGCCTATCAAACACCTCACCTTATTGTTCCAGTCTCATCGTCACAACCAGACCACGCTTATGGGACCCAGTACAATGCCACCGTCAACAGCGGCACCAGTACCATCTTTAACTTTGACATCCCACAAGATTACCATGGCAGAACATGCAGCATCATCTTCCTGCTGCCTGAGCAGTCGCAGCTCGAGACTTCTGCATACGACTTCTCTGGCACTGGCTCATTGACCTTCCAGGAGCTGAGTGTGCCTGCAGACCAGCAGACCACCTATAATAGCCTGCCGTCTAGTCGTCGGCAGCTGAACTCGATTCCTATTCAATCCGGAAACAGCTACGTCGTAACTTCAGAATCTTGCCAGGCCGGTCAGACTGAGTCGATCCTCGTCGGGTCTCAGGGTGGCCTTAAACTCTCCTTCTTCCAAGATTGGAATCCTGCAGCTCTTGGCCTATTCATTACGTCCTGTTGAGAGCCCTCGGGATGCCTTGAGTGATGACAGGATGGTGGCGTACTTCTTATCAACGGCATTAATATTTACACATACATCGAGTCGTCCTGGCTCAGACAAAAGCAGCTGTCACACAATAGGGCAAGTTTAATCTCTACTATATACTACTGAACTCGATGGCCAATCCGAGAAAAGCAACTCTGTTACAAACTCATGCAGAGGTTGGTTCATGTTCAAGTGACACCACCGTCTCAGGATTGATCAATTAGCCTCTGCACTTGAACACGATGGCTCAGAAGGTCTCAGTAGCATTCGATTTGTCATATATGATTCGACGAGTGGTCTTTGCCTCTTATACCAAATCCAAACTGCCTGTACTCAGTGACATCTGTGAACAGTGGTGACATGGTACTAGTAGTGCATGAATTCTAATCCTTCTTGAGCCAGACGCGGTAGACATCTCACGTTCTTCAGCTTGAAGTACTTCTGTTCCCTGTACAATCGATGTGCGGACTGGCGTGTTCTTCTTGGATTTGTCATCATGCAAGCGAAGGTTACGTATAAATACTGGTACAGGTCTTCGATAACGTTCACAAAACTCATTCGCTTGATTGTATATGGCAAGGCCACCAAAAGTGATTGAGGCTGGACAGAGTACTTTAGTCGTGACATTACAGCCAGTCACAGGCCAAAGGACACTTGGTCTTCACTAGCAAACTACAGCTCGTGCTATCGTGCTACCTTTTTATCACTTGACGAAGCCCGACATACAGCAGCTGTACAGCAGCCTATCTGGCTGTAACAGGAAGCATTAATCGTCGTAAGACTCACGTACTGCCTCTGAATCTATATTGAACCAGGATATCACCCTCTGGAGGGTTTTCGATTGATGGTCGATCTTCAGGAAGCCAGCGTGGAACATTGCGAACGAAGGCGATTGAGATTGCCTTGTCTAAGCCCTATGCCTACCTCATACGCGTCTCAAGTATCTGTTCAAGAATAGGTGTTGCAGCGATCTAGTTACCTTTTTCCACTAGCAACGCTGCGTCAGTGAAGAGGATACATCATCATCTTGATTTGTAGACGCTTACTTTGAAGTTCGCAATATATGCTACACTTTCGCCTCGTTCAGAAACTTCTTTGGTGGTGATCCCATCATAGAGACCATCTTAGTAGGTCACGCTAGTCATCTTTGATCACGGTGAAAAGGTGATTGCCTTCGAAGAAGTCTCAGATCTACATTCTTGCATCGGTTGATGGGGAAATCTCTTGTAGTGCTCCACGCACTATTAATTCAATGGACCCTCTGTCTGTGCTGGAACCCTAGCCTATATAGGAGCGATTTCAGGCGGCCTGTACACCTAAGCATAGTTTCGCCTGTGTCAGTTTCTTCTGGTGTGCCCAAGACGGTGACGCCAAATCTGGAACGATCTGAGCACCATGTGTGATTGGCATGGAAATGCGTTATCTCGTTCAGCCTGCACGATCTTGGAAAACACTGTGGTGTCTTCAATACTAGGAAGAGTATTGCTGGATGGAGCTGGATTGCTATGTCCTACCTGTCTGAAGTAGACCAGTCTCATGCAGGGAGCCTAGGCCTGGCGGAACCATGAGCAGGCTCTGTTGCAACAAGTCCTTTATGTGGATTTTTCTAAGAACCATATCTACGAGTCTCAAGTACTTCAACCTCAGTAGGGAGGATGTCAGACACTGGCGAAACTCAAACGAATTTGCGATTTAGAAATCATCCGAACCATGCGGAACCTCGCTTTGCCAGGATGATCTAATGGATCGATGCGATTTGTCTGTATATGGCAGCCTTTTTAGTAACCTCGTGACTAGCAATGCAGGCCTTTAAGCGACGTCGATGTCGTTACTAGATAATGAAAGGTTCCGCTGTTCATCCATATGTCTGAATAGAGCTAACAAGACAAGAGGTAGTGGAAGGATATACTGGAGATCTCTACGTAGCCAGACAGTAGAGGCAGTCCCGAAGCCAAGCTTTGCAACAACTTGGTACCTTGATTCGAGGCTATCACTAAGTCGGACAGAGTAAAGCCTCTTGCCATTATTACTAGGAACGCTCTCTTCTTCTTAATTCTCATGCGTTTTAAATACAGCAGATTGTGTCTGTCGGGTGCGTGTACGTGACCAAAACGTGGAATGCACGCGTGCGCTACAAGTTTACGAAGCGATTTGACGCGCTAGATTCTCAAGATTCCGGCTGGAGATGCTGGAGGCCAGTGAAGGTCAGCGCACCCAGTCCATGCAAACGTCTTAGTCTCATCTTTATTATCAACTCAACATGTAATCATTGCACTATACTGTATAGAAAGACGATCTAAATCGAGATTCCAACCTCCCATCGCGTAAAATATGTCTTGACATGCTTTGGGATGTGACAGCATCGGCGAACGTGGATGCTTGGCGCTTGACGGCCAGCACGTCGATGGCTGGCTTTGAGTGTCAACACTTCTCAGTCGGTACCTTCCTCATCATTACGTATTTACCTGGACCAATTACTTTTCCAATTATGAAGATCCTAAATCAACCTTGTCGTTAACACTCAAGACAGCGTGACTCAAGATCACAGCAAAGGTTCTGGTCAAATCTGACGGCTTATCAAATGCTGAGGTCAAAGCAGCGAGTGACATTTATTATACAAGCGCACCATTGGCGGCGCAGCTTGACATGCGCAATGAGAGCGTTCAATACAAGGCCCAGTAATCTTATCAGACTCTTGACGAATCGGGAAATTGCAACTTCTCGCCCCCAGATCAAGATTCCGTAATCTAATACCACTAAGTCAATCCTCACTCTTAGCTTGAGGAATTCCAGCAACTCATCCCTCTGACACATCTCGGATGACAAAGAAGTGTAGCCAAGACAGCTCTAGAGATATCACATTCTGACCCCTATAAATTGCCTACAAAGATCTGAGTCTTCATTACGGGACCTCGCCCAGCAAACCGAATCCTCCAGTTGTCGTTCTTGGAGCATTGGAAAGAGGGACATTTTGAGGCTACCGTAATCACCTATATGTTTCTAAAGCAGTAGTGGGGTAGTAGTGTTGGCATTTGCAGGAAAAAAGAACCTGGCATGACGTCTCGATACCTACCAGCGCAAGTCTTATAGAATTTGAACCATGAAGTTCTGCTGTTCTTTGTCATCTGCCACTTCTCAATTGGAAACATGACGTGAGCAATCGAGAATATTCAATATTACATAGATACCGTATTTGGGTTCCATGCCAATAGCGTGCTGAGCGTTGGGATTGTAAAATTAGGGAAATCAGACAAATTGCGTTGATTAGGTAGTTGCAACACTATCTAGTAGTAGTAGTGAGAATTTCTACTACTTCATGTTGGTCCAGACAGATAACGTGATCGTCTGTGATGCGCCTCGACATACACCGTTGCGCTTGTGTCCACTCAATCCAGATCCCCCTGGCGACGGGTGTTGATCTTCCGAGTCAGGGCCGCGCTAGCACCTGATCGCCTTCCTTAGCCTTGGGCCTGGGCAGTTCACATAAACCTTCACTTGCCGTTCGTCTGACCATCAGAAGGAGCACCAAATCATAGAACACACGTCTCAATCGAAGGCCACATCAGCTTCTGGGTTGCAACCCAAATAGCGAGCCACTTATGATGCGTGTAGAGACAGGTTTGCTATATTGTGCAACCTCATTCGCTGCTGAATGAATCCAATGCATCGCAATACACAGGAAACCCTCACAAGAAGCGGTAGTGCGTAGAGGTAAGATGTGAAGCGCCGTGAGATTGGCGAGCTAAGAAAGGTAGGTTGCGGCAGCAAGAGGTTATGGATGCTTGCTTGTCTCAGGCTCAGTCCTCGCTACCGACACGCTGGGTCACTAAGGTGCGCTCCCCAGAAATACTACAAAAACTTTCTTTCAACTTCACACAGGCGCTATCTCTCTCTACATCGGTTTACTGCCGGGCATATCTGACATACATCACTGTATTTGGGTGTGGAGGTGCTGTAACAAAGGATAAGTAAGCTTCGCGGTCGCTCGTTGCATTGTTCCGATCTCACAGGCGAGCGTGGGGATTGCAACCGCTCATTCTATTCATCTGCAAAGAAGCATTTAATACTTGATGCTATTGGAGAAGCCATATCGCCACTACTATCCTCAACCCAAGGCCGTGACTTCAAGGCTCGAGCGGGTAGATTCTCACTCTGTCGAGCCTGACATCTTTCCTTCCTGGTCACACGGACGGACGGCGCCTGCTAGAACCCCATGCGTCCCCCAGGTAATCGCTCAGAACTTTGAGACGGACTGGTACGTTCGACGCAGCACAAGCTGTTAAGGCGATAACATACAGCACCGATGTCCTCACAAGTGCTTGAGCAAGCACGCCAATCAGTGATGCCATTAGCACAATGCATGCGTGGCAGCAATGTTCAGCAATGGGTTGAATAAGCAATAGTGGTGATGAAATTCACAGTGCAGACATGCCTCATCTGGATCTCTGCCCTTTTGCTACCCATCTGATCACCGTCAACAGAGGTAGAGCGTTTGGGTTGGCAGTACTCACACTTTCAAAAACCATTTCTTTGCCGGATCACGAAGCTCGGCTTTCGCGCGGGTAATGAGAGCATCACATTGCTCTGCTGTAAGCTGTGAGAATCGTCGGAAAGGCCAGATACCAAGCGAATCCAACATATGCTCCATGACCGGCAGCATGTCTTTGCCAAGATCTTCGTCAAAGTCTAGTTGCAAGCATCAGTCTCTAGCAATCTACGTTCAACAGTGTATTCATGCCTTACCTGGATGCCAGGCACCCACCGGGAAAGCCTTCGACTCGACGTTCACACTACCAAATCCGGCAGATCTCAGCTTGACCCGCAGCTCTTGACCAATTGTAAGATTCTTCCTAACTCTGCTATCCACCCGTGTCATTGCAGCTCTGTAATGATCCCACCATTGTCCTAGAGATGAGGGGGCACCCAACGCATTCCCTACTCCAGACTGGGGAGGCAACTCTATTTCAACCATCTGCAACCAACCGCCTCTTCTCAGCATCTGATGGAGTTCAGCCAGGTAGCCGTCCCATCGAACTTCGTATATACCTCCTGTCAGCAGCCGGCTGTTTATAAGGTGGAATCGATCCCGCTTCAGAGCAGTCTGTTTCTTGATGAGGCGGAAAGATATGTTCAGATCCCAACGCTCTTTAAACCACTCATCTTCACTATCTTCTGTGCTTTCAGACTGGCCGTTTAGGAACAGATCGACACCTGTGACCTTCAGGACACGTTAGTGTTATAGTGCGTGAAAGTTGGAGAGCAGGCATGATTCACTTCTGCTTCTTCGTACTCCTGCAGGAAGGAGTCAATCCAAGCTCCACTCCCACAGCCACAATCTAGCACACTGAGAGCTTCGTCTTGCTTGAGGTTTGGAGGTGGGAAATTAGGCACGAGCACGGTCGTCTCTCCCAGAAATGAGTTCAGCAAACGATTGACTTCCAATTCGTGGTCCCACTCATCCTGAGTAGCCATCAGCAAAACCTGCATGCACCAGATTGAACAGACTTAAGGATGTTAGAAGTAATCCTCTAAATGGGCCAAGCTTACATCATCAACCGGAACGCAATGAACTCTTCTTCGCTCAGCGTACACCGAGAAACTCCTCCCACCCAGTTCAAATACACGGTCGTCTAGGCCTTGAGCTGGAACGTCTCGACTGCTATTTCTAACAGTCAGCTGGCTGATTAGCAACTCCCTGCCTGGTGTATTGGTGTTAATTCTTATCGAATTACGGTGAGAGCTACATCTCGAGGCCTGACATCTCGAGGCCTGGCATCTCTCGATATCTTGGGAAGGGTTACATTATTCCTTTTGTGGACTCACCTGCTCGATGCCATTTCTGGGGTTCTGCTATCTGCTCGCTTTCCCTGCTGTAATGGTGCACTTGAAGTCGTCTGCTAGTCCAGTCGAGTAGTGAGGATTGGGTCAGAGTGGCTGGCAGAGGCACTGCAGAAAGCTGGGAGAGACAACTCAGTTGTACTGAGAAATGGCCCGAAAATCATGGGCAGACACGATTTCTTCACGTTGCTTGCGAATTGTCAGGCATGGATTCACAAAGGCATGGTGATTCAAGTCTGCCTCGAGAGTGGCCACAATACCATTGATGGATGCAAATTTAATGCAGCAAGTGCGCTACGTTGCTGTGCAACATACTACACTTCGATGCAACTCATATGGACTGCTTTTCTGAATTGTACTATCTCGCAAAAACTCTCATTGTTCGTGCCTTGGCCACAAACCACGTAGAGGTGGGCTTCGGCTAATGCACAATGGTCGGCGCACTGCAGCGAGACTAGCGTTTTAGGTGCCTTCACCGTGATCCGCAGGCCAACAACGCCTGCCCCCCGAGTGCTAAAGACAGGGTTGGGCTTGGGCAGGTCAGTTCACGGTGGTAGTAGGTCACTGCAGTAGAAATCCTGTCTCTTCCACAGTCACGGGATTTGATCTTTCATCTCAGAAAGTGGGTGTAGCTCTGTGAATCGACATTTGTCCAGCCCTGGCCAAAGTCTCACATCCTTGATCAGGCTTGAATTAAGGCAAGAAACTAAGCACAAATCCGCTGCGCTGGACCTGGATGTGTTTGCCATGCAGAAGTCCCAGCGACATGGCATTGGGTCCAAAATTGCCGTCAGTACCCGGTTACTTAGTGCCTTACCAACCAAACCTTACCTATGCTACCTAAGAGTCCTTATACGTGTATATCATGCACGCTTTCCAGGGAAAGTGACTACATCAACAGATGATTGCTTTGTTGGCCCTTGGAAGTCCCGGAATCGCAGCCTAGCCAGACTAGTCGATCATACGCTTTAGTGTCTTCAGCATTTATGATGACGCTTTCTGCAGCTCGTATCGGAAGCTGGCACCACACCTCTTACTTGCATGTCTGCGTGATACTTACATACGCCCTCCACAGCTTGTTGCAGGGATCGGTAGCCTGGGCTTGTATCTGCTTCCGCCGAGAAGGTTGGCCCCCCTACCATAGTTGACGCCGGTGCCGGTCTGCACTGTCGACTTTTCACACGGCACTAACAACGCTTGGATAATCTTGAGGCGACCAGGTGTTAAGCTGCATCGGTCTTGAGTGATCTAACACTGCGCCTGCAGGTGTTGCTCAAAAGAGAGATCTTGCTGCGGGTCGCGAAGCTTCGCTTACCCTCGACACTCTCAAACCAATTTAGGACCTCGGCCTAGCCTGTATCCGCTTCGAATGGGGACGAGAATTAGGATGCGTATCGTTTAAATTGACCGATCGCGCATCCTCCTGGATTGTTCAAGCCTACCTGGAGTGGAGAGAACAGCGTACAGCACCGTCACGGGCGCTAGGCTCAATCCACTATGCAGTTCCAATTTGAAAGCGAGGCGGGCCCACTTTTTCTCGATCTGATTCTTGCCTCCGCTTGTATACAGTAGATCCAACTCATGCAAGCACGACATGACATCTCACATGTCAGTCCCAGTCTATTGGGAGTTGGCAATGGAATCAAAACCGACGCACTGGGCCAAGGAATGGCACCCCCTGCTCAAGGTTGCTGCCGAACAGATCTCTAGTACAGCCTGGCTTTAGCTATCTTGCTGCAGGATTGCAATCCACGCCTAGCCGTACTTGATCACCTGGACAGCATACCGTGCATTAGACGGCTTTTTCCCATGGCATGACAGTTCTGTGCTCCTGACTGATGGAGACTTTCCTTGCTTCTGTACACAGCATACCCGAACGTCGATTGAGTTCAAGCTATCCATGGGCTGCATTGCCTTCGGCCGGAAAGGCGATATGCGAGATTCAGTAGTTCCCGTCTCCCGTTCTGGCCCTCAATTCTCTGCGTATCCTAGCTCAGCTGCTTGGCCCTAATGCTTCAAGACGTCATCAAAGGGTAGCTACAGATCTTACGTACAGTGTCGTAAACCACCTTGATGTCAAAGTGCTGAAGACTTGCAGATTCGGCCTGTCCAGACAGCCATCATCTCCAGCATCTGTCCTCGACATTCCTGAAGTCTGCTGGCAGGCTTCCTGCATACCAACCAGGAGTATGACGAGGCTTACGATCTATACTAAGCGCGTAGCCAAGCCGCGTTGCGGCTTACGATGTAGCGATATAATATCTCGCTGTGGATTCAAGGTAGACATCAGCTTCTGTACCATTAGCCATGTCATTGCCCATGCCCTTGATGTGTGGATATTGAACATCACTTATCCAAAATCACCACAACTTCACACATAACCCTATCAAGATCGAGTATGCACACAACAAACCTTGAGGCACTCTTGGAACATCATATTTCCGAGTCAACGTTGACAACTTTCGCTTCTGAATGGAATGTACAGCATATCTCAACGCCATGTATTCAAACACTCAACTCGGCTTAATATATATTGGCAACAATATCTCTGACTCGGTCGTAGAATTCGCCGCTTTCAGACGCTGTCGCTAACCTTGTGATGACATCAATCTGGTCCTTATCAACGCCTTTCTCTGTCAGCGTTGTCTTCAACCCCAAAACCTCCACCAAATTCAGTACAGCATCTCCTACAGCCAGAGCATCTTGTACAGTGTCTCCTGTACTCTTCAGACCGATGTAGGGCACCATTCTCGCAATTTGGACTGCATCAGCAGAAGACAGCTTGGCCTTCAACTTGACGACGTGACCCAAGGTCAAGCATGAAGTGATTCCATGTGGGATCTGATATGGCGACCCAAGTGCATACCCGAGCGAGTGCGACAATCCTAACCCCCCCTTTGCATTGTACCCATAGAAGCCAAGGGAGCCAAACGATGCCAGCTGAAGCATCGTGATGGCTTGCTCGTCCTTCGGATTCTGTTTGTAGAGCGGTAGGTACTGGAAGAGGTCGCCGGCTGCCGCCAGAGCCATCTTACGGCATGGGTACTCAGTAGAGTAAGGATGATACATCATCTCCATCGCATGGTCCATAGCACGCATTGCAGTGCTCGAGACCAGCCAAGGTGGGGTCTCGAGAACGAACTTGCTATCGTAGATGACAACCTGAGGCACGAGTTTCGGGTGAGCGACACCTATCTTCCTGCCTTCCTCGCTTGTGTAGCCTGCGAATAGCGTACACTCGGCCGCACTTAGTGTTGTTGGAATAGCGATGTGGTAAAGGAAGCTATCTGGTTTCTTTTCGTTTAGCCGATATGAAATTGCCTTGGCGGAGTCAATAGGGCTACCGCCCCCAATGGAAATGATTGTGTCAATGCTCTCGTCCTCTAAGACTTGGTTGGTAGCCTCGTCTAGCTGCTTGACTGGTGCATGCTGGCCGATTTTGCTGAACGTGCCCGCGTGCTTTGGACCCAACTGAGCTTCAACTTGCTTAATCAAGTCAGTCTTGGAAGCTAGCGAGTTTGTGCTGATGATGAAAGCCTTGGAAGTATCCTTAGGCAAACACCCGAGAAGATGCTTTCCCACGCTGCCAGAGCCGTAGTGAAGGCGCTGCAAATGCGTGGGCATCCAAAGCCCACTGAGCGGATCCTGCGAGTCTTCCGTCATGGTTGTCTTGAATCTCTTCGATGCTGTAGTTGTCTGTCGAAAATGAGGGATTGAGCTATGCCTTTGTAACCTAAGAGCAGAACTCGATTTCACATCTCGGCCGAGTACATCAGAGGGCTGAATGCAGAATGCTTGCTTAATAATACTACGTCTGTAGTGGGGAAGGATAGATGTCCCAGACCTCCAGCTCGAACGAGATGCAACACTACGTGCGTTATGCGTACGGCCGCCGTGCAAGTGATACAATGCAGCTGGCGATGGAGACGCAGATGCCTGTCTGGCTACCATTGCGCTCAGTAATTGCGACATACGGCACGGCAGGCTGAAAGCAAGGAACGATACCTGAAAAAACTAACGAGACCAGGTATATCACAACCTCATTGCCATTAACAGCTTAGTTTGAAACAAGAGATATGAGCTCAAATCCATTTAAGCTTCATCATTACGAACCATTGCGTCAACTCAGCTGTCTGTCGCGCCCTATGAGCTACAGTGTTCGCTAAGCGCCGTCTTATACCCGATCGGCCGGAAAAGTGCTCCTTCCTAGTTCGGATTTCTGCGGGCATCTACATGTGCTTTTGTTAGTATTGCGGGTATTATCATTCAATGCGGTTTGCTGCCACACATATCTTCTCCCAGAACTTAAGAGGTGAAATTGGCTGCTTCGATATAATATAGCGCAAAGATGATAGATCGAGTCTCTATATTACATATGCCTTAGTCACACCATAAAAGTGACGCTGCTGCATTTTAAGATGCCCTACTCAACGGAGCTGCTTTCACGTTACGATAAATAGGTAATAATATAGGCTAGTTGTTCCTCATCTGTCGAGTTCTTCTCGTCGTGGCTCGTGGTACAATGACTTCATCCTCACTGCTGCTATCATCACATATTTCGTCCTGACCCTCATTGGTGTTGTCAGTCGAGGAAAGCTCCTCCAAATCATCATTGTCATCATCTTCGTGGACAAAGTATCGGCTCCTGACAGATTGTGTCTTACAATCGCTATAGCGACTGTTTTCACGAGGTCGGGCCCTCGCTTGTCGAGGGCTTGGTATGACAATTGGCGAGGTGCGTAGTTCGGTAGCTCTTGATGATGCTTTGCCACTTTGCTTTACTTGACTCTTCCTCGACCGAGCCTGGACTGATCGGACAGTCTGCCCTAGCGGTGGAGAAACTTGATCTTCCGAATCCTCGCTGAACTTGTCGGTACGTTCCACTCCATCTAATATGCTAGATGCAACGACATTAGTATCTATGGACACTGGAGTCACGTGTGCGAGGTTGTGCGACGCCATTTGTGCAGGCTCTTCAGCATGATCTTCCACAAGGAAACCGCCTCCTTCGTCAAGTTCTTGCTCTGGACACTCCCTTGTAGACAAGCTATCCC
Source organism: Polychaeton citri CBS 116435 (assembly GCA_010093785.1). NCBI lineage: Eukaryota > Fungi > Ascomycota > Dothideomycetes > Capnodiales > Capnodiaceae > Polychaeton > Polychaeton citri. Next base: position 173,535 of record MU003782.1, read on the forward strand.
CCTTAGTGAGCCTTTCAGGATCTTGTTCCATCTCTTCATCATTCAGGAAGCCTCCTCCAACATTCGGTGAGCGGTCTTCATCAAGTTTCAAGAAGCCACCACCAGCATCAACATCGAGTTTGTGTTCCGTCTCAGCATGCCGAACGAAAGGGTTCCTCTCATCTTCACCTTCTCTGTCTTCGTACTCCCTTTCCATTCTTTCGAGGATCCTAAGGCCCATGAGCATCTTTCTCCACCACTTCAACGCTGCATCCGTCCGCTTTGTGTCCTCCTTCCTCTTCATCTCAGCCTGGTCTGTCCTCCAGGCATCACGAACCAACCGTTCATTCTCTTTGGCAACAACAACGCCTGTAAGGACTGGTACTGCACGCTGCTTGCCAAACTCGAAGCCGGTGCACGCTTCTGCGAAGTCGATACTTAATTTCTTGCAAAGCTTAGCAGAGCCTTTGAGAGGAAGATGGACGGCCCCTTTAGGCACCATGGTTGGTACATAGACATCGATGTTGCCAAAGGCGTTTCTCGGGATCCTCCCGTCCAGAATGGGAGGTGGGATGATCCAGTCAGTTTGACCAATAAAATACAGCCCTTGCTTAAGCTTCTCGCCTGTCTCACGCTCAGCCTCTTCAATCTCTCGCTTTCTGACGATCGTCACGGCGCGTATGGGTACCATCTTCATGGGCTGCTCGCCAACTTTCAACTCCCGGCCTTCTTTATGCCAAGATTCAACCGTCTTACATGCGAGGACGTCATCTCTGAGGAACACTGGGTGATCTTTCAATTTGTCACCTTTTCCTGCAACGAAAGTCTTTACTGGCTCAGCACCAGGTCTTATCGCCTCTTCGCGACGGAGGTGTTGCTCTAGAACATAGTCTGCGGATTGTTTGTACCATTGCAAGCTTTCCTTTTCCACGATCTTCTCTTCCTTGCCAGGCTTGAAGGGCTTGAGATCAGTCTGGTCCTCATATTCATCCGCTAATGTTCGCTTGGCTTCAGGGCGGTCATAGATAGACATGACGGTACGGAACCAATCGTAATCCTCATACTTCTTAACTTTGCCCCTACGGTTGTAGACTGGTATTCTCTCAATGCCAATGCGCACACCCTTTGTCTTGCCGGGTAGTTGATGTTTCTTAAGATAGCGTACCGTGACATCTTTTGCGCTGCCATCAGCGTTGTGGGCAATGGCATAGCAAATGACTTGTTTGGAGACGTCGGCTTTCTTGCCTCGTGGTTCGAACGTTTGTAATAGCTCGTCGTTCGACGCGATCGTTGACAGGACAATTGGGTCGACCGGGATGTACTTGTTGGACACTGGTGACATGACTTCTGCCCAGTAAACTGGAAAAGCCATGTCTCGATCATACTTCTTGTTAGGCTTCTTGGGGATGGGAGGGTCCAAATCGACAACTGAAACGTCATCGTCTTCGCCGTTGATTGTACGCTCATGACCATTCTCTAGATCTGAGGGAGCGCTGCTAAGAGGACTCTCGCTGTCTGTATCTAGACTGATCGGTTCGGCTGCTTTTGAACCTCGAGTCAGTCTTCTCACAGGCGTGTTATTCGTCCTTAGGCTGACAGGCGAATGCTTAGGATTCGACATCTGTAAATCCTCAACATCATCCTCGACTACTTCTGGCTGTCCAAGTTTAATATCCTTCTTTTGTGTCTTTGGCATGGCCTCTTCGCCCTTGCTCCATCCTATGCCAGCAGGCTGTAAGTTTGACACCATTCTGGTTTCGATTCCTATCCCTCGAAGCAACGCAACGAACAGCTGCGCACCAACATCACGGCTGCCTTCATACGTCTTCGCCAGCTTGCGAAACTGTTCACGATTTTCAATGCGCTCACCGTGTTGTTTGAAGTCAAGCCGATTCTTGTCCCAGTCCTTGATCTCCTCTCTAAGCTGTCGCAACGACATATAGCCTTGCTTTCGCAGACCCGGTGCCGTTATGGTGAAACGCTTCCTCCAGTATGCAGCCAGGATCTTGAGCAGTCGCAGTAACGGATCACCATGGCTGAGGTCAGGGACACCATGTTCGGTATGGTCTGCACGATAACTCCAATCTCTCCCAACTTCCTTCTCTTTGACCTTACGGCCACCTCTTTTCCCTCTCTGATTCTTCTGGGCAGCTTTGCTATTTCTCTCGTCTAGTTCTGCTTTGCTCGGAATGCCCATGCGTTCTCGCCATTGTCGAACTGCTCTCTTTACACCTTCTGGTAGACCGTCTACCAGAGTGTTCTGAACCACCACATCGTTTAACCAGCTGTTTCGGACTGTGTTATGCCACATGAGCGTCTGCACATGTAGGCAATGGGTCTGTACTCGTGCTTGTCTTTCTCGTTTCGATGGCCCCTTCCTTCCGGTTGCGGCGGATACCAGTGGCTCGATGTAACTGCCATCGTCCTTTATCGATATCGACAGGTCGCCGATCTCCTGGCGAGGCGGGTGGGCGATGGACGAAGCGTCCCCTGTGGCGTCCTCCCACTCCATCTCATCATCGTCGCTGTCTTCTTCATCTTGTACGACGGTACCGGTGACATGCGATTTGTGTTTGCTAGCGGTGGGAACATCCTCAAACTCGAGCTCGTCGCTATCGTCGCTGTCGTTGTCATCGCCAAGGTCGGACTCGATGCTGGCATCGTTCACCTCAAAGAACTTCTTTGCATGCTCTGCAGTGATTGTTTTGTTCTGAAGTGCATCTGCATCATCGAACACCGTTTTCTTGAGTTGTCTGGGTGTTGCACGCTTCTTTGACGGTTGTGGAGGCGGTGGCGTGGGCGACCTTGCCCTCTTTCGGGATATGTATGGTGGCATGTTGCATTGCGGACAATGCGCTACATTTTCAGTCGATGTCTCCTGACATGTAGTCGCGCATGTGGCCCAGAAACGATCCAGAAATAGCAGCCTGCACACACTCTAATCTCTAGGCGCGTTCGCGTCCGACTTTCGCGACTGGTGCCTGGACGATGACATCACCATGGATGAATTCAGATCTTGTACTAAGCAGGGTTGCCTTGCGGATCTTGCTCAAGTATCTAAGGGTATTGAAATTAGGGTTTCACGTTCACTTTCTGTAGACAAGACCCGAGAGCCTCAAATGACTACAACGTGTAGCCGTTTTGCAAGGCTTTAGAAACCGGCAAGAATGGCTTCTGCTTGCACAATCGAGACCGAACGTCTTCTGATCAGACCTCTCTGCGAAGAAGACCTCGAGGCTTTCCATAGGCTTCAGTCAGATCCTCAGGTCACTCAATTCACGTACGGTTTGCCTCGATCCGCAAATACTTGACTTTCATTTTGCCCTCGATGGTGATGCCAACATTGGTTGATGTAGGAAACAAGGACCCAACAAGGACATCACAAAGTCTCAAGAAATACTGGATGACTGTTTGGTTGAAATGAACGCCAGTGATTCGGCAGAGCTCGTCCTAATACTTGCCATCATCGTGAAGCCAGTGGTAGCCAGCTCTGGTCTCGTTGGGCTGGTTGGTACCTTTCGCCCACGTGAGATAGGCTTCTCTCTCCACCCAACTTCCTGGGGTCGAGGGTTAGCGCGGGAGGCAGTTGATGCCTTTGCTCGATGGTTCAAATCGAGTTTCCCAGATGAGCAATTATTTGCCAAGGTCAGCGCTGAAAATCGAGCGAGTGTAAAAGTCTGTCAGGGATGCGGGTTCACAAAAGCCACAGACCAAGAGGTGAGAAGTGACTTGAGGCTGCAGGTGGATAGTATTCGAGAGACTTGGCTATGTCGATTGTAATAACAATGTTTGATGTTTGATTCCACCATCGTGGATCAGCTGCCATGATGGAACGTGCTCACGGCGCATGGCCCGAACCTGTGCTGTGTGCGTAAATATTTCAAGACCAACGACTTGCCACACGAGCGGTTGGCTTAATTGTTTCATACTGCGCAACACTATGGCTGATCGAAGGTGCATTGAGAAATTTGAGCTCGTTGCTTGCGTTGGAAAAACCTATCTAAGCTGCTACAACTATATAACTGCTATCAGGTCGCGCATCAAACCATTCACTTCTGAGATATTCCCTTTTGTCGACAGCACTCATATATATAGTATACAGCACACAGCATCATCGCTCGTATACTGCAGAATCCCTTCCTCTGCTGACAAAAAGGTTTGTACTTTGAGGCAACTACAATGGCAACTACGACTTGCGACGCAGCGAGCAAGCCGTTCCGTTTCTTCGACTTACCAGCAGAACTTCGCGCCAACGTCTACGAAAACTTGCGAGTCTTGCACACTGAAGAGTCTGTAGGCGACAGGCATGACTTTAAAGACCTTCCACTACCTTGGCTCGGAGGAAGGTCAAATTTTGTCCACGCCAGCCCAAATTACCTTGCTTTAACAAAGGCGAGCCGGAGGCTACGGGACGAGTCGCTTCCATTCCTCCTCGAAGGCGCAATGATCAGCTCGCCAATTGCCATCTTTAGCATCGCCAACGTTAATGACCCTCGTCAGGACTACGACGAGATCATGGCTCGTTTACGCGAGTGGACTGTGTCCGCATCCACATGTCTCGTCGAGTTTATCTGTGGAGTTGAGCTCTGGTTGTTCTCTCCGTTCAAGTATTGTGTCCTTTGTAACCTCCAGGTCAAGAGTCTCATCCAAAAGCTGACCAGACTTAAGGCATGGCGAGATCAGCTCACGGGGAAAGAAATCCTGAAGCGTGATGAGTACGCCACTTTCTGGATCAACACTTTCTCCTTGCTTCGCGAACACAACGAAGAAGGGAAGCTGCCGCTTTACAGAAAGGTGTAGGAGCTATACTTGTCGTTGGAGGTGCGCGATAACAGACGAATCTGGGCAAAGGAGAAACTTCTCGAACTTATCGACATGGCAGCTTCTGCTGGCCGTTAACCAGATTGACAGTGAAATCTAGCAGCCTCAGCTCTATATGCAAATGCCAGAAACTGGTTGGAATTAGCCATGGTAGATAGTTTTGATGCCGCCGTCAACAAGCGCGATCGCTCACAGAGCGTTAGGGGGAACCACCACAAGCTCCAGTGTTCAATAGGCATAGCAGATCGATTGAGGATCTTGGGGTAAGCCTAAAAGCTTTGAAGGCGTAATCTGAGGCGGTGGGTACGAGAGCCATTGTATGTAGGCAACCAGGACACAGTATACTTCTATGGACGTCTATCCAATGATGTGATTCGTATCCTTGTTCACCTTCCATAAGATCAAAGCTACTAGAGGTCTCTAGTATAAGGAGAATATGAGAATGAAGATGGACCACATCTTTGCTTAAGCTTAGGTTTATTGTCATTCTCTTAGGGCCATGAAAATGCCAGAGTAGGCTTGCAAGCTCAACTCGAGACTCACGTGTGAAGGCAATAAGTTGCAACATCAGGATCAAAATGCAATTTCCCCACTCCACCAGCCAGTAACTCCTTCCGTTTGAACGCCGTGCTCACAAGCGCACTCAAAATCGAGAAATAAACATCAATCAGCAACACCATGGATAAGGTTTCAAGACACACTAGCGTCATCAATACGTTTTCTCTTGCGTTCTTCATGAGCCATCAATGCGAAAGACCGGAACTTCAAACAAGACCCCTTGCCCACCATTAATCTGAAAGGTGTGGGCAAAGATACGAAATGTGAGAGAGTTGACAAGTGCATAGGCGAGTCCGCTTCCACCGTTAATGTTGTCAGATAATATCAATACCAGAACCGGGTTCGTCGGAAGACTCCTTCCTATGCAGCCCTTGATGATGCGGCCCTCTGTTGTTGCATGTTCATAGAGCCGATACGGCCACTTGTCTTGCGCACGCTTGTCTTTCCCTCAGTGCTCTTGCGGACAGGGGAACTGCGCTTTGAGACAGAGAGCGAACCGACGCCGGAACCAGATATCTTCCTCTGTTGGCCAGGCGTCTTGGGCGCCTTGGTTGGGGATGAGATGTGGTCCAGTAGACCCATCTCACGGACCAGGTCGTTTGTAGATGCTACAGGGTTGACGTTCTCATTATCTGAGACGTCGGTGTTGTTGGCAGATCCCACATCCCATTTAGTGGTGGATACAGTTGTGGTAGTGCATGAGACAGCTCGCCTCTTGCCGCTTCTGCTAAGAGGGCTATGAGAGCCAAGGCGGCGCTGTGCACTGGCTGACGGAGATTTGGCCGTCTTCAACGCGTTTTCGGCATCAGTGTCGTCAGTCTCGCTGTGAAGTGGATATGATGTCCGTGTCATGGTAACGGTTTCCTGGTCTGGGTGTTGTTGGCGAAGCGGCGACATAGCAGGTGCAGTCGGCCGTCGAGTACTCATGCCAAAGGCCTTACTCGTCTTGCGTGGCTGGCCTGGCGTTGGAGCCGGCAGGTTCTCATCGTGCACGCCAAGGAACTTCTTGAAGTCCTTGGTGTCCTCTAATGGGGCATAGACTGTGGTGTCGCTGGTAAACGAATTTGGGCGAATTTCACCCAGTGCCTTTCGGCCTCCAGAGCCAGGAGTCAAGATCTGGCCACTCTTAACTCGCTTCTTGGGTGTTGATAAGTTGGCGCTCATCTCGAGCTTGATCTCCTCCCTGAGTTTGGCACGGATCTCAGACTCGAGGTTTGACCGGACATTGTCCTCGAAAAACCACTCACGGAATGTGCCTTGGTTCAGGTGGAGCCAGTGTTGCTGCGGACCCACCACCATACCAGGTCTCATGAATCGCATGAATGAGATACACTCGTTTGCGGTAAAGCCGTACCGGTAAATGAGATACGCTCCAATAAGACATCCCGTCCGACCGAGGCCAGCCTTGCAATGCACTGCTATTCCGCAACCCTTCGAGAACATATCGTTACTCATGGCAATGAATCGCTTGACAAAGTGTAGCGGAGGGCATGTGCCGTCATCAAAAACCATCGTTTCTCCCGTATGTTTGATGTCAAGAGCCTCGAACCATCCTTCCTCGTACAGCTTAGAGTTAAGTCGCACAACCAACCCAATATTCTGGTAGTGGAAGTATGCCAGCACATTACGGAACGGCTTTGGAAGGGTCGTGTCCGATAACATGTCGCCGACTGTAAGATCCGAGTGAGAAGGTGGTAGAGGATGTTGTGGGGAAGCGAATGCGAGGAAGGAGGCATGCATCATCCCTGAGGAAGATGGCACTGGTCCTGGTGGTGGAGTAACCCAGTTGAAGTCTCCCTGGTCCACCCTCTCAAACCGCTCGTACTCTTCTAGCGAGAAATCTTTCAGGCTCAGTAGACCCTCCTCTTTTGCTCGCCACACACCGTAGACAATGTCCTGCACTGATAGTGTGTAGTCCGCCTGTGAGTAACCGGCATCTCGGAACATCATCACCGGGGGATCCATCTGAGAAATTGGACCCAATGCCTAATAAGATGCGTCAGTATATTGTTCGGATTCCCATGTCGTCCTGATGTGTGTGCTTACTAGATGTGGAGGCCAGCTTTGTATGAGAACCATGTACACTGCCAACAAACACGCAGCGTTGGCTCTACTGCGCGAGTCCGCACTTGAATAGAAAACCACCTTTCTTCCATCGTTCTCCTCGGCGCCTAGTACGTCATGCAGTTGAACAGCAAACCTGTATAGATGTCCAATATGAAGAGGGCCGAAATCAGCATGGAACGCGTTGTATAGTAAAGCATTGGGTGTGAAGTGCGGGTCAACGGTGAAGTACGCCGGAGGCCGACTGTCTGTTGGTTTTGGGGGGCTGTAGATGGTGATTAGCAAGAGTCATACTGTGCTTGAATGTCAGGAAGAAATACACTGAGGCAGATGCTTTGTGCCGGCTTTTTCGAGGCGACGCATTCTTGCGCTGGTACGGGAAAGGCGTGTCATCGGTTGGAGGATGCGTGTAAGATGCAAGATATAGCCGGTCTTCAATGTATTCGATTACCTGTCCGAATGCCTGCGCGTGTTCGATGTGTGCTGGCTGCTCTGGTGCGAGTCGAGTTGGCGTTGCGCTTGCCGTCATTGAGCGGGAATGAGGCATTGCGGGAATGGGATAGAGGCAGAGGCCTCGAACCTGCGATCGGATGTACGCGATTCGTACCGTAAGAGTGGTACCAGTGTAATCTTATGAACCTCTTCAACAATTCAATGCTTCTTGTCGCGCCTGTGCAATGCGGTATTGCCAGGAGAATCAATGGGTCTTTGTCGATGATGTGCTGTGGTATTGAAACAGAAGTCGTGATCATGCGCTGGGGGAAATGCTAACAATGCTGAGCACCAGTATCCTGCAGAACGGAGTGGATGATGTGTTACTGGATGGGGATAGTATTTATTGTTATTGATGTTGTATTTGTCGTCACCAGTACACCTGGACCAGGCGCCTCTTGGTTGCTGAGGCTGCACTGTTGTGGAGCGCACACGCCAACAACAGCCGGGTAACCATAGGAATGGTTTCCGCGGATCCTCAGGCAGAAACTCACGAAGGTAACGCCTGGCACGTGCTCGACGTCTCTTTACGGGTCTGAGTTAAGATTTGTTTGCGATCCAGAGGAAATCTGCAGATGATCAGATATCTCATCCTTGCTCTGGATTGTCTCTAGTGTACAGCTCAATCTGATGTGCAGTGTTGCTTGGCAAAGATATTGAGCCCGCTGATTTTGTCGATGCTTGTACAGTGTTATGATGTTACGTCAGGGCAAACAACAGGGTTGGCTCTCTTACCCACCTGAGGCTTTCCAACAATGGGCCTCCCTTAACGGAATTGATTTCATACATTGCAGACCAGGGCATGTAATTGGAAGAGGCAATGCACTCATAGCAGACCAACAGCTTGGAGATAGCGAAAGTGAGAGCAGCTTACTAGAACTGCTATCGATCCCACGAGACTTAGTCCTGGGACTAGAATCCGTACAGTCGATTGCTCGACGAGATGCTGAATTCAAAGAAGTTCTGGACGCCACTGGCGACTTTGGTCAGGTAAGCTTAGATGCACGTTGTTGATACAGCATACAGAACATCTTACAGCTTGCATTACCTCCATTCCCGAAATCTGTACTCTTCCCATATTCAGTCAGTTGGCGCTGATTATCCCGTCCTCTCAGACTGCACGCGGCGCCATCCTCACCTTACTTCTTTTCATCGCAGCCAACAGTCACCCACATAATGCAGGCAGGCTCGGAATTTCCGGGTCGCTTCAACCGTATGTGTCTATGATAGGTTACTCGTTGGTGCCCGCTCTGACAACTCGTTAGCTATGTCAAGTCCCTACCTCTGGAGCATCTACCCACCTTCTGGTCCACATCTGAGCTCCGACTCCTCATTGGCACAACGCTCGCCCCTGCCATAGCGTCCAAACTCAGATCTCTACAGCGTGAATGGACCAGTCTAGAGCAATCGATCCAGAATAGCATGTTCTACCGCCACTGTGGTTCGCAGCTGTCGTTCGACGACTGGTTGATTGTTGATGCGATGTATCGGTCACGTGCCCTGGATTTTCCTGGCATTGGTCACTGCATGGTCCCTTGTCTTGACCTTGCGAATCATGTTCCTCACGAGGAAACAACTTGTGTTTATGATCTCACGCCAGATGGCAATGTCGTCCTACTTCTTCGACCAGGGAAGCAAGTTGATCAATCTGAGGAAGTGACAATATCGTACGGTGATGAAAAGGGAGCTTGTGAGATGCTCTTTTCGTACGGATTTTTGGACTCTAAGATGGACACTGCCGAAGCTCTGTTTCTCAATTTAGCGATACCTCCATCAGATCCTCAAAAGGTTGCCAAAATGCATTTTGCTGATGTTGCTCCCGGCGTCAAGATTATCGATGCCAAAGATGGCGAAGTAGATTGGAAGAGCGACTTCATCTGGCTTCTTTGTGTATCCGATGAGGATGGATTAGAGTTCAAACTCGCTAGCCTTACTGATGGTAGCATGGAGGTAAACACTTTCTTCCGAGATGAATTATTGACAGAAGGACCGGTACAGTTGTACAGACTCCTTGCACGAAGTCCGTTGTGGCCGGTCTACAGATTACGCGCTGTAGCCATTCTTCAAGAAAGAATCTACGAGCAAATGGAACTACTCTCCAACTCCCAAGATGACGTGGAAGACGTACAACATGACGAGGATGCCGACATAAGCATAACGGTATTTAAGCAGATTCTCAAATTGAGGCTGCTCGAGTTCGAACTTCTTGACCACGCATATCAGCATTTGGAAAAAGAGGTATGTGATGATAGCTCCTGTACTTTGATAAGATTTTTCATCTGACATCGTCTTACTCGCAAGAAACTCGAACTTGCAGAGAACGAGGTTGTTCAGAAATATCTAGCGCAAGTAAATAGTGGTCCTCTTGACCATGGCGAGGCTGCAGTGGATGATGATGACAGTGGTGTAAAGGCAAACGAAGATGTTGAGGATTTCTCCTAAACCTATATATTACTGCGACTTTTGAAAATATTGACGAAAGCCACAACATTCATCCTCACGATGAGGCGACCAGGGCTCTTTTCTAGACTTGGATTTCATCGCCACCGGTCTGTCGAACTTCCTTGTACTTATAACCCTCATAGCAGCCAAATAAAAAGGCGACGAAGGTGGGGACAAACAAGGCAACGCGGAGCGACTGTCCACTTGCGAGCGCCAAGAAGTTGTTGTTACCTGGCAGTAATCAGGGCAATAGCGAGGGATCACATGAATACATCTAGCATTCATCGAGTCCAACCTTGCGCTCGACTTCACAGTAAATTCCCAGTCATCTTGGTATTGTTTCTTCAACGTAGCGACGATGGACCCTTTTTCTGCTGAAGGCGAGCTTGTGAACATTCATACCGCCTTCGTCCAAGGTCAATACCAGTCTGTTCTCGACGATTTCGATATATCCTCCTTCTCCAGCAGCAACAAGCTTCCCATACAAGTTCTCAAATACCGCGCCCAATGCGAACTTGGCCAGCAAAGCAAGGTTGCCTCGACAATCTCAGATGCCGATGCGAAATCCAGTCCAGACCTTGCAGCCGTGAAAGCATATGCCAGCTACCTCAAGTCGCCGTCTGACGATGGCCCAGCCATCTTAAGAGCAGAAGAGCTCAGCGAGAGCCAAGGGGATAGTTTGACGGTGCAGCTTCTCTGTGGGACAGTGCTCGCGCGAGCAGGGAAGGCAGATCAGGCATTGGCGCTGCTGGCGAAACATCAGGGCAGTCTAGACGCCGTGGCGCTGATTGTTCAGATCCATCTGATGCAGAACCGGACTGATCTCGCCGTTAAGGAGGCGAAGAACGCCAGGAGCTTCGCACAGGATGCTCTGCTTGTGAACCTAGCTGAGGCATGGATTGGCGTGCGACAGGTGAGCCTTGATACCAACATACAGTATGATGCGGGATTTGAAGGCTGATATCTTAGTATCTCGCAGGGAGGCGACCAGTACCAGAAGTCGTTCTATGTCTTCGAGGAGCTCGCTCAAGCACCATCATCACAAGCAACGTACAGTCTTATTGCTCAAGCAGTCAGTGAATTGCACATGGGCAGGTTAGAAGAAGCTGAGGCTGCGCTCAGTCAGGCTTTAGAGAAGGAGCCCCACAACACCACTGCCTTAGCAAGCAAACTTGTCCTGGACACAATTGTTGGCAAAGGCTCTGCTGAAAGCAGAGGGAAACTGTCAAGCGTAGACAAAAGCCATGAGGTCTTGAAAGATCTTGAAGAGAAGAGGAATCTGTTCCAGGCTGCTTGTGAAAAGTACAAACCTAAGTTTGCGCCATAGATCCAGTACACTGAAATTCTCTTGAAAATTCAGCGTGATTGGATACAATGTGGTTGCGCAGATAGTCGCTGCACACTACAACTTTACGAGCAAATGACGACCGTATGGTGATAATGACACGGACAATCACCTGGCCTTGGTTTCGTGGCCAGTCTTGTAATATTCATCCATGAGGTCAACCGTTGCGACAATTGAGAGCATTTTGAAGGAATGTTGGGTATAGGTAGATGTAGAAAGCCGGTACCTAGTCATACATGTCGTTTGCTTCCGCTAGACGCAGAAAACCTCAAGACATTAGGTAATAACATATCGCGTTCAATGTCTGGGTATCGTAAGTCTCACCAGAGCGCTGTGCGTACGGACGCCTCCCTCTCATTGAACTTCACATTCATACTCCTCAGAACCTCAACTTCGGCCCTATAAAGACAATTAGGAAGCATGCGACCCACAGCCCTCCTATCATTCCATACAACTTCAACCGTCCCAGCCAACCTTGCCCCTCGCTCATCTTTCTCAATGTACCCATCCTTCGCTCCGCTGCCTCCATGCCCTTCGAACTGCCCTCCAAGCTCGACTCTGCTCTTGACAAGACTTCCTTCTCAGCCTGCAGACTCGAAGAAAACTGGTTAGAGGACTCTTTCAGTGCTTGGGCCAGTCCAAGGAGCGACGTTGTCAATGACTCTTGTGTGGTTCGATTGTGTGATATGAGTTGTTCGTGTTTGGATATGTTTGGATCAGCCGACGAAAAGCCTTGTTGCTGCTGTGATGTGGAAGAGCGACCGGCAAAGAGCTGCTGTAGCGCTGTCGTGGAGGCTGCTGAGTGGTTGTCTGAGGCAGACACGCCAGCAGCGCGTCGCGACCTCAGTTCGCTATTTGGTGTTGCGTCTTGCTGAGACGATGGTGACGCTGGACCTGCAATCAACTGGGGCGAAGGCGCAGCTGCCTCTATCCCAGAATCCACATCTCTAATTGCTGGTGCGAAGCCATTGTTCATAGCCTCCTGCGTGTCGCTATCGTCCTCGTCGCTATCCTCATCCACAGCTGCATCCTGGATTTCCTTTACCCGATCACTCAAGGCCTTTATTTGGTCCCTCTTCTGCTGAAGATCTGCCTGCGCTTGCTGTCGTTTGTTTTGAATCTGTATCGTGGAGGCCTGCTTCTCTTGGCTGAGTAGTATCGCCCGGGCAGAGTCGAGGTTGGCTTGGACGCGCTTCCGCTCGTACGGTGAAGACGCCAATTTTTCGTTGGATATGCTGACCTCGAGCTTCGAAAGTAATCGACTTAATGATGAATCCATGTCCAAAGTGCTACCGACAGACTTAGAGGCAGACTTTTGTCAGGCGTATCTGCTCCATCCAGTCGCATACAGAAGTTGACTAACTTGAAAGCTTATCGAAACTTTCCCCATGGTAGCGAATGTTCGTCTGTAACCAGCTGCAATCGATTACATAAAATACAAGCTTTATGTGTAGACAGCTCTATGTAAATACCCTAGATGTCTGCTGAACAATAAATTAATCGTACCCTTCTTTTCACCGTCAGGATATAAATTTGAATATATCTGTAAAAATAAGATAGCCATCTTCTCTCGATACTATAATATGTCATGTTATTCATGTTAGCCTATAGGGAGGAGGCGGCAATAGAAAGCACAACCTCAAGAGACTTGTTATTAGGCTTGACCGCAACTGAAGCTCGCCCAACAACTTTCAGATCCTGTGCAGATAACGACAAGGCATCTGCTTGAATTGTCGCTTGTTTTCATCTCTTTGGAGGTATCTAATGGAAATAAGAGGAATTTGCCGGCCAGGTACTAAGTCGACATAAACAGAGTGGTGTCTTCGCTTATTAGCCGAATGAAGCTGGAGTCTATAACGTGTATAGTTGCATGTGGATTGCATGCCAAAACAACCAGTTGCGACATCCCTGAGTTCAGACTCTATATGAAGTTAACTACGGTCACTGGACGAATCGCATGATACAGCCATGAAAGCAAGTGCCGATTGACATGTTGTAATGTTATCCTTCGCTTTCCGTTTCGGCAACCGGACACCCTTGTGCTGTAGACTACGGTGTGGACGAAGGGGTTGCACGCTCCATCGCCAAGGACTTCGAAGCTCTATTACTGTTGACTTGTGACTATATATGTAGGCATAAGGGGAATAGCGACATGCTGGCTCCACACTGGTTAGAGAAAAGAAAACAGTTGGAATTTGCCGCAAAGTTATACACGGAGGAACCGAAGCTGGGCACAAGCGCGTGGCTGAACATGTTGCATTGGAACCTACATATTTCACTTAGGTTGCCCTCAAGTGGCTTCTAAGAGGAGTGTTGAAACATGTTGTATCGACGCTTGCAAAGCCCAAACGCCAGCCAACGTCACAGTCAAGTTGCTAGATGCTTTGATGATGTGACGACGATGGCCTTGGCCTCTGCCTCTTGGCAGGCCTGTCATTGACGACGGATGTGGTAAAAGTTGTACTCGGATGCTGTGATGTGCCACTTGAGTTCTGAGCTTCCCCTGCTCCTGACGGCCCGGAAACTTCACTGGAAGATTGGACATCGTATGCGTTCATATACTGTGAAAGCCCTGAGGCTGCGGATGGACGAAGCTCGGGTCTGGTTGCTTCGAGATTGATGTCAGGCGGGATCTGGTCGATGGCCGAGCGGAGACGCTGGAGGTGCATCGGCATCCAGGTGTCGTAAACATTTCTGATAAACTTATACGTTTTCCATCTATCGTCCCCAAGAGACATAGCATATTCGATTGTGTTGACTTCATGACGGAAGTAATTAATCTCAGATCCGTTAATCGTAGGGTAGTGTGCGTAGATGACGGCTGACCTATCGTTATGTGAGACAGAGAAGCCAAGGATCTCTCTGTCAAGTTCCTCTTCTAGCTTTAGATAGTGGAAAAGCATTACCACCGCTCTCACAGCAATAGCCATACTATGTGCGTTCTGGCGATTAGCAATCTCCACATCCTCGCCGCTGCGCTTGGCTTCGCACGTTAGGAAGGGAAAGTACATGTAAGAAGTCGCCATGAAGAATGAGTAGTCTGCAGTAGGATGTCCCACGAAGGGTGAAAGCCTGGCAATCTGTGTTGAGGTGAATGCTGATTTGTCAAATCCTACCGCATAGTCTGGCTGTGGTCGACTTCCTATCAGATTCTTAGCACTGTCCCAACCCTCGTTCACGCTCTCAACAAGAAGTTTGAGATGCTCAGCACCGAAATCGGCCAATTCCTCTGCTGATGGGACCAGAAGTCGAGATACATCTTGTACCAGTTTGGCCTCATTTCTAGGCCTTGCCAATCGCCGACAGGTGTGGCTGAAGATATCGTCAGAGACGCGTGACCTGTCGGGAATGTTTTGGGACCCCTTCTGTAAGTCGTTTAGGAGTTGATTGGCTTTGTCGCTTGGGCCTCTTTGGTTTGGCGCCATATGGACTTTCACATTAGCAAGAAGGCCCACGTACTTTCGACTTTTGTATTCGATGCCCTTCTCTTTCTTGGATCCCTGGCCACTCTGGGCTTGGGTGCTAGGTGTTGTAGATCCAGCACCGGACCCGCTCTGCCTTAACGAGGTTGCTGACTTGCTCACCGCAAAATAATTGATCACTTCGCGAGGCATGTCCAGCGGTCGGCGTTCGTGGTCCCAACTCTGAATCCTAGTTTCTCTGGTAGAGTAGAGTTGGGTTGACTTGTCTGACTCAAAACACCGCTTTGGCCACCGTTGATGACGGATCCAGTGTCCCACCCGATCATTGCTCGTTGCGTGGAGGTCGATGCCGTCTGCAGCAGCCTCGGGTCTAAGTAGAGGTGGATGTTTTGGGGGCTTGTCTTTCCTGTGTATTGCTGATATGCCGGACTTCTGCGGCCGTTTCTGCTTTCGAAGAGAGGACGTCTTTGTTTCCTGGCGACCCTCAAGGGCCTTTAATCAGTGCTATATGAAAGCGCTGGCTGAGGGAGTGGACATACTTCTTCTTCCTTGGGGAGGATTGGAGATAGGGAATGCTGTGGTTGATATGTTGGCTTTTCTTGCGAATCCGTGCAAGTGTTCCTGTAAGATGATTCTAGGCGTGCATTCTTGCGAGGCGCTTTGGTTGTATCTTCATGGACTCGTTTCACTGACATATCAGCCATGTCTGGGATCAGAGGGTGTTATCGCATACCTCCGGCATTCGATGGTTGTGAAGGTCGCGGCGGACTTGATCCACGAACACCATGGCCCATGTCTGCTGGATTGGCATGCTACAGGCTTGTTATATAGACGGCGGAGGCAACTTCACAGCATGAAGCCGATGAAGCCGACGTTTGAAGATGTCCGGCTGATGGAGGTAGAGTATGCGCTTAGATTGGTCGCACGCGCACAGATGGGTTCATGCCGTCAAAGGCACATCTATCGGCTCTTGGGTTCCAATTTCTGGTGGGCGGCAGGCTAGCCCTTGAATTCTGTGAAGGTACCTTGGTGGGTAGCGGAACATTATTCGCAGTTTTCTCCAGGGGTCAAAGCATTATCGTTTCCATATAGCTATAGGACAATTGTACACGAGCTGAACGAAGAGTTGTAAACGCAACTTACTAATGTTATGCGCCAAGCCAGGCTGGACATTGATATGGTGGCAGGCTCTGGTATGCAGTGCATTACTATGAGATTAGGTACGGTAGACCTCAAACATTCGCTTATTGAACAACATAAGTACATGTCTGCAGCTTGACATGTGTTTGAGGAGACAAGGAGGTCGGCATTGGCATAGGTCTCTCGTAAGTGACTGATGGTGGTTCCGATTGCGTTGGCTTCAGGAGGGGTCGATCCTTCGTGTAGGTAAGGTAAAAGCCGATACAACGACTCGGCACTGCCCAAAGAGGTAAAATGCGCCATCGCAATGCACGCCATCAGGCTTGAATAGCTATACATTGCGCTTCCCCCGCCAAGCACTTGCATGAACCGGCCTAGACACGGCGTCCCGCCTTCTAACCCCTTCAGAGTCGTGATCCGGGCCACTCAACGGCAAACAACAACAAGTACATAAAACCCAGCCTTGCTGTTCGCTGATGGATGCGTGGTTTTTGCCGTCAACTAACGATTTCTTGCGTATGCTTCATGCATCTGATGTAGCGTGCGGGAAGGCTGAGGCTTGAGTTCGATGCAATTCTCATGCAGGCGGAGAAGGATGGGGATGTGCAAGCTTCAATGATTGAAACGCGACTAGTGCGCGTGATGGACACCCCCGATACGCGTGACGCGTTGTCACGCCTCCTCTCCTGAACTGAGCTCTTCAGCAACGAGTAGAGGTGACTCGTTATCATTGGGCAACGGATGACCAACAACATCGGGCCGGGCTTAGTTTCTTGCGAATCTTCTTGTCTGTCTTTGTCCATGGTTTGGGTATGTGCTGAGGGAGACCGCAAGACGAGATCCCGGACCTCGGCATGTGTGTCGCTCAAGATGGAATGGAGACTTACAGTTTTCGCGAAACCCTGTGATGCTGCCTGGGACCTGCCTATGATACTACCTCCATCTCTATCGACTCCCCAGAGAATTGCGGAAGTGTCTGATTGATCTACAACGTTGAGTTTGAAGTCCAACTCAGCCTAGAAGACCACATCCGACAAGCTCAGGGAGGGCTTGTTGTGTGTAAGTGGCAGCCCCAGTTCAAACAAATGTCATCGGGTTTCGGCTTACTGTGAACACATTGCATCACCGTCCTGACGCACCAACACAACCCAAGACCGCCTCACTAGTCCAACACATAATGCATTGTCACAGCATGGGCGACGATCTAAAAGTCTGGCCAAACGAGGCTGGGAAAGACTTGAAGAGCCACATTCAATGCAGAACGCCATTGCAGGACAAGGGTAGAGGTATTGGGCAACAGCGCCTCACCCGCGCCTTCAGCCTTCCTACTTGCTACATTGAACGCATGTGAGTCATACATTAGGACACCCTGATGGACGGCCGAGACTTTTGCATGTATTGGTGAACAAGAAGGTCAAAATCATGCAACTGTTGCAGCATGCCCAGCGGTCCGCAGTCTTACACAGGCTCGCGAGTGGGACGCCGTGTCTGACGTAGGCCATTGGCAAGTCGTGAGTAGTCGGAAATCTATGGGAGGTATCCAGACGTACGCATAGTTTGTTAAGTGATCTGTAGGCTATTGCACACCTACACTTCTGCCACTGTGGTATGGCGTCTGCGCGGAAGTATCCGTGTAGAATGTTAGAGCTAGCCACCATCATTGGCGGCATTGTCGGGTCCTCGGCCGACCTGGATCCATCAGTTGGTTATGAGTACATCGAGATTGAGCGACACCTCTTCAAACTCGGCTTTGGAGCCTTAAGTGGTTTGCGACAGTGCTTGTATGACGATACTGGGCGCGTCCGCAGATGATCAAGGGCATCCACATCCCTTACTCCTGTCTCAAAAACGAACGTTACGTCTCGCCGCTGAAGTAAGAGGTAGGTACACATATGCAGCCTTGCTCATTGCGTGTCTCCAGCGTCCTCTCTGACGTTTCTATAGCGGTTCGTCTTGTCTTGATAAATCCCAATTGAATCTATATTAAGTTTGCTCAAGGATGTCCCTAGCACCCTTTTAGAAAGATTACGTTACCTACTAAGACAAAATCGCTTAGGGAGATCTCATAGCGAGACAGAAACTTGGGTAGCTATTCTGGAGCATTAGTATGGGGATGTACAACACCGCTGTAGCATCTTTGGAAATCACAAGTTGCCTTGCTGCCTTCGAGCTGATCAGGCAACCATATTGGGCAGCGAGGTTGAACCGCGTTGCTTGGCGTTTCGGAAACGCTTCGATACGCCATAACTTACCTCCTGCATCCGATCGATAACACTTGATGCCGGAAATAGTGCACCTGCGGCACAGGTATGCGTGCTTGTGGCACTGGTTGTGAGTTATGTGTGGACGGCGTAGCCTCTCTCTTCGCTTTACTGCGATGCTCTCGAGTCACCAAAGCAAACAACGACAGCCCCGATGGCCACCGCTCCCGACCTAGCACCAGAGATGCTCTGCATCGTCTTCGAGTGTCTTACAGATGAACCTCAGTCTTTGTTATCTGCAGCACTTGTATGTAGGAAGTGGTCACAAGAGGCGATTGGCCTTCTATGGCAGAAGCCTAGCCCAAAAGCACTTGCGACACTGCCACCCTCTCGTCGACAGCATTACGCGAATAAGATACAATCTCTGCATTTCGACTCGAACGAAGCACCAGAGCGTCAGGAGCAGCTATGTCGTCTTGACTTTCCCCTTCTGAGGGATTTGTGGATTGAAGTCTATCGCAGTGACAAAGTCACGCTTGATCAGTACTTGCAGCCCAACCTGGAGGAGATATATGTCCGGGAGGGTTGCGTCACCGAACGTGAACTTGGACTTATCAGGACGCAGTGCCCGCACTTACGACAATTCTTGTTGGCATCTGTGCCAAATGACTACATTTTCAGATTGCTTCACCAACAAAGGCACCTGACAGGTCTTTACACCCACTCGCACAATGGAAACGAAGGAGATGATCAGGTTTTCCGCGCCGCAGCTGCACACGAATCCCTGGAAGATTTGGTAGACAACGGAGAAATCGAGCACGATTTGGTACGCGACACAATGGCCAATGTTCCCCATCCTTTTCCCTGTCTGAAGAGTGTCAGCGTCTCAGAAATCGCCTCCAAAGCGGCCATCTTACTTCTTCAGCACGCGACGAGACTCCAAAGTATCAACTTTTGCATCAAGGACAACGACATCAGCTTTCGCCAGCTAATTGCGGCTGTTACCGATCCTACGAAGGCGGTCGCAGTTCTGTTGAGATTCAGCCAGAGTGAAAATTTACGCAAAGAAGATGTGCTGGCGCTAGGAAGCTTCGTAGCACTAGAAAAGCTTGTGATCAGCTCGTCCTCCCGAAAACTCGAATCAGCTCTAGATGAGGTGGAATGTCTCGAGGTTTTTTCTCGTCTACCAAGCCTCCAATATCTGACCTTGTATCTGCCATGTGGTCTCCACACATCACACCTGCCAATCATAGGTCGATCTTGTCGCCTGCTCAAGAAAGCCCAGTTGTCTGGCTCTTTTAATGCTGATTCTCTGGAAGAATGCCTTGATACTGTTGGTGACTACGAGGTGCTGTTCCCAGAACTCGTCTCTCTAGCTCTTCGGCATGAGCAAGACTGGCACGATCATTACCTGGGTATGGATTTGCGAGATATGGCGGAAGCAAAAGATCCTGAAAAAGCAACTCGTACTATCGAAAGTATCATCCGACCCTCTCCAAATCTTGAAGATCTAGTGCTCGAGAACGATAGCCGTCTCGCTCGCCGTATAGTACACTTCTGGAAAGAATCAAGCGGGCCGGTAGGCGCATGTTAAGAATGCAGCAAGCTATACCTGATATGAGTACAGACGCATTAAACTGGTCAGCTTGCATGCTTATGTGTATCAACTCATAGTGACGCTCATACTTTGGAGGTTCACCTTCAAAACTTGTAAATCTTTCTCCGATGCACGTAAGCATTAGTTGACAAACGATCACCCTGGGACTAGGCACCGGCGAACCCATGTCCTGTTAGTACGATCGATGTTCTTACTCTACGATAGGCTCATCTGTCTGCTCTCATGATTCCCGTCCGTGCTGATCTCCTTGTTCCAAGTTGCAAAATGGTGTTATCCGGTGTCTTTCGTTTCAACAAAGCTGCGTACGCTGTCCTCTTAGAGTTCACTAGCCTTGATGAAGCCAGGAGAAAACCGGAAATGGCTAAGAGCTCTCTATGACTTCGTGACTACTCCACATATATCGTTTGTAAAATCTCACCATCCCACCATGCCATCTGCTGACCAAGGTGCATTCTGTCGCTGCGCCCAGGGTAGCCAAATTACATTGCCGATTCCTTCGCCGATGGACTGTGTAACAGAAAGATAGCTCTTGAGCCATGAGCACGACGCTCTCCTTCTTTCCCTCTCTAATCTTTCATCTGGTCTCCTATTATGCGAAGATAGTGCGTCGAATTATGGTGGACTTGAGCTTGGGGAGAGGCGCGTGGACAGCGGAGGTTCGAGTTCGATGCCGCGAAACCCAGTATGACCGACTAGAGTCGGAACGCTTCCGGTTTTTGGGAAGGGTTTGCTGCACAGTCTGTTGAAACATGCAAAGGTTTTGTAACAACTGGCCCACGGAGAGAGCTATGGGACTTGTACTTCAACAAAGAACGAAGCTTTCTTAACTGTCCTGGGTCTATGCGAATTGAAGCGCTTGGTGAGGGGACAGCATGAGCTTCGGGTCTGAGGGCGAGTGAGAAACTTCCTCCTGTTTGCTGAGAGCGAGTCCTGTCAAGTCTTCGATTGTGACAATCACAGAGTAGGTCGGGCAGTGTGCGACATCTTGAAGATTATGGCGTGAACAGTTGGAGGGAGACGTTGCTGGCAACGCGTCGTGTCATACAGGTGGGATTTCGACTGTCGTTTGTGACTGGCTACGCCGTTGATTAGCTCGAGTCCATCGCAACAAGGACGAACTGCGACCTTGTCTTTCCGAACATCCGACCCTTCTTGTACCGGTTTGCTGGTTTGGGATATGGCAAGCCCAACAATAAGCTCTACTCTCTGTCGCTAACGAGAGGAGAGACGATAGATTCCGCCGGGTCTTGTAGTATGGTGGCAGGGTAACAGCATGATAGCTGGCTGTTGGTAAGTATATGACGGGGCATGCTCTTCGCAATAACAATAACACCACGTAGAGGGGTAGGAAAGGCTGTGGACAGCATAGTAGAGTCAGCAAACATAACCTCATACAAAACGCGTTGACGAGCAAGAAGCAGATATTCACCGCTCTCTCTGACGGTGATATACGTAACCCACCAGTTACTGGCATTCTTACAAGGCCACTTCACACTGACACCGATGATCAGTACCAGAGTGATGGTCGCCAGAGCTGAAAGCAGATAGCCCGATCTAAGGAATGCTGTTGGCGCTTATCGCTATCATTCCGTTCTCGTCTCTCACCGTTCTGAGGGAGAAAAAAAAAGAAAAGTCTGAGTGCTGATATTAGGTGTGAATTCTTGGCTATGTCTAGAGACCTACATCTGAACACTTGCTCCTCTCGTCTTGCAGTATAGGGAATCAATCCCCATTGCGTGTCTAATGGGTGAAGTGGTCAACATCTCGAGTTGTTGATGAGAATGCATTGAGCGGCCCCTTGCTTTGTCTCGACAAGCGCCACTGTCATGAGCACAGATTCATGCACAGGCTACCCTTGCGCATTCTTCGTAGATTAAAGGAGAGGGCTATCTGCAGCTATTCAACTCCTTGTATCGCACCGTATCAAGCGTGGTCATCTTCCCTACTTGTAGTCCTTGTCTAACAGGAAATGGCAGTAACCAGAGCTCAACAGGGCAGGTGGATGTGTGATTCCATACGACTAAACATATCTCCCCTACTCGTACTTCGAGCGCATATACCTTTACCGATCTGATCCGACTTATCAGCACGATCGGACCGTCCTTCTCGGCCCCGGCATATATCTTGTCAGCTGCTCCTGTTATGGGTCGATCCGTTTCGGGTACCGGGCTGTCAAGCCTATTCTTGCTCTGACACCCTCAATAGCGGCCGTGCGGGTTTACCTTGATGCCGCTGTCCCCCGAAACTCTAGCCATCAGCCTCGTCGCCGTTCCTCTGCTTCGGTTGTGCTGAAGGACTTGTTATTCCTGCTTCGGAGACGGGTAAGTATTTACGGCCGATTCGCTCAGTGAGCACGGCTTTACTCACAATGATCAAGTTTCCTTTTCTTCAGCAGAGGCAGTTCGGCTGCATGAATGTGGACCCTTTCCTCCTGCTTTCTTTTCTTGATCCCAGGCGGCGGACCCGTGAAACTCATCAAAGTTCTTGTTGCTGGAGAGGTCTCCATGCCTACTGTCCTTTCTTTGACAGTAGGGTACTAAATACTCCCTATGGATTGTGGAAGCAATGGCTTTTGGAAAAGAGTGACGGAAAACTTGACAGAGAAACATGAATTAGCAATGGATCTAAAGACTCATTCCTACAACTGTCAAGACGAGGACCAACTGATGTTTATAGTCGTCTTTGCACGACAGTATGTGATGGATAACATTTGCGACAGTAATCTCTATCATCCCCTACTGCATGTCTACAGATTCAGACTCTACAGAAAGTCGAGTGATGAGAGGGCGGCATGGTTGCAACTGGCCGAGTGGAGATATCTCGAAGCTTGGGGGGAAACCTCTTCGAGAAGGGCACAGGTGTTAGTATAGTGGGCCAGCGAAGTTCAGGGGTATTGTTGGCCTGGGGAAGATCTGGTTGTCAGTAAGCACTGGCAGCGGCCAGGGTATAGAGAGAGGCTAAGGCAAACCCCAGGGGGCGGTTGAATCTCCCCTACTATAGCCTTCCTGCAGCATCAGCTACTAGCCCGGGAGCGAGATGCAAGCTTACCTGGCAAGGAATCCTGCAGTTCCTCTCATGAATGCTGGCCACAGAGGCCTGTGTCGGGCTAGTTTCGTATGATGCAAGCTGTGCATCGGCAGGTAGCCCAAGTCACCATGACTGTGGCACGCGCGGATACCTGTCGTAGCTCCTTGCCAGCGTGGAAGGGACGAGAGTTGATAGGCCTCTTGAGAGCTGGCAATGGTACCTCGCCCGGAGCAGGGCGCCGCATGAACATTATGCAGCTCGATTCACACTATTGAGGTGGCGTCTTGGTTTCTGCTATGAGTTACAAGTTTGGCTAATGCAACCAATCCAGGGGCGCTGTGGGGCAAGCCGTGATGTAAAGAAGATCATGGCAGGACACACTTGTTTAACCGAGAGAAGGTGTTTCCGAGCAGTATGCAGTACTAGCCATTGCGACCAACACTCAATAGAGACTGCCATCTCGCCCAGAGGAGACCCGGGGCTAATCAATCGACCCTGATCCCAGACGCTCTTGACCAATCGGGACGCACCCATGGCCTTGTATAGATTGTTTTGGCTAGGTGTTACGGCTATTCAAGGTACGGGGCGATGGCATGGTTCCGCCCTCGCCCCTAGCCGCTGTCGGGACGATCAACTCCCTCGCAGGGTGGTTTACCTCTACAGTAACGTTACTCAGAGACAACAAGCAAAGCTCATGGAGGAGGGTACCGCGTGTGACGCTGGCTGGGAGAGGGACCAGGCGAAATCTCTGCCTTTGTTGGACCAAGGCCGAAAGGAGACGGACAAAGGAAAGCGGGCCAATCACAGAGCACCCCGGACCCCCTCTAGATCTACCCATTCTATCTCAGACGGTAGCGACATGAGAGGCGAAGTAAGAAATGGCGGTGAATAGTGGTCGCTTGCCCTCGGGCTTGTGACATGAGCACGACTTGTCTCAACACAAGCGATACGAAACATGACGTATGATAGGTCCCTCACTTGATCAGAGCCACCCAGCAGCAGTGCTTTCACCTCCTAGAAACTCATGTGATCTACTGAGCCACGTTCAGTTGCTGTTTCTGACCATAAATGCGACAGACATAAGTGCATATGCAAGAACATGTCTATATGCTTTACTGCCCGCTTTATTGATGCTCAATCTCCTTTCCAGCTGACAACTGTTGTATTTGTAGGCGTTCCATAAGGTGGTTGAGATACGAGAGTCCCAAACAGACGTGTTTCGAACACGACAGTGAAAAGCACGCACCTCCTCGGACAGTCCCCAGAGTCTCGACAGCAGGAAAACTTTGTATATACCATGGCACAACTTGTCAGCACAGAATTCTTTTTTCAAACAAAGAAGCATATAACTTTTATCGACGCGTGGCTCGATCCAGCAATCTCTCTATAAGACAAGAAATGCGAAATGTAGAACAATCGCTTATGGAAGCGCCAGCATATAGTACAACCACTTTACCAAGAAAGGTCTCTGAATGCGGTAGACAATCACTGCTGCGTTGCAACTATCTTGGGTGACATGCCCGCCTCGGCAAACCCATCCTCTTCCAGAGACACGCTATTGGTCGAGATGTGATTCTCCCATTCTCGCGGTAATCGCGTGGGATAGGCTCCATACGATCTGTCCCGATCCTCTCTCAAACCCTCTGTCTCTCCGAGATTGATGTTCACTGCATAGCCATGGAGATTATGGGCAGGGGTATCAGTTATCCAGACTGTATCTCCTCGTCCGGTTGCGCCTAAAGGGTATTCTTCCGTGAATATGGCGTCATGAGCAGCATGGTTATGGTAAGTCGACGAGGTTAGTGCACGGTGACGTACGTCGAAGGCCGCCAGGTGGCTGTTGAAGCCAGTGTTGTCAATCGCAGTAACAGAGCAAACAGGTTCAACAACGTGAGTGTGATGGTAACGAGTAGTGGAGGCCGAGTTCAAGGAGGGACTTATAGCTTTCGTGAAGCTGGCTGGTACTTCAATGTGTCCGTTGAACGGCACGAGACGAGACAAGTACCGTTCGAGAGCTTCATAGATGTTGGAATGCTCTAGGAGCTTGATGCAGTCTTTAATATCATCGATACCGAGCTGGTCCAATGCCTCGCGGGAGACTTCCCCGAGACCACGCGGTGTTATTGTCTGTCGAGCCAGCTCATAGAGACATCCGTGGTATGACCATTGATCTATAGTACGCTTCTCTGTGTAATGCGCAATGACGTGGTCCAGGAAGCCTTCAGCATAGTCGTCAGATGGTCTGAAGCATCTTTCACAGAATCCACAACAGGAGATCTTTGGTGTTTCGTTGGCCCGTGCCGACTTTGCAAGATACTCTTCTGACGGTGTACAGCCATGCTTCTTCTTGCAATGCTTGTTGAGTCTAGACTTACGCCCAAAGTCCACGCCACAGTCCAAACAAACCCATGTACAGCCCATCTTATGGTATTCTAGCATATGCTGTTTCAAGTACTTTCGGCTAAACACCTTGTGGTCGATCCAACAGACAAAGCGTCTGTCAGACCCAGACGTCTTGGTAGGAACGCTTGATGCCCTGGACGACGAAGATGTGCTCGCTCGACAAGCGGGTCCATCGTAGTACGGATCGTTCTTTCTAGGATGACCTAAAGCTATTAGCATCGAGCAAGCTCATAGAGTTAGGAGCCCCTTAGACACTCACTCTGCTCCCCCGAAGCTCTACACCACTGCATTATCGTCTCCTTCCCATATTCCTCGATACACATCTGCACTATGAGTGGTGCGGTGCCTTCGGCAGATTGAGTTGTGCGGGGAGGGGTTTCCATGATTTACCAAAAACACAGGACAGTGGAGGATGGGGTGTGGGACGCTCTTGCCAAGGTGAATGGTGGCCGTACAGGTCGAGACACTCGGACATTCGATATGGGCGGACGTTGTCAGGCAATCCCTACTCGTTGGTGAGTGAAATGTAGACGAGCAACGAGCATCAAATAGGCATGTTTGCGGAGGAGGATGAAGACCGTCTCAGGAGTCAAGAGCAAGCTTCGAAGCAGGGTTGATGTCCGATAGGTACGTCTTGCTGTGTCTCAAGTCGACAACTTTTTGGAAAGAGCGCGGTGGGAAAAAAAGGCTAGGGATGCGAAGAATGATTTGCTGAGAAAAATGAAAAGTTCAGGATCAAATGTGGGAGACTGTTGGTTTGAAGGAGACGCGGTCGAGAAATAAGGACGTCATGGGTTGATTATGAGCAAGCAAGTCGTGTAGGGGCCTCGCTCTGAGGCCACCTGATGCTTTGAGACTGAGATCGAACGTAAAGCATTTAACGATCTCTTCAATGTGTAGATGGAGGTGAAGGGAGAAGTTTTCCCACAAGAGAGCCGGCGCCAAGCGATGCAGGTGCGGCAAACAGTGACGAAGCGCACGCTGGTTCAATTTCACTATGAAGATTAGAGCGAATGTTCTGCCTTTGAAACGATCACACATCGTGTAGCTTGTCCAAAAGAGGTAGTGATACTACGGATGTGTGGGGATGAGTAGACTCCCTTCTCCTCTTCCGCATCACAATAACGCTCTTCTGTGGCTTTGAATCATGCGCATGATGAAATGCGTGCCTGCATGCGTTCGCGCATGCGCCCGGGCACCTGTTGTGCCCAAGCGAACCGTGAGGCTGTGTGTGGAGGCCACTGGCGGCTTCGAGTGTGCCGAAAGAGGAAAAAATTCTTGGTCATCAAGCAGGGCCTGATGGATTATCCAGTCCAAAGGCTATTTGCCTTCTGGAGGCCAATTCTGGCAAAAGGATCGCACAACACCATTCGCCCCCGCTAGAGCAACCGAACCAGTGGTGTTACGTGTCGCTGTCGCTGTACCAGTCCCTTAATAGCGTTTTCGTTCGTCGTGAGAGGTGCTGGCATCATTTCACATGATCAAGCTCGACCGGCATCATTTCACATGATCAAGCTCGACCGGCATTCTTGAAACAGCTGCACAACCAGCGTGGTACTTAGATACGCCTTGTACATTGAGCCACAAGTGTCTCTCAGAGTTGCGGCCGCGCCATTCCCATGAAACGCAGAAGTCAGGTTTCATGGATGGCCAGGACGTTCGGAGCATTGGCCTGTGCGCTGCCACATGCATGCATGCACCTGGCTGCTGTCAAATTGGTGGGCTGGGGGTGTCCGCGCGAAACACTCACCATTGAAACCTACTGTCTAAGAATAAGCCCCTATACAATCCAAGCCCACTCCACGCGGATGTAGGCTGCGGAGTTGGATCGTATACTTGTGTGCGCGAGAGATATGGCCGGGCCAATAGCTGTGTGAAGATCCTATACCTGAGTAGATCTGCAGGAACAAAAAACATAGGGCTTTATCCGTACATCATGGAGCTAGCCTTGGCCGCTCATGGCGTCTTTCTATTCCCAGTCCAAGGCCGGCAACGGGAAATGAATCGCCTTGCGCGCTTGAAATGTGTGGCAAATCTGCACAGCTGCGATCCGCAACTTCCGATGTCCGCATTGCGTTTCTTCGACATCAACACAGCAGTGACTCATGGGCGACACAAGACAGAGCAGTCCTCAGAATCAGGATGTGAGCACAGCAGCTTGACATCTTCTAGAAACACAGCTGAACCGTGCGGGATAAATCCTTCGACGATCAACTTCCGGCCCGTGACATCGCTCGATACCCTGCTATGGTTCTCTCTTTCGATGACCATATGCGCCGCTGCCTTGAGATGCCGTGCTGCAAGGATAGCCGCTGCGCTAACAATACGTTTCACCGCTACTGCAGTTGAGCATCCCATGCCCAACCGATGGAGAAAGAAATGAAGGGCGAAGCCAGAGTTATCCCGATCATCAAATAGTACCCAGCGGCGACAAGCCAATCAATCCGGAAAGGAACAGCCCTGAGTATCTGAAGACCTGGTGGTTTGGTTTGGCGCTCGTATCCAGACGAATCGTACCCCCTCTCTCTCTTTGATAGTCGCATCTCTCATTTGCAGCTGTGGCCGGAGAATACATGGGACGAGCAGAAATCCGATGAGCCTCAGGCATCATTTTATGGCCTGAGGCATTCAAGATAGATCCTGGGGTCAACGACTGCATCTTGGCAAGGCAGACAGCGAGCTGAGCACGGCTGACCATCAATCTAGCCTTAGGAGCATCCAGAGTCGTCTTTTGTCATGCGGATCTCGTTATGAGAAGACGTGCGGTCGAGATAAAGCACCCCAAAGCCCCCACGGTGACGCAGTCAATTCCAAGTCTCATGGAAGAATGGGGTTCATCGAAGCTGTGAGGTACTTACGGTAGTGCACGTCGGCAGCTGTTCTGTTTCTGGGGTAGGCATTGACCCTTTCGTTATGACTAACAGAATCTACGTAAATTGTTTCGCTTTTAATTCACGCCTAAGCGCGTAATCTGCTGGTGCCAAAGGCCTGTAAAGTTGTGCTAGATTGAACGAGCTATATTAGCTATAGGCAACATTATATAGAAAAGTCAGTAGCATAGAGTGTATTTAGATCATTAATTATCACATTTCTATATTGAGTAGTCCAGAGGTTTGCAAGTGACTGCTATATAACAACCTAGATTACTCAAGTGTGCAACCTTTAGTCAGCAAAAGTCTTTAGCTCTAGGACTCTAGTAGAGGCTATTAGAGGTTATGATAGCCAATGTCAAAGTATTGGTATACTCCAAGGGTGAAAGAGTGTAGTGACGTAAGATCTATCACTACCAAATGGTAGCAATTCAGTCATGTACGATAAGAGCGTGATTATGGTAGATAGGTTACGCACGCCATGAATAGTTTGAAATGCCAGACCTCCGGCATTGGACTTGCGCACTACAAGTGGCCGTCGTAAAAGGTTTCCTTGACGGAACACTCGTGTGACAGGTGTCCCGTTTTGGTGCCTTGAAATAGTAGTACCCTTGTCAATTCCATAATTAGACTTCTTCTCATCAATAGTAGGCACTGACTTGTCATACTATTAGATTGGTACACTTTTAGTCCTGGAGCCCTTCTAAGGCTCGCTCATGACGTATATACGTACCGTTAGTACAAAGTCCATATTGGATTCAAGTAGATCCCTACGCTTGGCGGTCTCTTTAATGTTTGTCCCCTCAAGTGCCTTGTCTCGATATATCCCTCCTTCTTGACAATCATCATTGCTTAGATTGACTCCACCCTCTGTAGTAGGGGACTGTAGCAGGAATCTGTGGCCGGAAGAGGTGTGACAAGACTGGCGTGGCGCCCAATGAACATGCGAACAGCAAGCATGTCCGAGTCTTCCACGATACAGCTTACAGGTATCGCAGTATAACTCAGCGGCTCTAATATACTCACACGACGTGCATGTTGTCAAGTGCTGCTTTTCAACGCTTTGCAAGGCAACCCATCTTTGACAGCGACCTTTCTGTCAGCACCCTCGAAATGTGTCTTTCGGTTGTCCCATCGTTGACGAGATATGCCTCGGTTCAATGCTATACTGTAAGGGTAGGAGCTTGAGGACGTGTGCATGCTGATGTGATGATGTAAATCGGATGGCTGCGGCGAGTGTTGTTCTGATGTTGCTCGGTCTCTGTGGCAGATCATAGTCCAACCATATCGCTGCTTTGGGATGAGACGGAGAGGTCTTCGCTTCCAAGCTCCTGCTCGGAACTCAAGCATGCTTCAGCTACTATCAATCATGTCTCTTTACTGCCTTTCGAATGTAGAAAGAGCTGGATCGGCCTTCTAGGGCTAAGTCTAGGCTGGAACGTCCAGCATATCAAGCTAAGGAAGTTGCGTGGGGCTATTCCTCGTGATCTCTATTCACTCACACCCTATGGCTGTGAGCTGAGAAGTGCTTGGTGTTAAATCAGCATGAGCTTTCAATGAGATTCCAGCTCATGGGCTGCTGAGTTGTCTGCTCTCGATTGCCGATGGCTGCTCCTCTTCCTGTCCCTATTTTATCAACCATTAAGAAGGTCGAATGGTGCTTGACAGTTTGTGGATTGAGGTGTAAGACATCTGGAGTTGGATCCGTGCTGCCGACGTGTCGTGCCACCGAGACGAAGGTTATGGCTGGTGTTTGCGACTGCACACACCGTGGATTAGCTTGGAGTCTATCATTCCTGCGACAGACTGTGCTATTTGGCCCTTGATATGGATGGTCTCTTCCGCTCTGTTTCGACAAATTGGACTGCAGTAGGCCCAATAACTGGATCTGCTGTCTTCTCCTAGTCAGCAGAGAAAGAGCAGCGACTTTACATGTCGTCGGAGTGAAGCGGCAAGGCAGTAGGACGACACTTAGCTGCTGGCCAGTGTCATGATAGAGTGATAGTCGCACGGAATGAGACTTCCGGCGTTAATAGGCGTAGGGGGAAGTGCGGGCCGACAATCTAAGGAATTTATTGCCGCTTGTTAGAACAATCACTTTCTGCCGCACCGGCCATTTTTCAACTCATGTTGGAAATGAACAACAGCCTCACTACTGGAATTCGGCATGACTCGTTCCTGTATCTAGCAACTGATCATTGCAACCTTATTCGAAACTAATACAGGTACCACAGCTCCAGTGTGCCAAGTATCTCAACTGCCAAACATTCCTCAATAATCCCGAAGATTGCGTCGAAAAGCACCTTTGTTGAGCCCGACTTCAAAGCCATCACGCACAGGCCTACTGGAACCAATAGGCAGGTATCCTCTAGTATCCCTTTCTGCATTGAAGGGGGGCAAAGTGACCATCAAATTTCATGCACGCACGCCCATGAGATATTAATAGATGTTGCACAGGGGCGGTCTCTCGAACGGGCTTACAGAAGAACGACCTACCTTTCTCCGGAAATCGACGATTTACAACGAGTCGTGCCGGTGGTAATGTACAAGTAGGTCTTAGACCGGTTAGGAACATTGAGCAGCTGTAAGTCCCACGGCATGAGGAACCTTGGTGTCCACACGACACCATTCACGTGTGGATGGGAGGACTGCGTAATTAATGCTCTAGATATCTGTTTCGGCTCGTCAATCTCAGCTCAGCTATCTCATCGCGTTCTTCTTGACCTTATCGAATGATCTTACATGCAGTTACTTCGAATTCTAGTTGCGAACAATACTACGCTCTTAGTCGCCACAGATCTTGTTTCACGCCAAATGGGCGCCTATTGGTGTGAAACGACCCCGTTTCATGTGTCACCGCCCAACCAGAGACCGCTGTTATGGGCTCTTGCTCCACAAATCTAAATCATCGTCTACTCTGGATAATTCGTTCGCGTAGGCAGGAATGACTATTGTGGACGCAACAAGCACACTGCCAAATCACTGCCGCCAGCTCAGCGCGACCGAAGCTATGTGAACAGAGACGTAAACGCCCTGTCATATCGCAGACAAGCTGACGGAAATATCCAAGCAAATTCTAGAGGAGCCACCAGGAATACGTGATCTTGAGACATTGACCTCCGAAGATACAGACCCGCATCAAACGTTCTGTGTTCCAGGACCTGAGTAGCCAAACAACCCACCTAACTAACACCAAATCGGAATTGCAGGCACATGGTATAGCTGAGGCGGATGCAACAGATACATGCTCCCAGATCTGATACTGCCAAGGCATCTACAACATCCTGTCGAAATCTCCGTCCCTAGATCGCAGATCTTATAGAAACATGAGCAGAGACAATGAACCGTGCGCCTTCTTCAACTAAAGTCCTATTAGACTGGTCACCTTGGGCCAGGACTGCTTGTACCAGCATTCCTAGGCATTCCAAGCATCTTCCAATCGCTAAAGTGAGACCCTGTTCCAGCTAACAGAGGCATTTCTAGTCCGCCGAGACAAGTATCTCTCTCACCATCGAGGAGATCCCTTGACGGGGTAGTATTGTAGGTCTCGGTAGCCGGCACCAATCAAACTTCTTGACCCATGGTTTGCTCGAAGTATTGGTCATTAGAACCAGCACTTACATTAAGAATGCATGAGCAAGTGCAGAACGCCTATTGGGCGTCTGATGGAACTGCTCATCCTGCTCAACTTGTGCGGAAGTCTCCTTCTCATGAGCATTTTTTGCAAAGTTGGACATTTCCTTGCGACCGCCTGCATCTTCATTGTCATCTCGAGCCTGTAAGGTGGTGGTTCTCGGATGGCACGGCAGTTCGTTTTCCACCATTGCTCAACTGCAAGTAATGGATCAAGAAATCACTTCAGGTATACAGTCGTAAAGGCTTGCGGAAATTCAAGGCACATGAGTCGATGGGAATTCACAAACTGAAGGTCTGCCTAGTGAATCTGTGTGTTGTTGGAGAGAGAAGTGGCTGACTTTTACCCATCGCTCCGGCAGCAGCGTCGAAACATGGCGCGCTATGTTTCCAGTTCCAACCACACCTGTCTCCTACTGCATCATGACCTTAGAGGAAAAATGCTGCAGAACCGAACAGCGATGCACGGTTATGGTCAACGTTGCGCATGCCTTTGTTGTTTGAAGCGTCGAATGTTGCGTCGAACAGGAAGCAGGTACGGCTACTTTGGATATCTCAACGTGAGACAAGCAGAGTCCAGGAGTGAGTTCCTTTGTGCGAAAACAAGGTCGACAAGCATTAGCACTAGAAAGCTGGCATTGCAGCTTGACGGAAGTGAACCCTACTGGATTGGAGGTTGTGAATTATGCAGATTACAAATCTCGCAGTCCTCTTTTCCTGCAAGCGAGAGACCTTAGTGAATCAACCCAATAGATTTCCAGTCTGGGATTTTGCGTTGGAGGCCATGAAAAGCGGTAAGAGCTGTGCTGATTCATGGCTTACTCTAGGCACGTAAAGTTAGATTCGGTACATAGTTCCAGCCAAGCACGCAGGACCAAGCTCCAGTCAGCTGCGACACTTGGGTGTCATAGACAAGACTGAGAGCTGCGCTGATGGGCAAACCTTGCACCTCAAAACACTTCAAAAGATATCCAAGAGTCTGCTTACACAGTGTGTTCCTCAGAGGTCACCACATAGATCCAAGGTGGTCTACTCGTATTGCCAGCATCTCCCAATCAATCTGGAAAGAAAAGGTGGAGACAGTGTGTACGCAGACAAAGGCGCTTAGTTGGCACCCATATGATTGAACTGACCAACAGCAAGCGCTGGGACAAGAAGCGAGGCCTAATATATCGTCACCAGCTGGCGACAAGGGCTAAAACGTTTCACGGCGAAGGTATGACAACATGTTCACTGGCAAAAAGGGTGCCGAATAGTAGTCAATACTCCCAAAGGCAACACTATACGGTAGGGTGATGCAGTCTGCTGGAAATTGTGAGGCGGGCGTCAGCTGAAGAGGATGATTGGCCAGGAAAGTCTTGTTGAAGAAGGTAGTACCGTGCCAGGATCGGTTTGCAGCGACAGCTCCTGGAAATCAGAGACACACGTCTCATTTCCACCTTTTCCGCTCTAGAGCAATCTCAGAGACCATCTTTCGCCCACTCACCGCTCCTAGAGCTGAAGATTGGATAAGACTGAAATCGGGACAACCATGGTAGCAGTATTTGGGGCTTGAGAAGCAGTCAGAATTCTAACACCCCCTGCCATGGGCGTTTCCGCTCGTTCAGGTACAAGCCACTGGTAGGGTGAGCGGTCTAGGCGATGGAGACTTGTCTGATCTCACAGACTGAAACATTCGCAGCCTATGCAACAGGTGACACACCTGTCAGTGCCTACTAGACGACGAGTCCTGCATCCGTTGCGGCACGCATCAACTATACATCGATTGGCCATCGATCTACAGTAAAGATTCTAAACGCCCGCGCGGCGCAGCAGGGAGCCGACTCCAAGCGTAGCCTGAAGATGTTGATTGGACTCTAGGATACCGGTGAGGACGTATAGATTTGACCTGTCAGGGTGCATTTCCAGGCTCTCCTAGCTAGACGATGACTCTTGAAGATAGGTAGCGGTCGCTACAGGAGTCAGGGCAACTTTGTGCAGAAGCTCGGTTGACCTTGCCCATAGCAGTATAGGCAAGTAAGGAAATGTAATGTCAGGTGGTGCGTGCGTCTGGCTTGAGGCAAGGTGTTGATGTAGTCTCGGCAGGTGTGAACAGGTTCATGTAGTCCTGCCAAGCCTGTCTGCCTCCTAAAACGCAGCGGGAGGGGGAAGCGAGAACGGATGGGGGAAAGGCAAACGCAATGGACCGCCACAGTCCGTATGGAAACCCAGCCGTGTCATGGAAGCATTGGCAAGCTGTCTCCTACAGGATCATTTCAGATATGCTCGCAGTCCGACCTCGACCTGCTGGAATGCCTGACTGGATGGAGGGGGACAAATCAAAGTCCTTGCCCAACTATGTGTGTAGTGCTTAGTTGACGAAAGAACTCGAGCGCATGATTTGCGGATTCGTCCGTACTGGCAGTTAATGTGAGATAGAAGGCAAGTGGTGACATGAACTTTAGCGCCTTGATAGTAATACATTCATCTGCACACAAGTTCCTATAGCGTTTGTCTTTGCATCGGTCATCGCTCTCAGAGACACAAAGAACTCCACCACAAGTCGTACAAATCAATAAGAAACAGCAGTATCGACAGACAACACACGCAGTTTGTCTAGGAAGGTTGGCCGGCGGAATATTGAGACGTAACTTTGGAGACCAGACGATGATGTGCGCGCTGAACAAACGTGTGTCCAATCCTCAACGGTGCTTCTTGTATCCTGAGGACATCAAGAAAAAAAAAAACCTTGTCGTGTTGTTTAAGTACTGACGCTTCTGTTTGAGGATGCGGCGTCGTTGGTGGTTGCGTTTGGGTTGAGTAGCTGGTGACACATCGGGAGCAATGTACCCAGCAGGAAAGTCATTCTAGCCGTGACGCTGTGGGAAACTATCAAGGTTGACATTGACCGGATACATCAGTTCCTGGTCGCTGGTTGCCTGAAGATTTCCGCCGGGGTTGTTGCTCAAAGCGTTTAAGCTGAGGTAGCTGTGGTTCCCGTAGGGTGCAAGATAATTGTCTTCCCGCGGAGCAAATGACCAGCCAGTCTCCCCTTGGGCCACTGCGCTAGTCATAAAAGAATTGTCAAAGCTGCCGCCAGATGGGACAGAGGTCTGGTATGTGGGCTGGAAGGACGTGTTTGGGGAGATATGAAGGCCCACGTATGGGGCATTCATGCCGTTGGTGTCATGCATTGGGACGTAAGGCGGACACTGCGTCAACTGAGGCAAGTGCTGAGAGTTAGAGCTCAAGTTTCCAGGGTTGGCCATGTTCACTGCTGGAGTGGCACTCAACTGAGGGCTCTCTCGCGGAACCAGATGGAACAAGTGCTTCCTAATTGCTTCTTCGAGATTGGATCTTTCAAGGAGACTGATGCTGCCCTGGATGTCCCGTTCGGTCATTCCGCTCAAATCTTGCCAAGTAACACAGGCGAGACGAGGATCCTCCCTCATGAGTTGAAGCATCTTATAGAGGCGTCGTCGGTTCGACCAATTCTCTATAGGCTCAGCCTCCCTGAAGTGGTCAATAAGGTGTTTGACAAAGCGTATCACATTGTCTGGGGACTGGAAACATTCCCCGCAAAAGCCGCAAGAAAGAGCTGTTGGTGGCACACTGAGTGTCTCTGCGTGTTTAATCTGCTCTCCAGTTGGGTCAAAGTTGTGAAGCTTCGTACAATGCTCTTTGAAATGCTCTCTTCGCCTCATGACACTTCCGCACATTGTGCAATGCCATTCTACTACTGGCCAATGTTGTTCCTTCATATGGTCGGTGAACTCCTTTTCCTTGAAAACTTGACCATGTATTGGGCAGGTGCATTGTTTCTTCCTGAGAGATGCGGTCGGAAGCGCACGCGGCGTGCTGTTGGTTTGAATCATGCCTACACATGTCAGCATGGTGTTTCGTCGCGTGATTTGTAGTCTCGGTTCCACTGACTATGCTCTTGTTGTAGAGCCTCACAGTATCGTGTCATGGTTTCGAGTCCATATCGTGCAATGTACCGTTTTACATTAGGCGGTATCTCTGCTGCTGTAGACTGGACCTTGGTAGGAAGGTCGTCCATGATGTTCACAAGATACCAGTAGAGCAACGGAAGATGGTCCGTGATGGCATGTACAGATGGGGGTCGTCACGTGAGAGGGTCGTTGTTCGTAGACGAGGGGGAACTCGTTGTGCGGGTCAGATTAGTCTAACATGTGGACTGAGTGAGCACACAAGCCTGATTGAGGTGTTGTCAAACTTGGGTTGGAGTTTTGAGATTAGTCAAGGACGACGATAGTCCTTTATACTGTCGGTCTTCCAGGGAGGTGTGTCTTGCGGGATGGGGAAGGAAGAGGCTGGAAACACAAAAGTGACAGCTCACTATGAAGCTCCCTGTACACAACGTCAGGGAATCCCAGGCATTGCCAGAGGTTTTGGGTGGTCGAAAAAGTTCGGCCAGGACCGCACGCGAGGTCGAGATGATGGGGGGGGGAAAGACCGAGCACGGTGCTCAAGCATGTGTTGCAGTAAAACTCTGACGGCGCAACCATCTGATACAATGCGATTGATGGAGCGGTGCCGAATGATTTGCGTTGGCACCTGGCATACGTAGACAAAGACGTGTGGACCAGGATGCCAAGCAAGTTGCCTCCAGCGTTCATACACCGGGCTTGTGATTTTAGGCATCTGCAGCGGCTGCGTAGCGGCGTTCAATGTGACACAGCATCAATGCGAGAGAGGCAACAAGGGAGCGGGCAGGTGTGTTGCGGTGAGGTGAGGCGAGGTGAGGCAGCGTCGGAGAAGAAAGGCTTCCAACCCCTCGGGCCCAAAGTCCACGAACAGCTCGCTCGAGTGCAGCCAGACCATCAACAGGCTGCCCGATTGCGAGCAGACGCGTATCCAGTTCGACATCGGTAGAGAACAGTCTACCAGGCACTCGAAGAGTAGCGAGGCCCTGATACGGCTCGGAGAGGTCAATACCACAAGCACTGCTGCAGAAAAAAAGGCTGATCGACTACCAGGTCAAACCTCTGCGCTTGCGTCTGGACATGCAACGCCATCCTGGATTCAGGAGGACAAGTGCTTTGCTCGCTCTACTTCAGCGTAGCAATGCAAGGATCAGAGGCTCTGAGGAGGGATCGATTGCATTCCACCAACCCTGCTGGCCAGCCAAACTTCGCATAGAGGTGCAGCATGCGGAAGCTGCGTCGACAGACGGGTGATGGAACCGTACTGTGTGGTAACATAGAGACTTGCATAGGAAGACAGAAGCGCCACGGCGGTGGTTTTCTGGGGTTTCTGGGTTTTCTGAAGCTTTCGTAGGCTACAGGGTGATGATAAACTCGTAGAACAGCGCCAGGGGGCCAAGGTTCAGACGAACAGCAGCGAGAATTCGAGTAGGCGACGGGTATTCCAGCGCAGCTTTACATGTCCTCAGGTTAACCCCCGTCCTTTTGCTACTCCACAAGGATTGGGGAGGTGAGAGTGGCGGGGCCCAAGAAAGGCGCCCGCTGTAGCCACCTACAAGAATGTAGCTTTTGCTGGAACTGAATTTGCAACTTCAGATCCGTCAATGATAAACAGTAGACAGAAGGGGAACGTGGGAGTCAGGTGCGTCAAGCTAGGTGAGATTGTCAGCTGTAAAGCCTGCGGTGATTCTGTCCCGTTCAGGACTAGAGCGACAAATGGGGCCGAGATACCAGACCGGTGCGCGCTGGACACAGTCTCCCTATCTGCTACAGCAGGGGAGTGGTTATGTCGACGGCATGGTTCATGATCTGGATCCGGTCTTTTCCCTAGTTCCACCTCGCTTCTTCCTATATTCCCCCAATTCTACCTTTTTACCTTTTTACCTTTTTACCTTTCTACCTTCACTTTTCCAACCTTCCCTCTCTCCTTCCCTCGATCTGACATCCCGGGTCTTCCACCCCTCCCTTCCTTAGCCATGTCGCTCTGTGTGCATGGCCCCCAATGGCCTCCAACGGCCACCACTGACTGGATGCAAGAATCCTTCGCGCAAAGTCACTTGCTGCTGCTGCGCGCGAAATTGCAGAGGCCGCCAATCCCTGTCGCTTCTCGAGAGATTGGGGCTTTCTTTCCGTGTCATGAGATTACCTGCTACTGCGCTGGCATTACTCCTCACCGCTCCTTTGGTGTCGAGCAAGTCGGATCGACCGATGCAGAGGTCTGGTAGGTGTTGATCGCGGTAGTTTCCAGCATTCACCTGGTACGCACTACACGCGGGATTGGCGCCGTCTGAAATTGGCTGCCTTTTTCTCGCGCGAAGAATACCGGGATGACAGTGGGCGTTGGCAGACATCACACACGTTTAATCCTTCGCTAGTCTATGGCGTTATCATCCATGTGGAACCTCCCCTCGTCCCTTGTCTCCTAGTCCGCAGCAGCGCGGTCCGCAGCAGAGACAGCGATGCATAGTCGTGCCTGAGGCGCGCTTTCATCCCCGTTTGCGTCCTTCACACTGTATGCGACACCCTCAGCATTGCTGTTCGCAAGGGCTTCCTACCATCCAAGATGCCAGATGCCAGATGCCAGATGCAGCGTCTTCATCGCATGCACCCGTGAACCAAAAATCACTCAACAGATGTAGTCGGATTAAACTCAAGCGACCACGCGCCGCACGCGGCAGCGCAAGGTCTCAGTCTGGCACAACGTGACAAGGGAGCTTTCATGTTTGATAAGGGACGTAGCACGAATAGAGCATGCTAGGCCCGGCGCGTGCCCGATGCTTAGTGCAGGGTAGACAAAACAGCCTGAGCACAGAGGCAGCATTTGCTGCGCAAGTCATCAAGCATTCTAGCCTAATGTCCACATAGCGGCGGCAGCTACGCTCCGGGCACAGGCGCTCCACTCGATATCGTCCACAACGATGTGAGCTGTGGGATTTGGGTTCCTATGCTACGGCCCCCCCCCCCCCCCCGGAATGAGGAGTCAGAGAACGATCAGTTAGAAAGCTAGCAAGAAATCTAGTCTGGTTGCTGTAGAATGAATAAGCCCCTACAGCAAAGCGTTAGTTTCTTGTGAACATCAGATCTCCTAGCCGAGCCCGTAAGTCGGCTGTGTGCAGCCGTCTCGGCTCTTTCGTGATCCGTTGAAGGTCGGTGGAGAGAAAGCAATAACCCAAGCACGTGAGAGCTACGACGCATCTCCATCGTCATTCTAGATCTGCTTTCCCCACCCAGATGCGTGTCCGCAGCACTCATGCGCTATATAGCCGCGTGAGTCGCCCCAATGTTTGCCGACCGTGATGTGGCAATGCGCTGCCAGACGACTGACCATCGTGCCTCCTTTGGCTGCATCTATGACAGCGCCAATCGCACTCCCATCCCCTCTGCTATGGCATAGCTCAGCAAGACTGGCAGCGTAGAGTACCGCGCTTCATCGCCTTCCTCTCGCTCCATGTTGATCACAGAATCAAAAAGCAGCAATCATCAGGCGGGAAAGCAACAAAGCACGGACCGCAATAATAAGTACTTTTCGCGCTTAGAGCGCAAAATCTACCGCCGTTGCTCATCTTCAGAATTGTTGATGAGCTTCATGCCACTGCCTGAGCTGCTGAGTATGTGGGCGCTGGGAATGCTGCCAAGGGTAGTCGCGTTCATGCATCCCTGCAGTAGCAGACGCTCAGCAGCATCACAAGCTCCCAGCACCCTGAGTGCAGCACTTCAAGTGCGCCATAGCCGTGACATCCGAGGCGAGCATGTCAGAAGCAGTTTCCATTGCCCTA
Organism: Polychaeton citri CBS 116435; assembly: GCA_010093785.1. Classification (NCBI taxonomy): domain Eukaryota; kingdom Fungi; phylum Ascomycota; class Dothideomycetes; order Capnodiales; family Capnodiaceae; genus Polychaeton; species Polychaeton citri. Next base: position 213,252 of record MU003782.1, read on the forward strand.
TGACACGAGAAACGCTGGACGAGGCGAACTTTGCCTCCTCGATTGGCAGCCAGCAGGCAACACATGCGTTTGTGCCTCATCCTATTGGACGAGCTGCTCCATTCATCGTCTCTGTGAGCATGGTGGAGCAGCTCATTTCATAGCTCAGCGTGCCTCGATTCCCATCGCTTTGGCGTAACACCGGTCGTGAGGTGACTGACAGATCACGGCCCAGTCCACATGAAGCTGAAGTGAATCTCCAAAGGTTGATGATTGCTCCAACGTCGCACTAGTAATGCAGCCCTTGGGTTGGTGTGTCACGCGGCCGATATCGAGGATCATCTCTTCTCCCAAGGATAGCCCCCTTTCGCGCCATGTGTCCGGAACATATTGACGACACGGCTCCCTAATTTGAGGCAGATGACCTCAGAGCAGGATGTGTGCCTGCTATCCTGGGGACACTCTGGCCGTCGCTGAGACATCGGTCCGCGCAACAGGTGTCGTCGTCCAGCCCGAAGGTAGGTCAGACAAGCGCTCTCGAGCGAAGGGCTATGCAAGGAACCCAGCCTCACCTGCGACCAGCACTTCCCCTGGACATCTCGACAAAGAGTCCGGCACGTACCTCGCAACTTGTGGTCACCTCGAGAGGAGAGGAACATTGAACGTGAGGACGCTTCTGCTGGAAAGACCGCATATGTAAGGCACGGCTGCATTCCCACCGGTTGTATATCCTGACCGCAACGAACCCTTTCTTGGACCAAACAGGAGGCCATGACGTGCCATCGACCAACTACTGTCATCCAAAGACGTCCAAAGACGATGCTCTTATCCAACCATCAGATCGTGCGCACGGTATACAGGGCCGCAGGGCATGGCTTCGCTGCGAGGTATGGGCTGTCCGATTTCTCTTTCTTGCTACGACGACCCGTAATGGCTGCCAGGCGACAAGAGGGGGTGGAGTCCTAGTGACATAGAAGAGGGCTTGACCGTCGAGTAGTTCTCGGTGTTGGCGCGCGCGTCTCGTCGCTCGAGTGGCAGTGGGCGGGTTTGAGTGGCTTTCGTGGATACACGCACGATGGGCTCAAGTCATCTGCAGACCTGACATACAGCCGGGGAGTCAAGAGTAGAGACCCAAGGGTAGGCCGAGGTGGTTTTGCGCGCGGGAAAACGCCGGTCGATGTACGTGTTCGTACAATCACTCGGACAGGTAGACTCGTTGTCACAAGCCATCAGGAAGTGTGTACCGAGCGCTCTCTGACGCGACACGATATGGCCGATTACATGGTTGGAAACAGATGGTCTGGAACGCCAGAGGCGAGAAGCACAAATCCGCCTAAGATACAATATACAAAGACGACGCAACAGGAACCTCCGACTGAGTTTGGCTACCAACGGCAAAACCTCAAGACCGAAGTTTGCCTTCTTGCACCATACATCAAACATCTTGATACAGTAGGGCAATATGTCGGCGCTAAACTTAAGAAAAATAATGATATAAATAAAGACCAAATTGGCGGGGGAAGTGACAAGCAAGGGATGTTTTTGGAGAATGTCCCTGTCATCTCACCAACTGCAGCCTTAGCCAATTAAACCCTTTGACAATAATGGAGGCGAAATAAAAGAGACATCACTCAATATCATACACTAATGCTCGTCTCCGCCTAGTTGTAGTCTGGAGAATTGATATCGCGCTTTAGCTCAAAAGCAACTTCAGACCGCTTGCTTCAACACCACCAAGCCTCTCCACAGCGCGACGAAATGCGGCTCTGTAACAGTAAAGAGCAAAACCCGCCCTCCGCCCCCCTTTCCAGCATTCCAGTGTAGCAAAGTCGAGACTAGCCGAAGGGAGCGTTCATGCATACACGGTCACGAGCTCGTAATAATAGCATGTAGGGAGAGGCCAGCGGCCTCGCGGCGATAGCCACGCTTCACTCCATGCAGCTGGTGGAGTTGCGAGCACCATGAATGATGACGGCTGCGGTTAATCCACCACACAACATCCACTCGGGCGGTGTGTTTGTTTGGAGGAAGCCCGTGTTTCAGGCTTGGGTGGTCGCAGCCCCGTTTGCGAGCGCGTTCGCGGATAGCCAGGTAAGCCGCCAGGAGTCTAATGACCTCCTGCATGCCGCATCGACTGACGAGGCTGCAGCATGCATAGCGTTCGTAGACGAGTGGCTATAACCTTTTCACAACCGTCACACATCGCCCTATCTACCTGAGACACATTCTTGCTTGTAGGGGGGAATGGAAATCGTAACGCCTCACATGTGTAAACGACGCTGATTTTCAAGGCGTCGCCTCTCGCGAGAACTTTGCTCTATGGGCAGCCGCTGCTGACTGCATTCCCCTTTGACTCTATGGATAGATGACCTCGCCCATCGTCCCTTCCGATCTTCTATGCTGGAGGCAGCTCTCTACTCTTGCTGTGAATATCGCTTCGCCTCAAAACCTGAAGCCAGTCCGCCAATTCCTGTTGATACAGAAGACGTTGATGACTGGATTTGGACTTCTACAAACCGTCTACCAGTGGCAAGCCTTTCTCTTCGGCGGGCGGAAGCGAGAGTTGCGGGCGAGATCTATATCCGTTGGTCTCCTATGGCCTATCGTCGCAGGAGATGCTGCGCTATGCGGGAAAGGGAGTCTTTGGCTGCAGAGCCATCTGTACGGCATGTATGGGTGACGTGTTTGAATCTGCAACTCGATACAAAACTTGAGCGGTGTTGTCATTCAAGCCTAACAAATACTAATCTCAGAGTACCCAAATCCGGTAACGAATTACGGACTTCCCAGTAATACAACCTGACGATACCTGGAAATGTACGACCAGCGCGCCCACCGTAAGCTCACTGGACGAGAGTCAACCGAGTTGGAGCATCGAAAGCTACTATTTACTAAACCTATGGGGAGGTTCAGTAGACGCCAGCTTTCTGCACAGCAGGCCTCCGCACAGTATAGCCCTTCTCACCAAGAGCAGGCTTCGCCGGTGAGCCACTGTCTCCCTCAGGTTTGTTGGCTGGGTTCATCTTGGCTGCACCAGTCGTGTCGCCTTCTATGGCTCTGCCATCTGTCGCCATATTGTTGGATTGAGAGCCGGTGTGCGCCAACAAGTCACTTTCGAATCTTTCAATGAGGCTGTCCGCTTGAGAGCTCCCGACAGCGGCGTTTGGCACTGTCTCGCGTTCCATTGTTGTTGCAGACTGATCTTCACCTGTACCGGAAGTCGTTCAGTATGTATTGCGACCTCATCCTGCATGGACTGAAGGCTGATTGCTCCACTTACATTGCCCGGCCGCACCTTCGGTCCTGCTGCTCATTACAGGTCGCCCTCCGATTCCGTGATCAAGCCCTCCTCCTCTCTTTTCACCCTGTGTTGGTGTAGCTTGATCCTGTTGGCCAGCGTTGGAGCTGCATTCTCCGTTCTCCATTCCTCTAGTACGAAGTACAGGTTAAGATGGTTTGTCCGGACGATGATGAAGAGGGTGCGTAAAAGGATGGGACGAAAGAGCTGGTACGGCGCCATGATTTGGAGGTGTGTGGGATGATGCGGTCGGATATCAGCAGAAGGAGGAGGAACAGCTGTACATATAGCTGCTCCAGTAACAGCAAAGACCGATCTATCGTATTTTGGAACCGATCATCTCGTTGAGTTGTCGCATGGTCTTAAAGGGAGGCTTCCACAAACCGTATAGCACCACTGTTCCAGTAAAGGACTGCATACTGCTGTTTTTTCTCGAATCATCTCGTTATGCATTCGACAGGGGAGCTGGTTGTGTGATCACGAACCGTACCTTTGATGCCATAAGGTTTGCGATATGTGTCGTTTTTCCAAATAAGGATAGAGCGACCAAGTTGACATGGCGCCAACAAGGGTGGTATTTGAGGCGCTGAAGTAGGCCCCGGGAACACGAGGGGTACGGGAGTATGCAGTCAGATGTCGGATGCACTCTATGTTGACATTGATTCTGCCGTGAAAGCTAGTTGCTGTCTTTCAGCAGAGGATCACAATATAGTGTTGTCTATTGCGTTGGCGAAATTGCGACGAGCATAGAGTGACATTTATTGGATCCAACAAGTGGCATGCAAACTCGGTTGTAATGGGCAAGTCATAGCTCAAATAGCCAAATATGGCGGCTTCTTCATCATCATCATAAAGACGACGGTGAACAGGCAGTCCTCGTGTGATAGAGAAGGGAACCTAGCCAATCGCCGATAGAGCCTCATCCCAGAGCTTTTACCGCGAGGCATTACAGTTTCAACCTGATCTCTACGTGCGGCGGTGTGACTCACGGTACTTCACACCCGAATCTGATTTCGTATGGTACTGAGACAGGGGCGTTTGGATGACGCAAGATGCTCCCGAGCAACCACAAGGCTTCCAAGAAGGATTCTTGCTGGAGGGTGTCGAAAAGATTGATCAGTTTGCAAGGGTATTGAGCTAGTAGGTACTGACTGAGATAGGTAAGGCTGTTGTAAGATGCGGTTCCAAAATCAGCTGATCGCTGCCACATACTCCAGGCTCCTTGTTGATGCGTAGCATCGTGTGAATTACCACCACCTGGGCAGTCTGGCGTCGGTGCCAGTTGTGGAGTGTATAACCTTCCGCATCATCACAGGCGATACTGTATCTGATTGTATGTTGAGGAGTTGGAGATGCAGATCTCGATCTTGCGCCCTGCTTGCTTTCTACCAAGATAAGCTCTTGAGATGTATGATGGAGGAATCCGGATGAAGCGTAACAAGGCAGAGACGATATCCGTTCACGTGCCACACCGCCACAGTCGTTGTTTAATTGTGGCTGTGCCCATACAGCGGGGCGACCCAGTAGCCCAGGGTGATGCTTGAAACAATTCCTTATTCCCTCTTAGAACCGAAATCTATTGTACAAAGCTATACTATCCCTTCGTCACTCATACGTACCGTGTTATCCCATCCCGAGATAACTGCACCACATGCAAGAGAAGGACTTCTGGAGGTAACGCACACACAGTACACTCCGCCGCCAGGAACCCATCGGATACACGGGACTCCTACCTATTGCCGAGCGGCCTGCCATCGCCAGCGCCAAGACCGCCGTGCCTGGATCGTCTGTTCATGAGGCGCGAACACAGCCGTGCATGCACATCTTTTGGTTGCTCTGTCGGCCAAATGATGGGAGGCGTTTGCCTGTACGGGGGCATACCTGGGTCGAATACCGAAGAATTTTGTGTGCAAATCCGATTGCTCGCTCCAAGCACCGGGTCCGGTGAGTGGGCGCTGACGGGTGTATAAGGTTGGGCTGGCCATTCTATGCCGCCGAATACATTAGAACATGACGCACTGGACATCTCTTGGTCAAGGTGGACGGCACCAGCCCCACCAGCATCCTGCATAGCAAGACTGAAGCACTCGTCGTCCATCTGGTAGGCCTGCAGATAGCTATCGCCGGCGGCGCCGAACATTTGTCTACCACTATCCAGATCTATCGCGTCCGTCGGCAGTTGCATAGCGATTGGTTCTGGACAAGGTACAGAGCTCGTTGAGGCAGATAGGAAAGCTGCTCCAGTTGGGATGTCGAAGTCTGCAGTGTGATGTTGACGGCTGTCGGTGTCGTCCACGTAAGGCCGGTGGCACAGAGCGTATGTTGGAAAGAGAGACGATAATTGAGGAGCCATGGGTTGCCCATACTCATAAGATCCCACCGTGCCTGTATTACTAACTTTCAGTGCGTCCGGTTCACTGTAGATCCCAAGCTCGCAAAGAAGCCTTATAAAGGCATCCTGATCACGAGAGTATTCCAGGAGGGAGATGATGTCTTGCATAGCTGCATCTGGCAGACTTCCCAATTGTTCCCAGCAAACCTCAGGAAAGTCAGATATCCATCCCAGTCTTTGGATTAATCCATGAAGACACTTCTGACTCGACCATTCATCCAAGGGGATGTCTTTCTTACTGTGCTTTACAAGGTGCTTGACGAAGGCCTGAACATGTCGATTCTGCCTCTTTCCGAAGCATTCTCCACAGATGCCACAACAGAGGACGGTGGGCGCATCCGTGGGTCTCATAGCCAGTTTAAGTTCATCCTTGGAGGGCTTGTAGTCGTAGAAATTCTGGCAATGTTCCCTCAACTTCTGCGGCCGCTTGAATGTCTCACCGCAACAGGAGCAATACCACTCTCTCACTTGCCAGTGGACTTCCTTCATGTGCTGAACGAAATTCCTTTGGTTGAACCGATCCCCATCCTTCGGGCATACATAGGTCTTGTTGGTTGTTGGGGTCCTATCTGGAGCAGTGGTTGCGTTATGCGGCGAAGACTTGTTTCCTAGTCCAGGGCTTTCGATGAGAATAGTATCATGTCTTCGTCGTGAGCCTATACCGCGTTAGCATGGCTCAACTTGATGGGGGCCTAGGCTATCTCTTTCCTAACCTTCTGCACGGATAGCACTGGGCCACTGGAGCACCTGTGTTTCCTTGCATCGTTTCAACACCCTTCGAGCAACCCGTGGTATCTTGTCTAACTGGCTCTGAGCCACGTCAGTAGCGGTGCTCATACTGTGTTTGCGGACGTCAAACACCTTGGTGCGGCCAAGGCGTAGGTAACGACAGAGGCGAGCAAAGCGGCAGGCGTGTCAGCCGTGCAGTGAGTATGCAGATTCACCACTCGAAGATAGGTGATAGCTCAGCAAAGACAAGTTGTCGGGCCAATGTGGTTCCAGAGATATGATAGAAGCCTGGGAGTTGGAGCGCGTTGTTAAACAGTGTGATACTCTTAGGGAGATGTAAGGCGTACTTATTCGCTGAGTATACTTCGCAACGGCGTGAAGGTTGCACGCGATTCCCAAGCTCAGACAATCTATTTTCACAACGGTTATGGAATGGAGATGGGCACAATCTATTGTAGGCACTCAAGGCCGACGTAAAGGATTGTCTGGGGCCAACTTGAGGGAGACCGACGGCGTGATAGGCCATGAGCCAGTTGGCACCACGGCAAGCGGCAACAAGAGCTGCTCTTCTCCTGTCGGATCGAGACGCAACATGGGGGAGAGATAAGGGAGCGTGCGTGGTGTTTCCATCTGAAAAGCCAAGAAACGCAGCCCACACAGCGAAGGTTGGCTTTTGGGACAGGGCTTTGCATTGGTCCTGTAGGGTCGTAGATCAGATTCCCCCCTATGAACAGGTTACACAGCGCAAGCGCGCATGAATACCAGGTCATCACACGGGCTGAATAAGCCAATGTCGAAGGTCGCTGGACTGACGCGACTGACTTGGTCGATTTTAACTTCTTCGCGGTCCTTGCGAGTTGGCCTGGTGTTGTGCTAGCTTGGGCATATGGTGCTGCGTCTGCGGTCGGAATCCAGATGTGGACCGATAGTCAAGACTACACAACCAGCGGGAACAAGTCATGTCCGTCTGGCTGTCATGGTCGGGCACGGGTGTGGTAGAGAGTTGCCATCGAGAATTGATAGCACAACCTGGCGGTCCGAGATGAGTGGCAGGGATTGCCCTTGTGGGAATAGGACTCTTCATAAGGTGGCCAGGCTTACTTAGTCCAGTCCCGTCGGAATGGAACTGCCAGCAACGGCAGCCCGGATCGATTCACTTATTGGATTGCTCACCGACAGATATGCTCTTTCTGACGATCAGACCGAGTTGTCCCAGAGGCAGCTCTCATGCATGTGGCAAGACGGCACGAAGGCCGAAAGGCTGAATTGCGGTTGCAAGGACAGGAGAGGTATGAGAAGCAGGCGCAGGAGCAGGAGTAAGAGCACAGTGCAGCCCGAAAGCAACGCTGGTGCATATAATGTGGATTTCCTAGCTAGTGGCGGACGGGCGAGTGCCGGCAGATGATCTGCTGCCAAGCGCAGCCACCCCGGGGCTAGTAATGTATCACACAAATGGAAACCGACGTCCAAACCCATGTTGAGTGTAGCAGCCACGGATGACGCGTGGAAGGATCCGAACCCCTACCCACTCTGCGTTGGCAGAGTGAGCAAAGCGGCAGACAGAAAGCATTTTTACAGCTCGGGGGCTGATATTTTTGAGTTTTAGTACACCAGGCCATCGTAGACCTTTTGTTCACCCCGGTATCAAGACCCCGGCTGAGACAAGAGCGGCCTGGTGTGTGCTTGCAAGACCACAGCGACAAGCTCATTAGGTCATGTAGAGGTGTGTCGCCCTCGGTAGATCAATGGCTGCGCTTGTGTCATCAACTCTTCCTCCACCAGTCGCATCATGTCATGTGGTGTCCAGTGGTGTCCACAGGCGTCCAGATGCGTCGGGGCTGTCCAGAGACGACGGGAGACAGCCGGAGGCGTGCAAAGGTGTACAATGCCAACATATGCATTGATCCGGGGCACCCAGTCGGAGTTGCCACGATGTGGAAGCCGTCCATCCAGCCTCAGGTCTCGACACGACTCCTGAGCTCAGGTATGTCCAGAGCGGGCGTGCAAGTACCCAAGCGCAAGACTTCCATCCCTTGTTACCAGGCTCTTCCCTTTCAGCTCTTGTTGGCACCGGTGCCACGGCTGCATTTTCTCCAGAAATGCCTATCTATTTGTTCGATGGATAGGTAGGCATTGTCGGGCCAGGGGGTCACCTACGTCACTTTCGCAGCTTCCTCTACCATGTGCCGCCTGCCACACTCTTGCCTCGTCCTCAATCTTGCTGATAGTATGTGGAATGGTCAGCGGCAGTCTCTCGTGTGTTCGTACAAAGCCACGAGATGTTGAGTAGGTAATGGATGGTGACGTTCGATTTGGGTTGTGGAGATCCCAGCGTGCCTTAAGTACCGTGGGATGGTGGTTCCACAGCTCTATGGCTCGGCGCAGTAGACTAGGGTAGCCGCAGCGTTAGAACATGGAAGACGCGTGATATTGCAACATACTGGACAAACGTATATTACGCGGGACGTGTGCGATTTTGCTTGCACTGGACCAGGCAATTCCACACATAGGCTATCTGCTCGTCTCTGATGGAAAGAATGACTCAAACACTACGGGCCGCAACGTAAGCAGCGGGACGCATCCTTCACCACGTTTCGCTTCCTCCATTACGCCATCTCGGAACGATCGCCGAGTGTTGGTAAAAGATGCCAAAATCACCACCGCTGTACGAATGAGCGAATGATTGAAAGCCTGCTTAATGGGATACAAAATTGAGACACAGAGTGTGTGGAAGGACGGGAGTTCAATCAGTAGCATCCACCTACATACACATTTCTACTGCACCTCAACTCAATTGAAGTTTAGACACAGAGATTAGTATTATAAAATCATAAGAATCACCATCTCCATCGTCAACGCGAAGCTATGTCCTCCACTTGGAAGCCGCGTTCGTAGCGCTCATGCTCTGCACGGCTGCCATCTGCGCCAAGTCCGCATGGTTTGCCTTTCCGCTCGCCTGTCGCGATGAGGCAATGTTGCTGGGCGCACCGTTTGGCGCACCGTTCAGCAAGTTGCCTAGCGCCGCACCGTTACTCGCACGCTTGTTACCTGCCATAGCAGACGCACCGCCTGCCGAAGCCAGTGTGCTGAGCCTTCTGTTCATGCTGGCAACAGTGGGCTTCTGGGGTGAAGGTTGTTGGTGGTATGATGATGATGATGCTGCTGAGGGTTCATTGTACGACACAGTCCGCAACACCGTCTGCGGCGCTTCTGGCGCCTGCTCGCGCTTCTGCCTTGCTGGTGTTGATTGTAGCGCCGCAGCAGCCTGCTGCTGGTGAGCAAAAGCGTTGCTGGTGTCGGTTGCAGTCCGCTGAACAGTTCGTTTGACAGGACTTGGCATGGCGGTGTGGGCCGCTGCAACGGGTGCCGGTACAGTGGCTGTAGGTCGTAACCTAGCAGCCCTACGAGCCTCGTCTGGAATGCCTTGTCGTAGCTGCTTCATGCTGGTATTGAGTATGAAAGGATGACTGACTGCCTCGTTTGGCTTCAGGCGGCGATCGGGATCCCATCGCAAGCACTTTGCGATAAAGTCGATGAAAGCCTCATCATCAGTCTTTAGGCTTTGCTGGAGGGTCTTGGAGCTTGGTCTTCTTCTTCTTCCTTTCGAAGATACTGTGACACGCGGCTTTCCAAGGCTGTCAAAGAAGACCTTCTTTCGGGTACAGAGATCTGTGATCTTCTTGTCTGGTGGCCCAAAGATTTCCATGATGCAAGCAAGCTGCTCCTGCTCATTCTCGCCAGGGAAGATGGGATATCCAGTCCAGAGCTCTGCGAGAATGCAACCAAAGGACCACATGTCGATTCCTAGACCATAGTTGCTGCCAAGAATGACTTCCGGCGATCGATAGAAGCGACTCTGTATGTAAGTGTAGACCTTCTCCTCTTCCTTACATGAAGATCCAAAGTCGATGACCCTCACATCTGCTTTTCTTGGGTCGCATATGAGGATATTCTCCGGCTTCAGATCGCAATGGATGATGCGGCGCTGCTGCAGCAAGGTTAAGCAAGCGACCATCTGGCGGGCGAAGCGACGTATAAGTGGAATGGAGAAGCCGGTAAAGTTGTGGGCGCGGATGAGCTCGTAGAGATTCATCCCAAGGCATGGCGTAACAATGCAGAGGTGGTTACGAAAGTAGAAACTCGATGTAATCGAGAGCGTTGCGTGCTCGCCATCAGGATCCTGGGAAGTAATGTCAGTTATGCACGCCGGCAGTCAGCAAATTCGATGCGGTACTCACCCAATCCCTCAATTTGTTCAAGATGCCCACCTCCACTAGCGCCTGTTGATGGAATCTCTTCTTATTTCTGATGATCTTCACCGCGACCACTCCCCCTTCCTTATGATCGACACATCGCACTACCTGACCAAAAGATCCTTTGCCGAGAACGTCCACAACTTCATACCGATATGCTAAGTGGTCGCCCAGTATGATGTTGTAGTCGCCTCTTTCGTCATCGTATCCAAAGTTGTTGGATCTATCGCCGGATTTGTCGCTAGAGGAGCCCACTGATCCTATAATCTTCTTGGCCGATCTAAGTCCAGTGAAGCATACACCGTCCTTCTGATAGTCAACAACTTCGCCTCTCTCGAAGATATTGAGCCCTGCTGTGGGGTCGACAAGTACTTGTTCTGGATTGATCGGAATCCTTGGGACAGCGCGAGCCCAGAGGGCCTCGCTCTCCCTTGCAGCCGCGTCGACATCACGCCTCTTCTGGCTGAGGCGGCGCATCTCATCATCAGCAGCTGTATCATCCTTGTCCTTGGTCAAAGCACTGATACTCGGGGTCGCATCAGGCTGGCGAGGCTTCTGTTGTCGTACATTGATATGCCTATTGCCGTGTAATGAGAACGAACCCCAAGATGTACTCCTGTTGGTCGGCGGCGCAGGCTGAGGCTGCTCTGAGTGAAGTTTGGTGGGCTTCTGAGGGATTGCTTGCTGTTGCTGATCACCACCCCCTAAGAGACTAAGGCTTAGCAGTCCTGCAGCTGAGCTCTTTCTCCTTGAAGAGGTCGCCTGTTCAAAGCTTCGCCGTGCACTCGACGGTAACTGAGGGATTTCACCACTCCATGTAGCGCTTGCTGGTAGCTTGGGTGGCGGCATTGCATCCTTGCTTCGTTTCTCTTTGAGCGTGTTACCGCCCTCATCCTGGTGGTCAGCATGGGAGGCAGCTTTACTACTGCTTCTCCTCCAACTCATGCTGAGCTTCCTCCTCAAGCCCGAGCTTTCCTTCTTAGCGTCTTTGGCTCCTCCTTCTCCATTCGAGACTACAGGAGAGCTCGCTTCACTTTCTGTCTGCTTTCTCGTACCAGCTGTCTGTATTCCTAGAGGTTTGGCTTTCTGGACCTTGACGTTGTCAAATTTACCAAGTGAGTACTCATCGCTACTATCCTCGCGGCTTGGCCTGCCTTTCAAGCCATTTCGAGCAAACTCACCACTGCCTTTAGGCAAACTGCCACTTGAGAATGGCGTGATACCTCTGTGTTGGCCTTGATTTTTTGGGACGTGGACACCCATACTGTAATTAGTATGGCTTCCGGTCTCTGCATCTGACTCGTCAAACCATTTGGTTGCGTCGTCGCCAAATGTATTTGCGAGCGCATCTCGTAGTGCATAATGCGAGCTCGAACTCCTTATATAGCCAGGATTGTCTGTATTGGAGCGTTTGAAAAATGTGGCTTTGCTTGCAGTCATGGGCGTAGATGGCGTCTTTGGAGCACGCTTTGGTTCCGGTGTCTGGGCCAGGTTCTTCGTCATGTCTACCATACCACTAGCGCTGTCGTTGGAGGCATGTGCCTTCTGTTGTCCGAGTTCATTGGTCTTCAGATTGAGCGGAGGCAACCGTAGCGGTTGCAAGTTTGCATTCTTCCTTCCAGCGGGGTCGTAATCGTACTTTCTGGCTGCAGCAACGGCTGCCGCCACTGGCTCACTGGCATTCGCGTTGGCGTTCGCATTGTTAAAAGCCGCAGTCAGATCATCAGCGGTAACCTTCGCGTTTCCAGAGGTAGCTGTCCTTCGATGACTCGTGCTCAGCTGTCTGTATCGTACAGTAGAATCTGTAGGCTGCTTCTGTTGTGAGGTCTTAACGGAGCGTGGAGATCCTTTCCACGTACCAGAACCATCATCAAAGCCAAGCAGGCTTGCAGGGAACAAGGAAGCATCAGGGTCGGTAGCTGGTGTTTTCCTGTTCTGCTCATTCCAAATGACCTCATCGGATGGTTGTGCTTTGTTCCATGAACCTGAGGAGCCTTTTCGAGGCGGTGCGTTGCATAGGAGGCTGGACTGTAGCTTTTGGTCGGAAAAGAATGGCACCTCGTACTCCTTTGGGCTTTCGTATGCCTTCGGTATTGCAGGGACAGGAGGGACTATCTCGTCATCTTCAAGGCTCTCACCACCAAAGCTAGCACTCGCAGCTGAGTGGAGGTTCCTCGTCTTTGGCGTTGGCAGCCTAGATGTGCTACTACTTGCTGCCAGTAAGCTGGAGTAGCTACTTTTACTGCTCAGGCTGATACCGCTCCCTCGGTGTCCAATGTTAACTGCCTGCCGCATACCGCTGTCGGGACTTGCTCGAGCTGAGGACGGTGTATGACTAGCCTTTCGCGGAATCAAGCTCGGGCTTGGAACCTTCTGCCTTGGCATGTCAGGATAAGGAAGCCTTGCGCCTTGAAGCGATGGTGGGAGGTCATCCAAAGGAGTGGACCCTGGATTGACGTTGGGTGGTAGAGAAGGCATGGGCACAGCATTCATCATGCTCATCCGCTTCAGTCTTCTCGCATCGGTTGGCGAAATTGTTCTTGCACCAAGGCCACTGGCACGGCCAGAGACTATAGATTGACGTTTGTTCCCCGAAGAATTTGGTGTAGTGGCGCGGAGATTGCCCTTAGAGGTCGGCCGTACAGTCTGGGTCGATTGGGGCGATTCAACCTCCTCTTTCGATGGTGCAGCGTAGCTCTTGACCTTTGCCTGCCGAGATTGGGTAGTGGCGCTGAGGGTGGATATACGTGGCAGATCAATTGCGTTGGCAGAATTGGACGGCTGGATCGTACTTCGTCTGGGTTTGCTAGAAGTGCTCAGAGTCCTGATTGGGCCTACAGTTCTTTGCTGTTGGGCGGCTTCCTGCGATGCTGATGACCCTGTGGCCCTACGGGGGGTCTCGTAGAGGCTCGTGACCAGGCCTGGCCCTACGCTCTTCCGAGGAGGCTTCTGGTGTACCATTCCCGGGGCCCCTACATATTGCGTACTTGAGAAATTAGTAGCCATCTGCTGTGCATTGCCGGGCCTCTTGACTGTTGAAGTGCTGTCGAGACTGTTCTGCTGCCCAGAGCCGCTGGATCCTGCCGGTATCGATGCCGACTTCGGCGGAAGGCTTCCCAGGGTCGTAACACTGCTCTGGCTAGCCTGCCTCGTGTCATTGGTGATGGCGCTGATTCTACGTCGGAAGTTCTGGCCCCGCGTGAGGTTCTGCTGATCCAGCTCTTGTCTCTGCTGCATCCGCCGTGCCTGCTGGCTGGTATAACCATTCGTCCCTGCCATACTAGAGGCGCTTGCACCAGAGCTGCCCTCACTACTCCTAGCACTGTTGTCGTCCTCTTTAGGTAGCGCACGGCCGCCGCTATGGGTGGGGAATTCACTTAGCAACGGACTCGTACCGCCTTCATAGGTAGCGAGACTGGTCTGGAAATCATCGAAGTTGACTGGTGGAAGGAAATCGAAATTGCCAACCTCAGCAGGCGTGACGGGCGAGTCCGCGTCATTGCTGCTGTGGTTTCCGAACGAGAAACGAGAAGCGTCTGGGGGCTTGGCGGCGTGTTGAGGTAGGAAAGAGCGGTGTTGGGGACGCGCGCGTACGGGTGGGTTGTCACTGTCGGCAGGAGCGCTCGTATCGACGCTCTTGCGTGGGCTCGGGTACTCCCGTGGGCCTGACGGGACTCTGGTATTCTCGCGAAGAGTGCTGCGCCGTCTCTGATGCGCTGTTCGGGCTGGAGCGCTGCCACCGGTCACCTGCATCGGCGCCTGGCGTGTAGCGCTCGCTGGGAACGAGGGCTTGCGAAATGTTGACGGAGTGTCCGTAGCCTGCTGCTCAGCTGCTGTGCGTTGGAACTTGCGACGCGCTACGGATTCAGCTGTTGGTCAAAGCGAGTCAGTCTGTGAAGCTCTAGGTCCAATGTGTGCCCAAATCCATAAATGGAATGGCAGCAATCTGAAGTGGCAGACGTACAAGCACTCTCATTTCCAGACCCCTCGTCATTGGTAGTCAATCCAGGCTTTGCTCTTTCAGCATATGATTGTGCTCTCGCACGGATTTGGAGACGAGTTGTCACGTCCATAGTGCAGCGTGGATAGACCAATGTGTTGCTAGATCATAGGCGAGCAGTGGATCTCCCGTGGCCGGCAGTTATGATCTCACAGGCCAATCTCGTGCCTCTCTTTCGAAATTCAACACCGTCTGCTGTTTCCTCCGGTTCAATGCATATGCCTCTCAAACGTTAGCCGGTGGCATTTTCGTCGTGACCAGCACTTGGTCCAGTTCGTATTTCTCCAATCCGTAGTTTCCGTCTATCTCGTAACGTCCACGTCGTCGACTGTCGTCAAATTATTGAAAGCGTGTCTGCTTCGGCCAGTTGCAGAGCAACAGACAGGGATCGAGTGCGGGATTGGCCCCTTTGGAGGTGCAAGAAGGGGTGGGTGAAAGTAAGGACCGGTCGTCGGGAGGTGGGCTATTACATTGGCCCCGTTTAGCACAAACCCATACGATAATCTCGAAAGCAACAGTTCTGTGTACAGGCAGCTGCAGGATACGGGGTTGTCACGGACTGTATCTCTACAGCAGCACAGCACAGCACAGCACAGTGGCTTCCTCGCTCGCTCCAAACGCACGGTCGGCTGTGTTAGCCCAGGGTTAGCGGCGAACTGAGACTGGAATCCTGAGGCAAACACTGCACGGTCAATCCTGTATCCAGGGTGCCGTAGATCTTGCAAGTCGAGGACAGCCCCGGGTTTCTACGGTAGATTGGCGAAAAGGAGTATTCAATGGTGCGGAGATTTAAAGGCTCCCAAACGGTAGCTCACCGCATGCCTTGTGTTGCTGCGAATAGCAGCAGACGACAGGGATTGGCTCTTCTTCTATAGCACGCAGCTAAGCTTCCGGCAGGTGGCCGCACCCTTGACTGATTTCCAGGCCGCCAGGCACACATCTTGGCATCTCAGGATCTCACCTGTAGCCTGAGGCACCTGCCCTGCAGGTACGTCATGTCCGGCTATAGTACCCTAGGACCCGGTCGGTGCTGTAGTTATCACTGTAGGTGCTGTAACATATCAGGCGAGGAATTTTGGCTGAACCCGACGTGGATGCCCCCACTTCCGCACAGTTCACGTCTTTTCACGCTGCCGCCTACTGGAGATTGCCTCAGGTTCATACTTGGGTAGGGCATTGGTTGATCATCGCCTGCAGTGATACTACCTACCCATCCAGTCCACTCCTCTGCACCTCACCTCCACCACCCGACATGCCTCGCGACCCTCTTATCGCGCTCGTCGGCAAGCCGTCATCAGGCAAATCTACCACCCTCAATAGCTTGACTGACACCACTGCCAAAGTAGGTGTGCCATCACCGCGCAAGCTCTGCGCCTTCATCGCTTCTGACTTGATTCCCCAGGCAACTTCCCCTTCACCACCATAGATCCTAACCGTGCCGTTGGCTATCTACATATCCCATGCGCCTGCTCTCGCGCAACCCTTACAGGCAACAAGCCTCTTACCGGCGAGGCCCCTCCACTACAATCCAGATGTCGACCCAACTACGGCGCGTGCCAGGAGGGCGTGCGAAGCGTGCCGATTGAGCTGCTCGACGTTGCCGGTCTTGTGCCAGGGGCGCATCAAGGGAAAGGCTTGGGCAACAAGTTCTTGGACGACCTGCGCCACGCTGACGCTCTCATCCATGTCGTCGACGTGAGTGGTACCACCGATTCGGAAGGTAAGGCAACAAGAGGCTACGACCCAAGCGCTGATATTGCATGGCTACGCGACGAGATCGTGCGCTGGGTTCTCGGCAACCTCATGGCCAAGTGGGGCAGCGTCAAGAGACGTCACGCGGCTATCAAGGGCAATAATGTGGAGACCTTGCAGAGTCAATTCTCGGGATACGGCTCGACAAGTGCCATCATCGCACGCGTCATGGACAAGCTTGTGATCAAGCAACCGCTGAACGAGTGGGATGATGAGCTAGTGGAACAGGTTGTCAACACGTTTGTAGACGAGAAGTTTCCAACGGTCATAGCGCTGAACAAGATCGATCACCCAGACTCAGACAAGAACGTGTCCAAGATTGCAAGAGCGGAACCGGCCGAACGATTGGTACTTTGTTCAGCAATCTCGGAAGTGTTCCTGCGGAAACTTGTCAAACAAGGCTTCATCAAATACATACCTGGTTCAGAATTCGTAGATGTGAGAGAAGACCTCATCGAACAGGGTGATGAGACAGGAGGTGGTCTCAAAGAGCTTGATGAGAAACTGAAAACCCGCATTGAGAACCTCAAGGACATGGTACTCTTCCGCTTTGGCAGCACTGGCGTCAACCAAGTCCTCACCCGTGCAAGCGAGGTACTTGGTCTCGTTCCCGTCTTCCCCGTGCGGAACGTTGGTACATTTGGCTCTGGCGAGGCTGGCACAGCAGGTGGTGATCGTGCAGCAGTCTTCAGAGACTGCGTGCTCATCAAGAAAGGCAGCACTGTTGGCGACGTCTACCGGAAAGTCATGGGTGATGCGCCGCTTGCATACTCAGAGACTGTGGGAGGTGTGAGGGTGAGTGAAGATGATGAGGTGGCGGTGGGCAAGAATGATGTATGTGTTCCCTTTCCTTCCCACTTTTCCGAAACACTCGTTGTCGGAAGAGTTTTTGCTGACTATGTCCCAGATTCTGAGTTTCAAAGTTGGGAGAGCATAGACATTTAATCACATTCAAGCCAGTCCTTACTTCAGCTTTAGACGTTTGGTCGTCTTGCGTCTCACATCGTATCCTTGACACATTGAAGCGATCGAACGTCTAAGACAACGTCTTCATCTGTATACTGGCGACCCTATACCAGCGACCGGCTACCACCCAGATTCGCTAGGTAACCACACAAGAGACAACCAAGCCTACGTCTTCATCATGCACATAAATAGCTCACCCACAAGACTTGGATGATCCCCTCTCTTCCGTCCAATATCGACACGTTAAGTCTAATCATGAACGTCCTCCTTGTATTTCGCTCTTCAGCCAACTTCCTCAGCAACTCCTTGCAATAGATTTGACCCTTGTCTTGCAATCGATACAGCCACCAGACTCCTTGTCCTATTTCCCAACCATATCCTTGCCGCTTCTTGACTGAAGTTGTTTCGTGCTCTCCGTCACTAATGCAAGCTCAAGAATGCAGACATCGTCGCCGCGGCATGCTTCCTAGCCAAACCGTGACATCTGGAAGCGCCATCCTTACGTCAGCCTCTCCAGCTACAGCAATGGCGAACGCCTCTCCTCCTCTCCCACCTCTAGTCAAATACCCATCAACTCAATCGCTCTCTCTAGCAGCCACGGTCCTAGCTGATCGCGCGCTCGATACACCATCGCTACCGCCGCAGCTCCCATACTGCTCGAAGCGAGAGACCAACAGGCCGCCGCCGCTGACACTCCAAACAGCCTCGCTTCTCGTCTATGCTCCTCTGCAGAACGGACCATGGAACCAGGAGCAACGGTCACACAGCGCATGCCTGGCCAGACCCGCTGTCATAAGCAATGGCAGGCTAAGTGTCTTCCCAAGTTCCAGCCCTGTCAGTCATGTTGCTTGGACTCCTATACCATGGCTGCTTCCGCTGCGCAGTCGCCGGCCGTATCTTTTTCTCCACAATATTGCGCTACCTAGCGACGGTGACTTGGGGAATGTGCAGTTGAACTTAGACTCTTGCCACGATGGGCATTTGCCAACGAACGATCAAGACGAAGATGGCGACAGCAATGCCCTGAGCCCTACAGAACGACATTCGGTCACAGGGTTTGTTGGCAACGGCTCTGCATGTCTGGTAGACCCTGCATCAACTTCGCCTGTGACTATAAGCTCAGGCGCAGATGATAGTATAGTCCATGGCAGCACCGGCGGCAGCTACAACGACATATATGCCGCCAGCGGCCACACTTGGGAGAAGGGAAGCCGCCAGTCTCCCATCCAACCTCGTACCCTTCTCCCACCCATGGCACTGAAGCGACGAGGAGCAGTCGCTCATATCGCATCAAGTGATGCTCGCACTCATAACGCTCCAGACGACGACCAGGCTTACTCACGGATTGTCTCCAGCATATTGAGGTCTGAGCTGAACTGCAGCTCCTGCTATGTCTTCGGCTAGGAACACTCCTGAGTTTCCGCTTGGAGGATGAGCCAATGTCTTGAGCATGAAAGAATGAGGGCAGATGCCCCTTGTTACAACTTGAATGGAGTGACGATCATGAACTCGCGACAGGCTCGCTGTACCAACAGGATGTAAGCTTTGGCGTTGTTGGCTATGAACCTTCCGACTGGAATTGTCAAAGCCTTGAACTCATGCTCCTAATTCTCGCGTTCGTGGCTGCGTTATCGAGAGGTGAACACGTTACGTTGTAGATCTGTCGGCACAATAAAGACGGCACGCTGGATGACTGGGTGGTTGCTTTGGTGGGTGGCCATGTTGGCCATCGGGAGAGCTGTTCCAGCTTGGATGTGTGTATGGAATCGAGATTTGTTCCTCTCGCTGGCGCTGTAGCAGGCAGCGTATCATTGCGCGCGCCCTCCCAGTTCTGGGATCTTTTAGCACGTGGGAAGGTGAGACGTAGGGATCATGTGCGAGGTTCAGGGTGTAAACAATTGTCATTTAAGTCATTGATGGTATCAAACTAGCCTGAGAGATTATCCTCTCTGATCATACAAACCACGTATCCCTTCCCACCATAACAGCACCCTCTCACTACGCCTTGAAAGCACTCTTTGTCTCAATCCAAGTCTCCAAGTCCAACAGTCCCGGATGCTTCTTCTTCAACCCAGGGATGTCGGCTTTGTAGCCATCGCTCCCGAACCAATCGATCATCAGCCTGAGCTCGACGACCATGTACTTGAGGAAGCTGCCGAGGAACCAGAAGGTGCCTTCGAGCGGCGTGCCGGTCTTGTTCTTGAATGCCGTGGCGAACTGTGCCATCGTCAGCTCGTCGCCGGCGAGGCCAAGGGCCTTGTTCTTGTATTCGTCTGGCTTCTCGAAGGCGAGGCGCACAAACTCGCCAATGTCGGCCGTGGCGACCCATTGCATTGGCTTGGGACCGAGGGTGTCGCGGAGCGCGGCAGTGAAGACTTTGGCTGGGAAGCCTGGGGCAAGGTTGTCCATGAAGGCGACTAGAGAGATAGAAGGGTCAGCTGTGGGTTGCTACAGATATACTCAATAGAGAGAGGGTAGACTGGTGCTCACCAGGCCGCAGGATCGTCCATTGCATGCTGCCAGCGTTGTCCTTCAGGTGATGCTCAATCTCCCACTTGGTCTGGAAGTGGGGGATGGGAGTCTTATTGTTCCAGCTCGCCTCGTCACCGCCGCGCTCAACACTGCTGTACACGAAGTGCTGGACGTTGGACTTCACAGCCTCGTCGATCATGGCCTTGCCCTGCTTGATCTCGTTCGCGCCAGTGACGCCCTTGCCCTCTGAGATCTGGACAGAGTAGACGCCGTAGATGGGCTCGCCGCCGGCAACTGCGAGGGCGTTCTTGAACAGCGTGGGCACATCGTCCATGTCGCCCTGGACGACCTTGACGTTGCTACCCTTTGATTTGAGCTTCTCCGCCGAAGGGGAGGAGGCATTGCGGGTCACTGCGAGCAGGGTGAAAGCTGAGTTATTGGCCAGGCTGTCAATAACAGCGCCGCCTTGCTTGCCGGTTGCACCAGTCACGAGGATGTTCTTTGCCATTGTGAATGGGGTTGCTCTAGCAAGGCGAAAGGTGTCTGTCGGTTAATGTGAGGGTAGTAATGTGCCTTGTGAAGGTAAAGTGTCGATGTGAAAGTAGAGGAATTCTGGAGACGGATGAAATATTTCGACCTGGCGGTGTATGTGTCGGCTGGTGGTCCTGCAGCGGAGAATACCAGACCCTACATGTATCAGAGCTACGAGACCCAGCAACCCAGGTATGCAGCATCTGATGGCCTACCTGAAATGGTCGCCTTCCCTACCTGTGAGTCGCACGGGGATGCCTCAGCGAATATCCGCGACTGCAACCAATTCACCCCCATAGCATTGATGAGGTATTCGATAATAACAGCAAGCAACCGCACGGTTGTACCCGCGATAGAGCGATTCGGGTTGTGTACGGCAGATATGTAGCACACCATCGCCTCTCTAGAACACCGGCCACCGACATCTTGAATGGAACCAGATACAGGTCTAGTCGACAGGGTTGTGTCACCACAGGCACCGCCGGCGCGAAGGGAAAGATCCTAGTCGCGCAGCGGCATAGCGTGTCCCTAAGGTTTCGCAGATCGATGGGTAGATGATAATGGAGGGTGCCTTGGCAACAGGTGGAAGGTGGAGATGAGCATGCTACATCACAAAGTCTACACGGGATCGACAGGCCAGTCATCCGTGAGCCGCAAAGAGAGATGCGGCGGACCATGCTGCATGTCCGATATACTTTCCTGGCATTCTTATTGTATTGCCTGCATGATATTGTCTCAGCTTTCGGTCAGGTACCAAGCAAGACCGCCAGAAGTCGTGAACAGCTGTGGCTGACGCAGCTGTGGCACTCTCCACCTGCCTGAATCGACTGAATTTGTATAGTAATCCCTCCCTCCCCCCTAAATCCCTCTTCGTCTACTAATCCTCTCCTCCCCATGTGTGGGCCAAACGGATAGAATCCGTTTGTCTTTGTCGAAGGATTTCGTGGAGACCGTTTCGTTCGTCTCGTCGTACTTATCAGGATCGTCTCTTCAATCTGGACCTCGCTTCGAGCGTGCACCCTAGCTCTCGTTCCCCATGTTCTCCTCAGAAATACTTAAGCGGCTTGTGTTTATCAGCAACTAGCCCGCGTATTTGACCCTATGCGGTAACAGATACCCAGTCTGTGAACTCAATGGCCTGACCATGGGGCGAGAGCGAGATGATTAGAGCAGCAGCCAAGCCGTCTCAGAGTTTCAAGCGGCCAGCCTCATGGTGCACAGAGCTATAGCAAATTCAGCCGCAGTCGTGTTCGAGCAATGACCATCTCATAGTACGACCCTTTCGCAATTTTGCTTGCTGCATCCACTGTCAGCAGAACTATAAACTTGGAAAGTTCGATTTGGATGATCTCGGATTGGTGTCCGCCATTCTCGATCAGCCTGTGACAAGGTCTTACATCCGAGCACTTCTCGCCGAGCGATTTTAGGAAGCCCGCTTTTTCGCCCGCTCCTTTCGCGGGTGCAGATGCAGCTCTAGTAAAGTCAATTGTACCTTGGTGTGCGCACCTTGCATAAATGTTATTGTTGTTATCGCCATGATCGTAAGTGTCTCAGAGGTAGAGTCGTAAGAGAAAACGAGGCAATGGCAGTTACCTCTGAGCTGAGATGTAGCTCAGATCTTTCAACCTACATTCTAGAGCAGCACACTGACATACCTCCTTGTCAATACATCAAGAGCTCACGTGTATAGAGGTGTACAAGGGGCAGCCATCTGCGCCACGAGTGTGTCGGCACAGGAATGGTCGTCATTGGGCGGGCCACTGCAAGCCTGAGTAATGTCACGTCAGGCGAAGGCTTCATGCAATAGGGGCCGCTTAACCAGCAACCCAGCACTCCACCTCATTACATACTACACATGAACGCCGAGCGACACACGCCTTCCTCGCGGTGTAATGTCCAGCGCTGCAAGCCGCAAAGACCACTATTTTCGTATTTCCGACTTTGCGTCCGCATCTCTCATATCTGCATTTTGCATTGGCTTTTTTGACTTTTCGCGCAGCAACGCAGTGTTCAAAGGTATGATCTCGGCATAATCTGCATTGTATGGAGTATAGCCTCAGGCCAGCGGCACTGATCGGGGGAAAGTTATCGAGTCGGCGGGCGGATAAGGCTGGGAAGCTTCTCACACGTGAAGATGGTATATTGAAACCCAACATCTCGATCACGTGGAAGGATTGAGGTCCCGGGTTAGTGCCAAAGCGAGTCGGCACAGTCCAAGGCAAAGAGTGCTGCAAACGCAGTCCATGGGCCGGTGTTGTTGAGCACCGGTCTCAATCTTCGCGGCGGGAGAGGTTGACCATGCCATAATCGCCCCTCGTACTTGTCAATAGCATTGCCCACAAACAGGTAAGGCTAATGCCACAGCAATTGGGTACTGGATGTGTGCGGCCGAAGTGAGGCAGGAAGTCAGGTTGGACGGGTATCCACAACCAGTACAGATGAGAGGGACGGCAGAGGCATAAGCTCCAAGCCGAACGCATATCTCCTGCAGAACGTGATTGGAACTGAAATTGGGAGCGGAAAGAAAGGGCTTGCAGCCGCTGTCTCTGTCAAAGCAGCCATAATTACAACCAATACGTCAGTACAGTCGCCATGGTCGGGAAGACACCACCACCATGATATGGCGGCTCTCCCAGGCGCAAGTGCAACCAGAAATCATACGTCCAAGTTCACAGAAACTCTGAGAAGCGTCCTTTCGGTAGAACAGAGCCACTATATGCGAAAGACTCAGAATATAGCACCGCAAAGATACCACAGTACAGCGGGCACACCAAGGATCGAGCCTCAAGGGGGAAGAGAGGGAGGATAGCGGATCGGTGCCTGAAATCCAAAGACACATTCCTGGTCAGCATCTCCTGGTAGCAAGGCTGGCCATGCTGCAGGCAAAGCAAGGTGGGGAGCAAGGTTGACAAGTGATCGAGAGCGTGATGATCCGTAAGTAAAACCTTATCCAAGGAGAGTGCGTGTACATGTATGTGTAAGAATGTATAGCGGCCCCGCTGAATTCACCGGCGCGCCTTGCAGCTGTGGCCCGCGGAGGGAAACAGTCGCTGCACTCTGCCTCTCTTCGACTTTCACTCTCCTCTAAGGAAGCAGACAGAGAGCGATGGAGGGTACTGGTGGATTCGCTTACGAGGCGCCAGGATGGAACTCTTCCAGCCGCAGTCTGCTATTGCACAAGTCTCTTTCGACATTGACCCACCGTGGGCGGGCTTTTGCGCCTAAAGACGGGCCAAACGCCAAGCCGAGCTAATGTCTTTGAACGGCGTCACGGGCTCTAGGGAAACGCACTGGATACGACCGCAGTTGCAGCAGCGGTGGACGAAATGGCGTCCGCAGGCTTGTTGGTTGTCATTTGACAGACGCCATGGATTTATCTAGACACTTGGGTAGGCATGTCAAAGGGCGAAGGCCTTGGCGGCGTGGGTGGTCAGCGTCGTAACATCGGGGACAACGGTTCACAGTGCTCATCCTGCGAAGTCACAGCTGGTTGTTTTCCACTATTACCCATAGGCATTTTGATGGTGAGAAAAGGTGGGCAGGCGGGCAGAGAGCATTTGAGCAATGACTATGCTTGTATTCGTTATTATTCGGTACTATCTAGTACAATGCCGCAACTTGCGAAACTACCGACTACCTGTCGTCTGCAAGAATCATCTGCTTGGTATCAATTGCGCGAACCCATTAAAGCTCAAATAAAACTCTATATCCATCTCCAGAAGCGGTCTGTCTACGCGACTGTAGGTTTCTGGGTTTCGGCAGATTTGGCAAAAGCAACACGAGCTGCAGTATCCTCAGCCTCAGTTTCCTTCCAAAGCCTCTGAATCTCGACCTTGCGTTCCGCTGTGCGAGGCTCAAAGGCCATCTCAAATGGATCGGGCTTGACGATGAGGAGAGAGTTGGACTTGTTGAGAGGCGGGTGGATGAGGTTGCCATCAGCGCCAACCTTCTTAATCATGTTGAAACCCCAGAGCAAACCGCCGCATGCGACCAAGGTTTCGTCGCGTGTCAATGACTGACCCAGGCAGGCACGCTGGCCCCAGCCGAACGAAGTCATGCCCATAATTGTTGGGTACTGGGTGAGTGGCTCTTGGTAAGTAGGCCAGCCAGCTTCGAGCCAGCGTTCAGGGCGGTAGTCCTCAGGGTGGGGGTACTTCTTCTCATTACGCAAAAAGGCCCAGTCGAGAGGAAGAATACGGCTGCCTTTTGGAATGAGGTAACCTTGGTAGAAATCATCAGCCTCGACCTCGTGAGCAACTCCAGTAGGGACGTTTGGCCTCCAGCGCATCGTTTCCTTGATGCAGGCACGCAGTGTTGGCAGGTTCGGCATGTCTGGGATCTCAGGCATACGGCCGCCGCAGACTCGGTCAATCTCTTCCTGACATTTGCGTTGCCATTCGGGGTGGTAGACCATGGCGAGCAGGAAGTAATAGAGGGGGCCAGCAACGGTGAAGATACCAACCAGTGCCATCATACCAAGTGCTGATGAGGCCTCGTAGTCACCAGAGAGACCACCAGTTCGCTCGCCTTCAAGGTACGTGTAGGTCAGAGATGGGCGAGCTTGACCCGCGGCCATTTGTGCACGGACAGACAGCAGCCTTTCCATCCACCAGCGTTGTTGCTCATCATGGCGTTTGCGCTCAGCAATCTTCCAAGGATTAATGGCTACTGGTAGATGCCAAAGCGGTGTAAGAACGTTGGTGATAGGACCGGCTGGCGACATCTGGGTAAGCAGGCCCCACGCACTCTTTGTGCAGTATTCACTCAAGCTAGGGTCGTCCCAAGTAAGTTGACACATGACTTTGGAGCACATGTCCTCGAGCTGGAAGGCGAAGTTGTCGGGGTCTTCAAGAAGACGGTTCATCCATCGCTTCGTCTCGTGGTACATACAACCATAATAACGAGCGTTGGTCGCCTCCATGAGGTATGCATGAGTAAACTTTCTCTGACGAGCCCAATATTCTAGGAAGAGTTAGCATGAGTCATTTGGCAGGCGCGTAGTTTTGAAACATACGGTTCCTGCCCATTAACGGCAGGTACTCCATTGATCCATTGGTACTCTTTGCATCAAACAAAGACTGAATCTGTGGTCGATCAGAGTAGATCTTGGCGCGCTTGACCAGCAAGTCCTCCGCCACCTTCTCATCTGAAATAATGATGAAATTGGCTCCAAGCATCTGTGTCCTGTAAAGCGGTCCATATACATCGGCCCATTCCTTGAACTTGAGCCACATATATTCAATGGGAAGGTCGTGGATGCGTCCGATCCAAGGGACCAGCGCAGGCCCAGGAGGTTCGCTTGTCTTGTCTTTCCATGCCTGGCGACTCTGGAGATAGTTGAACAAAGAGAGGATGGCGAAGCCCACTAGGGCAACGGCCGCGACAGCCAGAGTCAGAGGCTGCATTGCGTTTCAAGTGAACGACCGTACAGTGCTGGCTCTTGTTTAACAGTAGGTGTTGTTGTTCGAGGTAGGAACAACGGTGAGGCAAGAAGTGCAGAAGCGCAAGTGATAAACCTAAGATCAAGGGGACCAGCAACGTGCTTCTCGAGCGCCGTTCAGTGCCTGGTCATGCAAGTAGGAATCAGAGGCCAACGACTTGCACTAAGCCATGTGCAAGGCGTAACTCAAATGCACCACCAGTGTGACGATCACCAAGAAGCTAAAGTTTAGCTCGCCCGCTGTCTGCTAGTTAATTCGAGGTCTCCTTTGGTCTGCTTTGCAGATCGGTCCTTTGGTGCCAATGTGGGTTTGCTCGCTAGATTCCCGGCTGCATGTATGATGAGGTGGCATTGTCAATAATAGAGTAGAGGACGCTGTAAATGTTGCTTCTCAAATAGTGTTATCGAGCCTCCGCTCTAACGCAGGCATGTCGGCGTTCACTTTCGCCGTGTGAAGCGCCACGGTGGGTTTTCGATAACGTAGGTCTCACACTGAAGGTTTCGAATGAAGAAGCAAGGGCCACCGATCGATCCTATTCCACCTAATCCAGCAACGTGGTGATAGCTGTATCGATAGAGAATGCGGCTACGTCGCCAATACCTTGCTAAATCGCCACTATGCGACTATGTGTCACGATTTTGTCTTCTCCTGAAGTCGATACCGCAACGCGATACTGGACTGTGGCATAAGGAACAATCACAGCAAGCCGAAATTGAGATATGGGCCTATGGAGGTGCGGCTGGCTTTGCTTGCATGAGACCACCTTTTCCGGGGTGCTGGAACCAGGCAGGCCGACGCCGTCCATCGTTCCATGCGGGCCCGTGATCTGTAAGTAGTACAGATTCCACATCTATCAGCAAATGGACTATAATAAAATGTTTGTCAGAGAGGCTCTTGTCGTGGCGGACCCGAATGCTCCAGTCCATTCCTTGTGGGTGACCACCAAAACCCTGATTACAGTTCGTATCCAGTCCTACAAAGTGGATCACAGCCCTGGTGTCGCAAACCGTGTGGGCAACGTGGAATGGTGTAGTTCGTAGTACAGTGCAGTCCGCCACGACCTGACTACCCTGACACGAAGCTTCCTTAAAAGGTCTTGAGCCCAGTCTAGCCAGAGATGCTGGTATTAGGATGTCGTTCGTGACACCAGCTACAACCCATGTCTGCACAACCGAACCTCGTAAGGCCTCCATGCTGCCCTGTCCGGGAGAGCGTTGCTCAGTCAACCAAACGCTGCCAGGTCTGTAATGCTCGAGCCTGGATCTTGAAGGCGGCTGTACGTCTAGGCATTGGGAGGATTCGCCCAAGGCTTGCCAGCTACTAGACAGCATGGAAGCGCTGTAAATGTCGTGACACGCACAGGAGCCTTGCTCGGGTTTGCTGGGCCAGCTCAAGCCGGCGTGCTACCCTAGCCATGTGTCTCGAAGGCGCAGCTGGTAATCAAAGTCTTTGCGTCATGCATTGAGATCCTGCAGGCGGTAACCTAGTAGTAACAGCTGCAGGGCCGGCAAAGGTAGAGATTGCAGTGGCCTGAGACGCAATCAACGCCCGTTCCCGATACCTGCAGATCTCTAGGCTCTGTCCGGTGAAGGAGTGGCATAGAACTATTGGTAAAGTGCTTGTCGTTGGAATACAAGCGTACCAAGTCGCGTCTTATTGCCCGAACTACAGGGTGTATGGGTGGTTTATTTAAGGTTTTGAGGCTAATGTCTGGCTCATTGCCCCAGACGGTAAGACGACCAAGAAAGGGGGCTAACGGTTCCCATTTCGTCTCGGTTGACAATCGCTGAGTGGTTGGTTCCGTAGATCTGTCTAGAACGCTTAGGTGTCGCATGCAAGTCTATGATGTTGAGACGCCTGCACGGCTTGCTCCTCCGTTCTGCCACAAGTCGTGACATCGATCATATCGGCAACTGTGGCGCAGGGTGGAGTCGGGTCCCTGACAGTGGAGCATCGCTTCAAGCTGTAGCCACCCGCTTAGTAGTGGAGACCCGTTCCCTGCTGAAACATCCAAGACGCTCCTCGACACTTTCGTCTCTTCAGTGACGCTATCACTGTTTGTAAGACCCCCAGACTATCAAAGGCCCCTCCATCGGCTTGTACCTGACCGATCGCCCGTGGGGTTCTTCCTCTAGATCATTAATCGAGAAGGCGTGAGTACCTGCATGTGACGTTCAAGACCAGGGCATCGCCCATAATATCTGCTCGAGTCGTCGAACATTTCTTGTCTCCTCACATCCCGTCTATCTATCTGCCGTAGTATTTGGTGCTGTCTACTATCGTCGTCCGCAAACTGACAACATGGCGACCGAAAACCCTGACATCAAGCCCGTGGGCTCATACCCTCCCTCAGGCATTGACGTCCTCATTGTTGGAACTGGACTTGCCGGACTTACTGCTGCAATCGAGTGTGTCCGTAAAGGCCACAATGTGAGAGTGCTGGAACGCCACGCGTCCATCAACACCCAAGGTAAGGCGGTCTTCAAAATGGATCTAGATATTGGAAAGCTTACACCGATAAAGGCGACATGTACTTCATGGGTTTGAGCGCAACCAAGTTTTTCAAGCACTGGCCGGAGATGAAGGCTGAGTACGACTCGATTGGCTTACACAATGCTTGGATGGAGACTTTTAAGCATAACGGCGAGCGCATGATTCCACCTCTCTACGTTGCAGAGCGACTGCGTGCACAGGGTCTTGACCCCAACACCCCCCCAGGCACCTTCCAGATGAGACCGCTCATCTACAAGATGTTCATCAGCCAGGTTCAGAAACTCGGTGTTGACATTAAATTTAACTGCCGGGTTGTGGACTACACCGAGGATGAGTCCAATGGCAAGGGCGTTTGCGTAACTGATGACGGAAGGAAGTTTGAGGCCGATGTGATCATTGCTGCAGATGGTGTCGGTTCAAAGTCGCAGAAGCTTGTAGGCGGTCAAGTCCGTGCCAGGTCTTCGGGTCGTGCTATGTGGCGTGCAGCCTTCTCTATCGACCATTTGGAAAAAGATCCTGAGGTCAAGGAGTTCTATAAAATGGTTGGGCCAAATGATTCTGAGCCAATCGTGCGCACATACCTGGGTCCTGGCACATATGCTCTGACCCTCACAAGACCAGATACCATGATCTGGATCATGAACCATGATGTGAGTGCCACATATCGTAGAAGTTTTGATCCTACGTGATACTAACTAGTCAAAGGCAACAGGAAGTTCGTCAGAAAACTGGAGCAATACGATTGACGCTGAGGAGGTCCTCAAAGACATCGACATGGGCGTCGGCCCAACGCCATGGTCACCCATGTTTAAGCGACTCGTCAAATGCACCCCACCGAATACCATTGTCAACTTCGAGCTGTTGTGGAGAGATCCTCAGCCAAGCTGGACCTCCCCAGGCGCCCGCGTCGTTCAGATCGGTGACTCTGCACACTCTTTCCTCCCAGCATCTGGCAACGGCGCAACTCAAGCCATCGAAGACGCTATCACCCTTGCCTCCTGCCTCCAGATCGGCGGGAAAGAGAAGATCCCAGAAGCAGTCCGCGCCCATATTCGCTTCAGGTTCACACGAAATGCCTGCGCTCAGAAGTTAGGCTTCTCCAACGCCGAGCTACTGCAAGATACCGACTGGGACAAGGTCAAGTTGGACCCCAAGCGCGCCCAGCCCAAAATGCCTAAATGGGTGTGGTGCCACGACCCTGAGCCTTACGCCTACGCCAACTACGAGAAGAACGTCGAAGCCATGAACAAGGGCGTCGCATTCGACCAGAGCGAGTGTGAGCCAAACTTTCCTCCAGGTTACAAATATGAGCCCTGGAGCATCGACTACGTCATTGAGTGCATGCAAAAGGGAGTACCAGTAGAGCTCGGCGCTGGCAACTGGGATTAGAGTTATGATAGGCGTAGTACCACGGGAAATGCATCATGTCTGGGAAGTATTGCATAAGTCATGTAATTGTTGGAAGGTAATCATTTGGAAGGCACCCTTATTTTATAGATACCAAGTCATTGTCACGTGCGAATGCCTTTACTTTCCCATTGTCCCAACTTGCCCGTAGTAAGATGATGATCCCAGTCAGCATAGATTTACTATCTATTTCCACTCTCTAAGATAAGTACGCAGACGCAACCGAGACAAGACATCGGGACCATATTAATGAATGATTTCTTGATGCATTTGGTATAATATTTCGTCATGTCTTCTCGAACGACTGCTTTTACACGAGCAGAGAAGTAACCTGAACTTTCACCACGGTAATTTCCTGGCTTTCGCCAATTAACTCTGGTGTCACTGCCAGTGCGCGGTGTGTGCTGCAGAGGTGCTTTTGATAAACAGGTTTCAAGTCAAACCCCTAAGATTCATGGGAACGGATGCTTCCACTTGTCCAGAACGCCAGCATGATATATGAAAGAATCCTACTGGATCAACGTCGTTAATGAAAGTGTGGAATCATAAGTGCATGGAGGGCAACCAATACAAGCAATAGCCACAATCCAATGCAATGTGGCGTAAAGCTACGAGAGAACCCATCTCGCTTTAACTTCAGGCTTCTCTTGTCCTGTAGGAGGTGGACAGGCATCGCAGTAAGGTGATGAGTCGCAGTTGAAACTGCTCTTGTAATCAGCTATCACTTCTGGCACTCTATATGCATAGGGTAGACTCACCATTCCGGCTCACCCCCTACACAGTTGTACCACCAGCGGCAGCTTGCGCAAGCTTTGCGATCACAGCCTTCCTTCTTCTTCTGCCCTCCATACCAAGTTTGAACTGCAGCGGTAGGCGTGACTGATGTCCATGTAGTGAATGTGGTTCGCGTAGAGGTGATGCGCACTGTCGTCCTGATGCGTGCTGGTCTTGCAACTGGAGGGCCCTTTACAACGGTCTGGAACGGTGCATGAAGATTCGTCTGTGTAATCTCCGTGGACTCTATGAAATCCTTGTGATTGTCATCGTTGTTGGCGCTGGCAAGGGCGATCTGTTCTGCATTTACTTGGTGGTAGATCGCGCTTGCTGATCGCGAGAATCCAACCACAAAGATCAGCAGGACAAAGAGTATCATATTAGGCATCGTTTTGTCGTCCGGGCCAGCCAAAGACGATATGGTATTGGTTCAAAGAAGGATAGGAAATAAGCGCGGTATGCAGGCTATCGTGTACAATGAAACCAAATGATGCTTGAAAGGTAGGACAAGAGATGAGACATCCAAGGACTCCTACCCTGTTATCGCCGTCTTATGAACATTTCAAGACGGTTTGGAAACGCGCAATAAGCGCTGCTGCGCCGTCTGCCAGCCTATAGTGAGATGTGATGGACCGCATGCGCCTTTAATGGAGGTGTTGGTGCGAAGCTTGGTTCCGTCGCAAGCGCCGTGCTGTGCCTTCTGCCGGCGGCAAAGCTGCTCACCCGGATTGGCCACCCCAGGACAAAATGCGAGCACTCTTTGTGGGCGGCAGCGTCAAAATGCTAACAGTCACGTCAATCTGGTATTCCACGCCTGTAATGCTGCGATATCTAGGCCTAGTGGCCAATAGGACCTATCTCATCATGGAGGGTTCCCGCTTTTAAGGACTGCTCCTGTGGTGATGCTTGATGGTCAGGCCGGCTCACCTTACTTGGAATGATGGATCAAGAGGGAGGCAGTCAACGCCCACGTCTCTGGAATTTATGGCGCCGAGTCGCTCTTCAATTGAAAGCCCATACATTCGTCTGTGGCAACATATCGAAACGATTTCTTCCAAGACGGAGCTTTATAGCCTGTTCAGCTCGCGGCTTATCCAGAGCGTCTGATGATTGCAGACCTCTTTCTTTCGCCTCTCGAAATGTACACACTTTGTGTAATCTAAATCACATTCAACTGCTCCCATAGTATTAAGAATAAACTGCCTCAAATGAAGAGCAATGCGAGGGACAATGTCGGTGTTCCCTATACATAGAGGATAGAGGCGGAGCGAGGCGTAAGTGCACTTACTCATGCGTGACATAAGCATTTGATACATCCTGCAATTCAAGGAGCAAAACATTAACAGCATAGGCAGAGTGATGGGTTTCCCCAATTTTGACATTCATTGCGAACACGGGCTCGCATTTACTAGTGCGCCTGCTGCTTAGGAGCAGACAGAGTTATATCTAATATCTCTTCGTCCTATTTTGGGCGGCGCGTCTCTGGGACTCGACGTTGGCAACTTGTACCCACATATTTCGCTGGTGGAAATGTTGATCCGATCAGCCAGCGCCTGTATTGATGACACTTAATGAATCTGGTCCCTCAAGTCATGAGTTCGACGTAGCAGGGGTAGTCAAGCGTGGGAAAAACTGTTTCTACCGAAAGGTCACGTACTGCACTCATTCTTGGGCCATCCGCTGGATGCAATGCCCAAGACATTCTCAATCTTGCGAAGCATGCACGACTGGACCCTTGTACAACTTCCTTGCCCACAGAGCATAGTAGGAGAGGCTCAGCAACATGACTGCTCCGAACATAACAGGCGCCCAGTTGAAATTTGCTGTAGTAACCGGATACACTGAAGGCATAGCGGAATATGCGAGAAGGTACAAGCCGTACAACACGCCGAAGACGTTGAGAGGCAGACCCCAGCGACCCAATGACCACGGTGCAGGCGGCAGCGGTTTACCATATAAGCGACGCCAGATCAATGACACCAATGAGACCTCGTAAGTCCCTGCCAGAGCCATAACCTGCAGAGACACGATTGCGTTGAATGCCCTGGAAGCGAATTAGTAGAGTGCTCGAACGACGATACGAACAACAATGTCCCGAGGCGGATGATCTTACACAACACTCCCCAAGCCAATCAAGCAGATGAGAATAACAAATACGAACACAACAATCAAAGAGTTGACGGGCATCATTGTCCGCTCGTTCACCTTCGAGACCCATCTTGAGAATGGCAAACCCTCGTCTCTGGCGAACGCAAATATCTGTCGCGATGTCGAAGCCATGAAATTGGTCACACTGAGCCCAATCAGAACAAGCATGATACTCGTCAAGGTGATGGCACCTTCGGCCGACCCGGTAGCAGTGGTGAACTGCTCCAAAAAGGCATAGCCGCTTGGCGGATTGGCATATATGTCTGGAGCAATCCAGGTAAAGCATACAGCGAGCAGAACGATGAAATCCAGGAGGCCGGTGATGCCGTAGCTCCATACCATGGCTCTCGGAATGATCACGGCAGCGTGTTGTGTTTCCTCAGCCATGTGAGCTGCACTATCTGAGGCAACTAAGGAGTAGAGAAGCAAGACTTGTGCAGCGACAAGCTCCAGGCCACCAGATGTTCCCAATTCTGATGACGGTGTAAAAGTCTGGAAAACCTCGCTTCCGGTAAGCTTCGGGCTGAGGACCAGCAACACGATCACAATAGATATGAACACCATGACTGTAAAGCATAACACGAATCCCTCTATTAGTGGAAGATGTTTTGCTAGAAATGCGTTGATCAAGAAGCAGACGATGCAGATCGCAACGATGAAGAGGTACCCTTGATAAGGTTGAGGCACAAATGCAGGGTGCGCAAGAGATATGAGCGTCGGTATAATGTTACCAGCAATGAACATGGCGCTGGCAACGCCAACAAGCCATGAAAGCGAAGAAAGCCATCCTACAAACGTGGCTGTCAGTAAATGCTATTCGGCGTAACGAGAGACCTATTGCGAGCACAGACGTACCAGAGACGTAGCTGGCAAGCTGTTGTATACTCGCAGGCGCAAACTCTGAAGTCCAACTGATATATCATTAGCAGCTATCCTGTATCACAGGACAGGAGGATCACGATTACTGATATTGACCTCCTGCTGTTGGAGCGATTGAGGACATCTCAGCCAGACTCAGGACAATAGAAAGAAACCCAGCAAAGTTGGCCAAGAAAATGACAATGCATCCTCCCGTGCCAACTATTTCGATCATCAAAGGCGCGTTTCTTTCACCTTGTTAGTGCACATCAATAGATGTAGTCGCATTCTGGCGTACTCACATGGGAATGAACACCCAACCCATCATGGTCACGACACAGAATGAACTGATCGAGACAACCTTGAAGTTTCTCTGTCAACGGCACTTGCCTGTCAGTATGTCTACACAGCTGAACCATCGATGCTTTGCGATTGACATACCCTAAATTCTTGCTTTTTCCCCATGCGTCGCATGTCGACCACATCCTGCTCCTTGCCTTGTCGAACAGCGGGTTTGGGACCTGACTCATAACCCCACTCCTTGCCGCCGGGGCGAAGCTCTATCGTCTGCATCTTGGCTGTGTAATAAGGGAAACCCCAATAACGAATGGGCCAGAATGGAAAAGAGCGGAAGAGAAAACGGATAGAAGTTGCACATGCCTTCACAGATAGCCACACCTTCCATCTCTCAAACGCAGGACCCACTTTAATATGAGCTTCCACGGCCCTTGCAACAGCGAACGTGTGCAGACGTCGTAAAGACGCCGTGGCTCTGGCACTTTACCCACAGCGGCGCGGCTTGAGAACCCGAGAGGTCTTTAGGTTTGCGCTTGGAGCTTGTATCATGCAAGCATTTGCAAACCCTACATGGCAGACACGTCTGGTGTGGTCAGGCTCATCGTGCTCCAACCGCGAGCAATTACTAAACTTCGAGTTTGTATGCAATGCTCCTTTGCAATGTGACAAGTCAATGCATTCCTGATCCTTTGAGTTGATAGTTGCAGTAGCTGTAGCCGTCTTTTGCATGGTCACGCAACACTCGTTCACAGTATCTTCATAGCGGCGACAAAATTGTGAGTGCCGCCCAGCACCAACGCCAGTAAATATGGGGCACAGGTTTACATCGTTGGTAGCACCTTGCTCGCTGCAACCATCCTCGCGATAGGTATTGCTTGCTAGTATCGGCTCCATGCGAAAAATCCGTCCCAGATCGATGGCCTGCTCCTTTTACTGAGTGAAATATATACGAGCCCTCCTGTACCCCTAATTGACTTGCAACGTAAAAGTAGGCTGACTAGCGTGCTCGCCATACTACGAGAAGCAACAACTGCAAACGATGGATTGATCCGTTCTCAGCCTTGATTTGATTGCGGGTGCTTGCGACTGTAGCCATGGTTGCAGCGTTGATCGCGGGTTCCAAATCACCATATGCTACTCCATCTTACCAAACTCCAGGACCGCGACTTGGCCCGTCGAAACTGAGCTTGAAATCAGGACGGAGAAGCTTCCTCTGGACCTCAGGCAATCTATCGGTCTTGCTCGTTATTTGACGACTCTTTGTCTTTCTTTGGATCATGTGGCGTACGAAGGCACGCATCGAGGTCAATATCTGATAGTCGTTCCCCGTGGCGATCTTCATTCCGGAAGTCCACGCGGTTCTGCTGAACACATCTACAGCATTGCCTAACAATTTAAAGGTTCTGCATTGGAGCAACAACTATGCGCATGGCTTACACTCTGGAGGACATACTGTCCAACATTGAACTGAGTCTAGTCGCAATGGCAATGCTCACACCGACCCTACCTATGTTCTCCAAGAAGACGAGCACTGGCGCCGTATTTTCCTCCCTGGTGAAGACGCAGACGGTACGTTTGACTCGACGAGCTCTGCAACTAACATTGCCCTGATGAATAATTTATGCAGGAGCGGTGACAGCGACGGTGGCATCTGGACCAGCAAAGGGGAGAGCATCGTCACGTCTGCGGCGATAAGGGCTAGCGAGGGGGAATTTGCGAAGCTCTGTGGAGCTGGAGACAAGTTTAGCGAACGACCAATCAGGTTCGTTGAGACCCTTTGATTCGTCATGTGTCGAGCCTCGGCTGCCAGTGATTACAACGTGGACTAGGCTCTGTTTGAGCGAATGATTAGATATACATACAACATCAAGCGAAAGTGGGCGTGCCTGCCTCCAGAACCTCTAGTTGAGGAAAGTTGCTACCGTCCACAGATGTTCTCTGGCCATTGTAACGGTGCCGCCTCTATGCAACGAACTAGCATACGCAGTGCATTAGGCAGATCTAAGAAGACTAGGAATCAAGCAAATGAACATTAAGATGGTAAGTATCTTGCCACCGTTCTTTGGTGCGGTGCCATGGCCAGCGGCGCTCCGGCAAACGGGCCGCGATAGCAATCAGGGCGCTTGAAAACTCGCCTGCGGGAAAGGGCTCGGGGCTGCTTGCCAAATCAATGCCTGAACCAAATCACTGTACCTCTCTGGCCAGATGGAATTGCCGTCGTGCTCCCTCACACCATCTCAACCTTTACCTTCTAGCTCTTAGACATACCTAGCACCCTTGCCCGGAATGGCTCACGAATCCACACCTACCGTAATGCTGTTCCGGCAGGTCCCTCGGGACCTGCCCGTCCATCGCGTCGCCTTCATACATGTAGTGAATAGGGTACAACCATGTACAGCGTAGTGCAGCAGTACTCCCTAACTTGGCACAAAATCTACACAAGACGACATTGAACAATACCCAACTCCTTACGAATCGCAAACAGCGCCTAAGCTGCAGATGTTCCCGCTCCATGGCTCTTGTTTCGGCACACCATGTTGCAAACTAATGCAGCTGGACCGCATGCCCCACTTTAAGTTTGCAGACTGTGCCATTTTAAGGGACAGATGAAGGAGTTGAGGCGTGTATCCTTCTGCGTCGGCCATGAGATCTGTGTCTAACATTCACAGTTCAAACCCGGTCAATCCTGCCGGAGGGACAACTCAATGATGGAAGCTACGAAGGAGAGTGACGGTAATCCTGCGCCTGGTCGAAGTTTTGAAGCTATCAAGCAGGATCTTAGCCAATCACTACTGGCAACGAAGAAACCTACGGACTTCATCATCACGCTCATCTATTGCATCCCCGTCCTTGCCCCGATCCGTATATGCACTGCAGCAAACGTCTTCCAGCGACTCGCGCAGTCTGACAATCCTCTGTCTATTGGAGAGCTTGCAACGACTTTCAGCAGTTCTTCAACTGAGAATGTAAATGATGTGGACGAGAAACGGGATTTCCTTGTCCGCATGCTCCGGGCAGTCTCTGCGATCGGGCTCATTGACGAGACTTCTGCCTTCACCTACCAGGCGAATGAACTTACGAGGACGCTAGCTGATCCAGGCTTTGCTGCCGGGTTTGAGTTGGTCTTTGATAATGTGATGGGTCCAGGAAGCACCATGGCGCAGATGCTACCACATCACCAAGCTAATGGCTGGATGGCATCTCCCACCGCCAAGGATGGTCCATGGCAGCGAGCGCGGAACACCGTAGGAACCTCCACGTTCGACAGCTGGATCAAAGATGATCCAATCCAACTAACGCGGCTCAACGCTTTGATGCAGCGCATGCAGCGTGATCGGCCACACTGGTCTGAGTGGTTCCCAGCAGATGCGCTATTTGGGCGTAGTGCAGAGACCGCTTCATCTGAACAGGTATTCTTCGTGGATGTCGGCGGCGGTCGTGGGCATGATATCACTGCGTTGGCGAAGAAATACGAGGGCAAGAGTGTCCGTATGGTCTTACAGGATCTCCCTAGTGTTATCGAAGAAGGCGAGGAAGTGAGGAAGAGAGACGGAAAATCGCTCGACTCGCGCATAGCGCTTTCGACTCAGGACTTCTTCCAACCGCAGGTCGTCAAGGGCGCGCAGGTGTACTATATGCACAAGATCATGCACGATTGGCCAGATCGGGATTGCGTCAAGATCCTGTCGCACCTGAAAGATGCCATGAGCCCCAGCTCAAGAATTCTTGTAAACGATGTGGTACTGCCAAACAAGAGCTGCCCGCTGCTGTAAGTGTTTCCCCAACAACTTCGTCTTTTCCATCCTGTAGCAAGTTACTGATAAGTGCATAGGCATACTGCTTTCGACATCGACATGCTGCTCTTACATACCGGCAAAGAGCGTGATGAAGAGATGTGGGAGCGCCTTGTCGGCAAGGTTGGAGGCTTAAAGGTCCAGAAGTTCTGGCATCCTCCTGCGGGTGAGGGTGAGGGCATCATTGAAATCGTGACGACCTCCTCTTAGTTCGTCTGCAACCCGAGATTCAATGGTGCTGTAGCCGCAGCCTGTAGTTTTGTTGATAAACGCATACATTGGCCAATCTCTGAGTGACGTCTGGAAGCCTGGGCAGTCTATGCCAGTGACTACGTATACATTGCAAAGGTAGGGTGACGATTGACGATACTGGTCAAGAGAGTTCATGCTGCAGGGACAAAGGTCGCACTGGCAAGTTACATCCACTGATATTGGAGATATATAGACATAGAAATATACGACAGGTATGACATTGTATGAGTGGCTGAGGACCAGTGCCTAGGCTCCTGTGTGCTGCAGACTCTTGCCAACCACCACCAATCTTTAGAATGGTGATGACATTCCTCACTATACGTAACCACACCCATCGGCTCCCACCCGCAACTTTGGTTGATCGGAAACATCCTCGTCATTAGAAAGAAATCGGCAAATGATTGTCAGTAAAAAGCAGTCACATCTCACGCCTAGTACCTGATACGTCCACTTCCCATCCCATCAGATACCAAACGTCTTCAGAAGGCGATTGGCTTCTTCTACATCTAGATTTCTCTTGATGCTATCTTTGTCAAAGATGGATCATAGAGATTTCCGCTGCGTACTGCTACTTTTTGAGACTTGCGCGCGACTTCTCATGTGGAATCCACCAGCTCTATTGAGGTGCCAATTGTGTCGTGAAAGATTGGATTCGGTCTTGTATGCGTGAAAGATCCTCGCACTTCGCACGCCAATCTTGAACGAATTTGATTCCTTCAGGCCAGCAGTGGGGGTTCCTATCTTACAAGCACGTGTCAAGGACAAGCTGTCAACAACATGTACCAGCGTGCTTATATGGCGCTTGACAGCCCTTCGCGGAACATCGATCAAGATCCTGGAAAGCAACCCAATACACGGGTTGATCCTGCAAGCCACCGACTGGGTGTGACACCCGGTAGTAGCAACGGCTTTACAGTCATCCGTCAGCACCTGAGCTGTTGTTATGGAATCCGACGACCACAGCCGGCGAATTGTGGTCTTCTTTGTCTGGCTCATACGCTTCAATGTTCCACTGCTTTCACGCAGGAGTTCTTGGTTGTAAGTGCCAGTGGCCTAAAGTTATTCGTAGTGCTCGCTTCGTCAAGATATATCATGGATCTTGCCGTGGAAATTTCAAATTTTGGTTAGTTCTCTTGCTATTTGCTCAGTCACTTGAGGGCAAAGATATAGTATCTATTGCCAAGTGCCAAAGCATAGCAGTAGTAGCACTGTCACAGGTCACGAAGAAAAGCGAGGCTAACCAGATAGAGAAGTGATTACTAACCAGTTTGACATTTGAGCTATATAAACGTATATGTCAACATTTCGGACACTATGAACTCTGATTGGTTGTGAATTCATTCAATCAGTACTCTACCAAATGGCTGGTTGGCGCAATGGTAGCGCGTCCGCCTCCTATTCCTCGCACACTTGTGCATGCGAGTGTAATACAAGCGGAAGGTTGAGGGTTCGAGCCCCTTGCTGGTCGGTGTTGATGATCTTATTTATTATAACTTTTGCTCGTGCTTTAATCGCCGAATTAGCATCCGGCAACAACCACCATTTATATTACTAGGGACGGGGATTATGATCTGATTGGTCTAAACTCCTCCTATTTCCACAAGGAATATTCTGTTTCAATTGGCAGTGTCAATACAATATAGTAATTAACGATTACAGAACATCTCAGAAAAGTAGTAGTATAGCAACTTCTACATCCCCTCTCAATCCGTTGCAGTCTTACCTGTATCCATCTTGGCGCTTAGAGCGAACTGTACCGCTTGGGTGGAAGAGCCGCCGAGAACATACAGCTCGTGCCTACTGCCACGCCAATCTTTATGGCCATCGAGCTGGCTTTCAGCAATAGTCTTCCGGCTGAGTACACAAAGTTGGGACACTAGAAATAGAAACATATCGATCCCGCCATCACAAGGGGCTGCTTTAAGCATTACCAGACTTGTGAACGTATTCTGCAATGTTTGAGTTACACACTTGATCCAATGGCAATTGTGCAAAAGCTAAGGCAGGATTACCAAAACCAGCACCAGCAGAGTCTATTGGCCACCTGCCCATCTCCATGACAAGCCAGCGGCTATTGCCAAACACCTACAATCTGGACGAGTCGAAGCGCCGACCTACTGTGTCTTGACATTGTGACTACTGTCCCGTGTCTCCTCTGACTATAAGTAGACGACCCTTCCCCAAAATCCAAGATAGCTTTTCCAGATCCAAGCCCATCCGATCTTCTGACAAACACATAGAAACAACAGCACATCACCGACAACATGAGCAACAAACAAATTTATCTGCTCCCATTCCGCCCTGCCGCGAACCAACGCGCCCACTTCAGTTTATATACTACAGAAGACGCTCTGCCAGGAAGTGGACTTCTGATACACGTTGTGGGTGCTCCTATGGCGGGATTCCAACTTGAGGTCCGGGAGAGCTACAATCTTGCACAAACGAGGCAACTTTACACAACGGTCGTTTGGGAACGCTTTCCAGCCAAGATGTTGAAAGAGTGGTTCGGCTTGCTTCGACTGTGCCACCTCCACCGATCAGTCAAAATTTCTTGGCACCTGTCGATGGGGTAAGTTCGCTGGAGAATGCTCTCATAATTTGCTCAAACTCAAAGACTAAATCTGTGCTAGGTGAACAACAAGCGCTGCCAGGAATAGACCATGGAATTCGTTCAACTGCTTGTACAGCATCAGTTGTTGAGTGTCGACGCGCTGTCCATTGTACAGTCTCGAAGAGATCCACCAAGTCATGGGGTTGGACTTAGGCCTGTTGCCAGGTGAGTTGTCTGGGTCATCTGCGTTAAGCTCGGGCTTGTCCTACAATGGGAGAGTAAAAAAACCTATGCAGGCGAGTCGATGTTACTAGCTTATACTGCTCCTATTGTCATTGCGTATTCAGACATGAGGTACCGTTCATCTTCTCTATCCCTTACGATCTTCGGTATCCAGTTCATCCGCCAGTCACCTTCGTAATGGGTAGTGTAGCACATCTTGAAGTGCTCCCACCAATCAGGATACCAGCCGGACTGACCCCAATCAATAATGGCTAAAACGCGGGGCGGCCCAGATGCGGTTACCATGATGTTTCTAGGATGCACGTCGGCGTGTGTAAAGACTATAGACGAGTCCTTTGGCATTAACTCAAGGAAAGGGTCTCTATACCGCTGGGAAGCCTGTAGGAAGCGCTGTGGAAGCCACTCCATCCAGGAGTAGAACTTCTCGAGGGTCCTGAATGGTCCAGCAGTGGGCCGCTCCTCGAAGACGCGGTCAAGCAGCGGTCCTCCAGGTATCGACCCAATGAAAGCGTCAGATGGCTCTTGACGGAGTTGATGCAGCAGTGTGAGCATGCCATTCAGCTCTTTGCAGACTGCTGCTTTTCCGACCTCCCCGAAATCTGCTTCGTCCCATCTACGCTCAAGTGTGACTCCAGGTATGAGCTCCATGTAGATAAGTACATTTCGATCACGTATCCGCCACCCATAGAGTTCAGGAACGGGTAATTTATCAACCAACAGCTTCCTTACTGTCCACATGGCTATCGCTTCGTCGACAGTGACCTCGCGACCGTACTTGACGGCTAGCTGCTGCTCGGGAAAGATAGCGACATCTTGAATCCCTTTGACGTCAACGGTCGAAGGATCAGGAAGCTCTCGGCCTGACACCTGAAAGTACGTTGAATTAGGTACGTCAAAGTCTTTCTTCGACGCTTGTAGGAGTAGGTCGATTTCTCGTGGCGGTATCTGAACCATGGTCTCCTAGAGACGAAGACGGCGCTTTCTTATCAATAGTCTCTCCAGTACTGGAATTTCTATTATTCAGAAGGCTGGGGGTTTAGAATTTTTTGGAGTCAGCTGGCTTCGCCCTCAAGAACTACAAGATTGAATTGTCGTTTGTAATGTGTTTCAGTTCCTGCTACACTGGAGGATATAACGAGGTCGAGCGAGGTGGCTCGAGGGTTGTGTACATGCATCCGCACGAATCACCGGACGGTTTTAGAAAAGCGTTAATTTCTTGTAGCCGTAGGCATGCTAGGGAGACTAAATTTTGTCAGGTGACCGGCGGCAAGCCGCGTACACTTCTGCTCGATACTAGATGCAGCATGCTGGGGCGTTTGCTTTGAACACGAGTATCTAGACATATAAAACTGTGCCATCCTAGCGACCTCCTCGCCTTAACCAGATCACCGAAATAATCCTTGAAATACGCATGGAGGCACCTTTGCGTGCTAACTGCCCTTTCAACAAGACAACCTTTCGGTAATAGTCATAAATATACCAGCGGTCATTGTGCGTCGCACGCTATTGGTGCTTCGTACCTTTATTTCAAAAACTTGACTATAGTAATTGGTGGTAGCATCCCCTATCACTGCGAGCAGTGCCAGAGGCATCCAGCTTCAGTCTCGGGAATTTGTAGCTTAGGAAGAAGCTTTCCAAAACAGCACTGTCCCTTCATTTGGCTGTTGCTTTTGTTATCGTCTGTTTAAGCCAGACAATCTTTAGGAAGATGAGAGCCAGGAATTCTCCAGCTAACCAAACATTCAACGTCACAGTCGCTAGTGGATCAAAGAAGCAGCACAAAGTCGTTCACAACAATCTACCAGAAGCCGGGTACCTGGATGCGGCCCGGGGAGAAGCACGCTACAAATACACGATACTCAACTGTCGTGTCACAAGCGATCTTAGGATGGGCTGGGCAATGTACTAATCAATTCACCTTCGAAAGTGGCTCCCTTGAGCATGAGATTCAGAGTTCTTGGGCACTACAGCATTCTCGCATTTATTGCAGACTCGCATCACGGCCTCGGGTGTGATATCTTTCGTCCTAAGGACATGGAGGCTACGTTGAAGTCATGGCTCAAAACCGCAGCTCAGAGCTCTGGTAGATTTACCTACGTCTTTGATTGAAGCTACCATAGGCGCGAAACCGCATGGCAAAAGGTTCGGCCCCTGACTCCCTAACCGTACCATTACCCCACAACGAATCTGCTTACCAACGCTATGACAAGCCTCAACTCGTTGCAAACGGTTCAACTCCTACATTCTTGCCTCATCTCTCAAATAAAGATAGCTAAGGATGAGACAAAACATGCACATAGGGTTACGGCTAGGAATCAACTAAATCATTCATACCGTTTAGAAATAGTTGTTAAAAACTGAAGATGGGTATCATCAACTCGTATCAGTCTTGACAGCTAACTCAGCGGTTGGCGCTGGAGTCGGTTTCGGCGATGGAATGACACTAAACTCCCCAGGAACGCCTCTCGCCGGACGCCCCATGCTGCCATATCTGGCGCCACACCAGGTACCCAAAAGCCCACTCCACATTACACCTCCTGCTAAGACTCTCTGGATTGTCTTGTATGCATGCATGTCAAAATACGGCAAGCCGGTTTTGGGGTCTTTATATCTGGCCTGGAACTGTGTGACGCAGCAGTTCGTCTTAGATGGCGGCACAATGCTTGACTGAGTCCGGTGACCTTTGAATGTTCTGTTCGTAGTGATATATCGGTATTGCTCTGGTGTGAACTGTGGAATAGTGTTCGGTAGTATTATCCCACGGATTTTGTCTGTAAGTTCTGCGTTTGCCGCTGCAGCAGAAGCGGCTGCCGACGTTTGAGAGCGACGTGAGTTTCTCTTCCGTTGCTCAGGAACATCAACTGTGAGATTCGTAAAGTTCTCGAGCAGTACAAGGGAGCGCTGGGCTTGCTCTTGTAGTACTGGTTGCGGGGGAGGTGGGGGTGGTGCAGGCGTTCGTGGGGATTGACTTTTATGTTGCTGTTCGTTTGAGGTTGGTTTGGTGGAGAAGACCGAGGCTCCTGGAGGCCAGTTGTGCGTGTTTGCTGACTGGGGCTGGACAGGTCGAGGAGTAAGTGGCTGTATTGGAGGAGGGTAAGAAAAAGGTAGCTTTTGTTCCTGCTGAGGCTGCTGAGGCTGTTCCAGTTGCTGCTCCGAAGGTTGGGTGGGTGGGTGATCTGCAAGTTGCTCTGTCGATCCAGCATTTATAGTAATGACCGCGCTACTTTGCTGATTCTTACCCTCATCTTGCTGCATAGCGTAGTTCTCAATACCCTCAAGGAAGCCCTCATGTTCTGAAGGGTCTGGTGCCGATATCTCACTAACAGGCTCT
Organism: Polychaeton citri CBS 116435; assembly: GCA_010093785.1. Classification (NCBI taxonomy): domain Eukaryota; kingdom Fungi; phylum Ascomycota; class Dothideomycetes; order Capnodiales; family Capnodiaceae; genus Polychaeton; species Polychaeton citri. Next base: position 257,213 of record MU003782.1, read on the forward strand.
TGTAGCATAGTTTCTGATTCCAAAACAGGTCGTGTGTGGGCTACAACAGATGGGAAAGGATATGTATCCCACACCACTGGCTTTCGAGCAGCAGTGCCTGCCTCTTTCTCTGCTTCCACTTTCTCTGCCTCAACCGCCTCTTCAACTAGCTTAGCAGGCCTTACCCTCTTGATCTTGAGCTTCCAAGATTCTCCATAGCCTTCAAAGATCCCACTTCCACTCCAGTGTCTGATGAAAGCACCGTCAAGTCCTCTCTTCCTCTTAGCTGCAAGAATTGCCTCCCTTTGCCTCTGCCTCTCGGCCTCTTCTCTCTCGTACCTTCCCAACTCCCGTGCAGTCTCTTTCTCTATCCGCTTGCAGGCATCCAACCTCTGTTCTCTTGTCAGTTCGATGCGCTTTCTCTTCGCATCCTCGCGTTCAGCGGCAGTCTTCATCATTTGACGCTGCTTTTCCGATCGCGCTGCAGACTCCCTGAGGTTCGCGTGGGTTACCTCGCGCATTTGCACCGCACTTGCTCTGGCTGATTGACGTATAGGAGCATCGACAGCCGTTGGAAGCCAACTTGAACGCTCGCTCTTCTTCTTAGGCCTGGGTTGACCTGTTGTGGTAGGAGTAGAGGCACCGTCTTCTGTCTTCGCATCATCGGCAAGCTTGACCTTCTTCGACTTTTTTGCCCACGTTGGCAATCTGAGTCTTGCATCTTTGGCCTTGCGCTTTTTCATTTGATCTTTCCTCTCAGCTTTACGCAGCTCTTTCTCCCCCGTCATGTCCTCCTGTTCGCCATCCACTGGCGGTCCTATGTCTTCCTCATTATCCGAATCTCCCATCTCAACGTCGCTTGCATCTGATCCTGCATAGCTTGCTGCATCATCTCCTTCTGCATCATCGTCCCCCTCCGCAAGTGCTGCTTGCAGTTCTACATCGTTATCAACGTTGGCCAGAAGGCCAGCCATTAGACTTCCTGCATTCGCGCGTCGTGCGCGCGTAGCGACTAGGCCAGTGACGGCAATGTCTTCGCTGTCAGAAGACGACATGTCTACGTCTGACATATTGCCTTTTAAGTGAGACTTGAAAAGAGCAGGCGCTCAAGAGCGGGCGTTCACTTCTAAGAATTTGGAGAAGGTTGTGAGAAGACGGCTATTGAAGTGCGGTATCAATTCCGGGCAAACCACGCGTGCCTTCCTTTCTTAGCCTAAGATGGAGCCCTCATCATAAATGCAGATGACAACACGCTCTGCGGCTTTTGAGCCTTCGTTTCTGGTGATTCTCGCTTTTCTCGAGCCACTATGGTCACAAAATGTTCCTTCATGCCCTACATATCTACAACAGAGCGAACAACCCTACACAGTACCATACGATATAGTGTAGATGCTATATGCCGTCATAGCTCAATCAGCAAGTTGATCGATCACATGACTGTCGACTCATTGTCCATGGATCACAGGGCCCTACCCTTTGATACACACAATTCTTTACTAACGCTGTTCCTCGACACTATATTACGTTTGCCAGGACTGCTTGTCGCAAGAACCAACTAGTGTTCAAATAAGTATTCAGCGAAAGCTTTCATTACAGCAGGCGAGGCCAGTATATTCACAGCTCAGAGCTTACTTCTCGCTCAAGGCTCACAACATGAGAACGCGGGAGGAAGTGGTAATTTCGCTTGACGGAACCTCAATCTGGACTACGTATACTCATGATCTTGAAAGGCACTGCTGCAGCATAGAAGAGTGTGCGCTGCTCTCGCATCGGCTTCGCCTCGAATAGCACCTCTTCAACTCGGAACTTGCTACGCCCTAGGTTTGATAAGTTCTTGTTAACAATCATTCTCTGCGAAAGCAATATATTTAATCTTACCGCAAGCTTGTCTAAACGTTTCGAAAGTTTCAGCATTACGTACTGCACCTGCAATGATAACAAGCAAATCTGGGCGCATGTCGAAAAGCATGCGAAGCGTGCCAACTAAAGCAGAAATTGAGGGTTTGTCGTAGGTCTATATACTTTCATTAGTTCTGACCAACAGAAGGTTGTCACCGCCATCATACTCACAATGTCCGCTCCAATAACTACATCATATGGCCACATCACACAGTCATCTTGTACCCAGCTACCCTTGAGGCTGTATCCCCACCTCAGAACACTAACGTTAACAGCCTCGCTTTCATCAAGTCCGTTGAGAAATAAGTTCTCTTTCAGCGCTTCAACGACGCCCTCATCTCCATCTGTAGCGGTCACATGTTTCGCCCCAAGGATTTTCGCACTCAGAATGGACAGGAAACCAGTCCCTGCACCGAGCTCTAAGATGGATTTGGCGGCTATGGCGTTTCGCATTTCCCGTGACGAAAGAAGATATGTAGCAAGGTGAAGCGATGCCTCCCAGGTACGGAAACCTGTGGTGAGAGATCCGGAGATTAAATTTGGACGTTCCAGAATCGTAATAGTAGGCTCTGTCGAGTGATTTGATGCAGAACTGTCCGCCTGAGGCAAGTGGCGTGGTTCAAGACATGAGAATGTTACATATGATTTCTGCTGCGCCGCTGCTAACTGTGAGGGAAGCTCGCTTGCCATGAGTGAGGAGAAATGGGTCATGAGAGAGTCTGAAATTTCCTGGTAATGGTAGCAGATGGAGTCAGAAAGCATAGACATCGCAGGGAGTTGGGTTGACGAAGCAAATGTCAATGAAGTTTTTCGTTACGATAGGAAATTGACATGAGCGAGTAACGACACAAAACCTACATCTTCTCCAGGATCGTCAATTGACTTCTCGATTCGGCTGAGCAGAGGTTTCAGTACTCGGACTTGGTAGCGCTGAGGTGGTAGCCTTGGGTTTCTCTCAAAATCGAAGAGATTCCTAAAGAGCCATGACTGCACGCCAACGTCTTTAAGAAGAGCAGCTGGTGGCCATGCTAAAAAGTCAGGCTCGAACAGTTGTAGATATTGTCGACGAAACAATAGGAGTTGTGGATCCATTGACTCTAACGTGTTGTACATGGAGCCTTTGTTCAATTCAATGAGCTATTCTGGGTAAAAGGCAGTCCAAGGCAAACGCTGTTGGCTTGGTTTCAATGATCATGTTGGCAGGGTTGAACGTAAGATAGGGTTAGTCAGCAATCCCGATCCAATGCAAGGATTGGGAAATCTTGGCGCGGCTGATGCCGCACCTCCACCCACTTCGAAAATTGCACAGTCGAACACCCGCTGGCATTTCTCTTGAATTTGACGACCAGGCGCGCGCTCACTTTCCACGATTCAAGACCTCACAAACAATAAAACCGCGAACATGTCGGGCGACCAAGTGACCTTGCGCACGCGCAAATTCATCCGCAACCCACTGCTGGGCCGTAAGCAGATGGTCGTGTAAGTGCACACCGAAACTACGAAATCTACAGGCTTCAGTAACGCCTGTAGGATAAGGCGAATGCGGATAGAAAATTCAATACGAAGGCTAGTCACTGACATAAGTTCTTTTCACTCTATAGTGACGTCCTCCACCCAAACCGCCCAAACGTGTCCAAGGATGAGCTCCGCGAAAAGCTATCCGAGCTATACAAGGCCAGCAAAGATCAGGTTTCCTGCTTCGGTTTCCGTACCCAGTACGGTGGTGGCAAGAGCACCGGCTTTGCTCTCATCTACGACTCAAACGATGCCATGAAGAAGTTTGAGCCACACTACAGACTGGTCCGCTACGGCCAGGCTTCAAAGATTGAGAAGCCATCTAGGCAGCAGAGTAGGTCATACCACCACACGTGTCCATATCCCATTATTAAGGCCATCTACCCCCTGCTCCCCTGTAGTCCATCCGGAGCATGGTGGTATATGATGGCAGCGTCTGCGCCTCTGGGGCTTGCAGGTCGCGCGATGGGTTCCTGGGATTGTAGGCTAACGTGTACGTTCTTCGACGTTTGTAGGGAAGCAGCGCAAGAACCGTATGAAGGAGTTCCGCGGCAAGGCCAAGGCAACTGGTGGCGCCAAGGACAAGAAGAAGAAATAGAGGAGTGCGGCTGGCTTTCTCTTACCACTGGCTACTGTGGGGATGGTGTTCTGGGTGTGTTACATACGCTTGCAATGATTGCCTTGAACGGCTACAATCACGAGATTACATGCATGCACCAGGCAAAAAGGGCATTGATATGTGAAAACATGATACAGATTTGCAATCAAAGCCTTCCCATCTCTGCAAGTCATGTTTTAACCAGTCTCACTATCGTACTTTCGTATATGATGTTGTTGGCCTCAAGCCTGCTCTATGGATCGACACATTTGTTGTGCCATAAACTACTATCATGTAATCCTATTGTTATGGTGCGCAGACGTAGATATTGACATGCAACTTCAAGACTGCTCAGCGTCTCCGAATTGGTCTGCAAAGCAACCAAGAACACAAGCCACAGCACCTTCTATCTAGTACATCGCTAGTAGCAGCTGCAGTGCAGCCAACTCAGATTTAGGTCCAGGCTATCAGCAGCAGAAGCGAGCTCCGTCCCCGTAAAAATAGCAAGACATTGTGCGACTCGACTCACAACATGGTGGCATCTTGCTAGAATGTCGTTTGGGCAAGACGACTGGCAGCGTTCTTGGCATCAACACGATCTTCATCGTCATCTTCGTCCAGCTTTCCCAGCGAGCTCGTAGTGGTTCCAGCCCTCTTCCTACCACCGGTCTGACCCTCGTCTCCCTCATTCTCCTCGTCTGCTTCTTCTGGCACTGTGCCAGTTCCAGCGAAGCTTCCACTAATTGATCGATTCAATCCATCTGGACGCCTCTGGACACCACTCCATGCATCGCCCTTGGGGCCTTGGCTCGAGGCCATTGAGCTCCTTCGCGCAATTGGATGGGCTTCTCTACCTAGTCGAGAGAGACCTCCAGATGCATCGATGGCGCGGACATCAGGGCGGACCTGTTCTAGCGTTGCAAGCTGTCTGCGCTCTGCCTCGATTTCTTTAACGACAAATTCGCGGATGTTCGATCGCAGGTCAGCTGCCGTGCGGGCAAACCATTTACGCTTCTCAAGCAACAGGTTCTGTGTGACTTTCTGTGTCTTTTGTTGGAGGTACGTCTCGTGACTGCGGGCCTCATCAAGAGCGGAGATGGCCTCATCGACCTTGTCGCGCTTAACGCTACTACTGATCTTGAGGCGATCTGCTGCTGACATCTTAGACCGCGTTGCTTGTTGCGCCTGTAAGAGTTCACGGAGAAGGATGTGCCGGTTTGTGAGTGTCTCCTTGACGATGAAAGCGTCGCTGCTGTGGTATGCCAGAGGATCCGACAAAGTCGCAGCCTCTGCAGTTCCTTGCGCGGCATGTAAGTCACCTGTGGTTTGCACTACACGGCCAAGCTTCTTGTAAGCATACGAGAGTCCAGGGTGCGTCTCCTGCGTGGTGAGCTGGTTAAGCTTCTGGCCGAGATCGCTCTCTGCAACTCCAAGGCTACGGCGGTGCTTCACTACCTTGTCCAATTTCTGTCCAGCATCCATGCTGCCCAAGTAGAAACCCTTGACCACTGGTCGTGCTTCAAGTAGCTCGGGCGTATCATCCGGAGGTGGTGCAAATTGCTTCAGCATCTTCCTCCTTACACCAGTGGCTGGCTGCTTCTTGCGCACGACTGGGCTATACCCAAAGTCCGACTCAACAAAGAACACCATCTCCTCGTCACGCATTAGAACGTCATCAGAGCAGACATTATTAAGCCAACGCTGCAAGTTGGTCTTGGTACGAATCTCATCTTCATCGGTACCAATTCCGAAGGAAGTGGTAGGAGGTGGGACGGCCGGAACAAGTGCCTCTGGATTGGATGCTTGAAGGTGAGATGCAAGTTTCTGAAACTCGGAATGAGTGCGCCGGATATCTCGGAATTGCGTGGTGCGAAATTTGGGCAGGTTTGTCTGCCTTTCAGGTTAGCTCGAAGTCTCACAATAGCCATCTTTTCACATCGCAAGAAGCTGTGGAACATACGTAGACGTCAAACCTCATGATAGGATCCTTTCTGTTCGGCCTTTCCATTCCCGTGATCTTGGTCTGTAGTTTGTACTGTGGCATTGGCCTCTGCTGCTGAGGCTGCTGTTGGTAATGAGGCTGCTGTACTGGTGGAGCGCCATGATATCTTGACCGGCTAGGTGGTCTCTCATCTTGTCCACGCGTTTGTTGTTGCTGTTGTTGTTGCTGTTGCTGGGCTGACCATTGACGCTGCTGCTGATCAGGACTCCATGTACCTGCTGGGTCATATCCACCGCTATCTGCGTCCGCATCATCATGTCCAATGCCACCACTGTGGCCTGGAGTTGCATTCGGATTGTGAGGAGCTTGATCACCGCCGCTCCCGCCACCAAAGCTTGTCCGGCTTGCTTCTGGACTACTAGCCCATGGGCTGTTTCCTGCTGCACCAGAGTAGTCCATTGTTCCAGAACCGGGTGAGGTGACTTCACGGGTATTGTCGCGGTAGTTTCCTTCAATGAAAGCTTTCTCTGAGGTGCGACGTTGGAAGCGCAGGTTTTGAGGCACAGCTGGGCGTTTGGAGCTCGATGCTTCACCTGACATACTTCATGTTCGTGAGTAGTAGCATCAGTCTAAGAATGAGCTCGGAAGATGTCGTCTGTCTACCAGGTAGCCAGCTGGGACAGTTTCCGGGAGAGCAACCGCGCGGGAGCGTAGCTTCGTTGCACGTGTAAGGTGGAAAGCTTGGCGTTGCGACAAGTTTAACAATTACTTAATCTCGAGATATTGTAATTATCAGGCCTCTCTTATGTGTTGCAGTTTCAACATGCTTAGGGACTAGCGATTTTTGCTTGCTATCTCCCAAAGCTTTGCTATTTCATATTCAAGTTTGGACTGCGCTCTGCGAGATTCTATGATCAGAGTACCCATCTGTACACGCTATCAAACGCCTTTGAAGCTAGGCAAGAAGCTACGGTAAATACTTGTGAAAGTAATGTAGCACGCCAGACATGGTGGTTCTCAATGTCAGTAGACCCTGGTGGGCAGTATCTGCAACATTGATGCTATTTGTTCTTCTTGTCTTACTCAACTGGAGAGAAATGCATACAGTGAGTGCTCAGACACTATGAACATATCATCAACAACACTGATACTCAAAAATCAGGTTCTAGAATTGAGGCATGGGTGTATGTCCTTCATATCAAAGTCATGAATTCCCTTATGGTACTGATGGGTTTACTGTAGCTCACGACCCTCATACAGGACCATCTCCTACACATATGGCACACTCACATGATTTGCGTCTTAATGAGATTCAGGTCATTGGTACACACAACAGCTACCATCGGGAAATCAGCCTAGCCGAGCGCTATACATTCGAAGAGCTCGTAGAACAACCAGAAGACTACTATTACTCCCATGCGACCTGGAGCAACCAGCTCTCGTACCAGGGTGTCCGATCGATAGAGATCGATATACATTCTGACGAGAAGGGAGGACTTTACTTAAGCCCTCTCATCTGGCGTTTGGCAAATCTCAGCAACGAGACGATTCCTTGGCAAGATGAAGCTTTTTCGAAACCAGGTCTCAAGGTCTTTCATGTAACCGACGCTGATACCAACTCAATCTGCCATACTTTTATTGAATGCCTTACTCAGCTGAAAGACTGGTCTGTCGCAAACCCAGGACATCTGCCTATTACGATCGATCTGGAACTAAAAGCCGATGCCAACTACTGTGGGAGGGGTGGACTTTGTGAAGTGGAGCGTTGGACGCTGCCAAGGTTGCTAGGTATTGAACGTGAGATTCACTCGATCTTACCTCCAGACAAACTGCTCACGCCAGATGATGTGCGTAGACCTGGCCTGACATTGCAGGACACGGTATTGCAATTTGGCTGGCCAACCCTCGAAAGTGCTCTCAGCAGATTCGTGTTCTACTTTGACAACGATCCAGACAACTCAGACCCTCAAAACTACCGTAACCTCTACCGTGCAGACGGTCACGACTCACTCGAGGGGCGTACGATCTTCACCAACGCAGTGGAGGGGGATGCTGATGCTGCCTTCATCAAACACAACAAGCCTGATGTCGAGGAAATCGGGCGATTGGTAAAGAAGGGATACTTTGTACGAGCAAGGGCAGACGTTCCCATCAGCACGATCCTTGCCCATAACACGACCATGAGGGAACAGGCTCTGCAAAGCGGTGCTCACATAGTCAGCACTGATTTTCCCGCTATTGGAATGTCAAGTAGATGGGGGTGGGATTATGCTGTGCATTTTGAAGACGGGTTGGTGGCACGGTGCAACCCAGTGACAGCGCCTAGGAGATGTTCTGATAAGCTTTTCAAGGAGTCATGAAGGAAGAAGGAAACAGAGACGGCAGTGCCGAGTTCATGCCTGAACTCTTCACCGCCATTGCTTCAGAGGCACACTCGCATCGAGATGGTCGTAAGAATACCCCAGGCGTGGTGATATGGGGTATGACGTTCGCACGTGTACTATGGTATCACCGGTACATGGAGAGATCCACTAAGCGATCGCACACGACGTCAGAAGAGAGCACGACAGCCCATCAAGCCAGACAGCACGAGAGGTGGTCACTTTTCCAGAAGCATCCATCAGCTTGGTCCCGCTACTTCTCAGTCCAGACTTACTCTCTGCAAGTTCACAGCCCGCACTCTGCCGGGGCGGCTACGCAAAAGGAAGTCGACGAGACATTATTCTCCCCACACTGATCTAGGCGAGGGGAAAAGATGGTGCCGGATGTTCTCGGGACACGAGACTGGCAAGCAGCGTACTTTGCCACAGGCTCACCACCCTCCACGACCAGGTGGGAGGCTTAAGGGTCAGGCCATTATGGCCCTCAACGGCTGGTAGAACCCTTTAAATCCACACTGTGTGTTGAATTGAAGGAGAACGATAGCCCCTCGCGTAGATATCACGTTTCATCGAAGATCCTTAGGAAAGACATCCGTTAGGTGCCTTCGGTCTCATCATCATGCAGTCTGAAGTCATACGGTGGGCGGGCCATATGCTGCACACGTGCCGGCCTTGCAGGGTGGAGCCTCACTTTGACCGTTCAGGAACGCTGAGGCGGCACTGGAATGCGACGCGTGACTCGGTGCTGTTCTGGCAATGCTTGCGAGGGATTAAGGCTACTGTACGGCTGGGATGCTATGTGGCCACGTACTTTGTGATTAATGTGTTCAGTGGAGCACATCATTGTGTTGTTGGAGTGCAGCCACAGAATGTAGAAGCTGGTCATGCTCGTTTTCTTGGAAATGAGGTGGGCAGGTCGGCTACAGACCGGCAAGCCACACTCGTTACGCCCATCGGCATTGGCGATCGAGGAGCCGTTATGTCAGCGGGGTAGTTATGTATACAACCACCCTGACGACACAATCACGAAGCAATGGAACTCTGTCGGAATCGCCTCGACCCCATCAACGGGTAGAGCGCCAATCTTCTGCATAAAAAGTAAGGTTAACAGCCGCATGACAGTGTTGGCCCCGGACCCTCCTGGGCCAGAGAAGAAGGCAGACATTACCTGTTGCTGCCGTGCTGTAGTGACATGTAGAGGGTTCTCTAGCTCGGTGTCGCGGAAGCCGGCGGCCCGTAACCTCTCAACCCCTAACAAACGGGTTTGAGGTTTTGTGCTGACCACCTACCTACCTTCTTCACAACTGCTAGACCACTATCGTCAACACCTCGCCTTGAGTACTTACCTAGGTGAGTAGTCCAAATTACTGATGATCGGCAACTCTCTTCCTTCCTTTCCCACAAATGAAGGACAGCGTGAATATTCTTCGGAGATACCCCTTGGGTTTATCACCACCTGGAGCCTCGGTCTTCACAATTCTTCTTGACTGACGCCACAAATTCGACGTCGCTGGTTGTCTCCTCTTACGCATGACACACATGATGGGCTGCGCTCTGGTCCCTATGTGGGCGGCACGTACCTGGCCATCCCGTCTTGTCCCCTGGGGCCAATGATGCGGCCCTGCTACCGTTAGGCAACATCCACACCACATGCCCTGCACAACTTAATGCCGTGGCTGAACGGAAAAGCGGCCTTATTTTGACGACTCTTACCGAAGCATACAGGTGCAGTCATCTTCTACACAACCCTACACGTGACCAACCATGTTGGCCTGCCTACCGCACACACCCGTCATTTGCTTATGGGCAGCGTGAGCATTACCCTACAAAAGTTCGATGTTGTGTAACAACCAGATCGTGTCAGTCTTTCAAGGACAGAAAGTGCTTCTTCGTGCTCCCACACAGGTGCCTGTGAAATGCTGTCTAAATTGGGAGTGGGAAGTTTGCGGGAGTGTAGTGCACGCCGTACCACCTCTATGTCTAACCCCACTAATCCACTCCTCTACGCTGATCTGGTAACACCTGTGTACCTCGCCGGCATCGCTTGTGTTTGGAATTCTAATCCTGAATGGTCTTTTACTCATCACAACTGACTTCATATCAATAATCATCGATGTGTGGACTGACTTGAGGCTGAACAAATGCCAGTTTGGCAATGAAAGGGTCCCGACTCGAACTTACTCCTTACAGAAATAACCCAGACAGCGTTCTTATCCCTGCTTTACGGTTGGCTGACATGCTCAGCAGGACACCATTAGATCTTCGATACTGCTTGCTGCACATCCGGGCATCGATCGAAATGTTCCTCGCAATCGCAGATCACCGCGGCCTTGCAGTGGGTTGCAGGCGCCCCGGCCATGTACTGCATTGGGTAGGAGGATGTTGCAGCTATCAACACTAGATGGCTTTCGCATATGTGGAAGCATGTATCAATACATTGCACAGTACATGGACCCTTTCCCTAAGGGCAGGTCACTCTCTAGCGGTGAGGAAGCTGACGACCCTGGCCGTCTTTGTTCAGCCGTTGCAGCCATCGGGAAATACATACCAAGCACTCCCTTTGTGGGGGATCCTGAACTGACCCTGCAGAAGACGGAGGCGCAACGAGGCTGTACTTACGGGCGACGGTGAGGGTGGCATTCTCCTGGACGCATCCTCCCTTGGGGCCTCCACATGAGGGTTCGCGCTTTTCCCTGGCTGGAGGTGAAGACAGCCACACCATGCTGAATCCGAATACTGGTTGTCAGCCTGTCAGAAAGCTAATATAGTAGTACTTGATGAATCAGTATAGAAAAGGCTTGGCGGAAAGAGATGCCGCGGCAGCCGCGAGGCATTGCCAGGATCAACAAGGCTGCGTAGAGGTGAAGGCATACTTACAGTGTTTGTGAGGCAACCATGAGATGGTTGTAGTGGCTCTGCGAACTCTGCGGTAGTCATGATCCCGGTGGCCGAGCCTTTACTCGAATAACGTGATCTACGATGCAGAGAGATAGACGCGGGCCACTCGGGACTGGAAGTAAGTAGGCGCAGCCGTAGTACATCGAGCAGGCCGTCTCTGAAGCCACTATTGGAGCATATTAAGAGGGGCAAAGCCAGCGTTCGCATGATTCGATTGATGGGTGACTTCATCAGGCAAAGCAGCCGAACCTGGCCTTGGCTGGCTTTGGTAAGTACTCGCTGCCAACCCAGTCGAATAAAGCTGTAGCAGCCTTAGCGAAAGTGCAACGACACATGATTTGTCGAATGGAAGCAACAAGGTTGGGTACCTAGGTACAGGTCCCATGCTGTGCCTACGCAAGCTTGGGCAGGTCTTTTGGTAGCAATACTCATCCGCTCAAGTTCCACAGCTCGGCGCCCGTGTGAGAGCACCTTTTGTTGTAGGATCTAGCGTCGGGTGGACCCGAATCCTGCATATCGCACTCATGCAGGATCATTGGGCCGTGCATATGAAGTAAGACGCGCGACATCATAGCTGAGCGATCTGGAGAGCCAGCATATATTCAAATGCATATCGTTTGGACGAGTATTTGTCGAGAAGAGACGCCTGCCACTTTTTCTTTTCCTACGCCACGTTGCATGATCTGTTCCTAGCGTTCAAGCGGTTCTTCTCTGAATCTCATCTTGATCCTGGGCCACACGTGACGATCTCCTCGCCATATCCAAAGCAGGCAAAATGACCGGGCCATCATCAGAACCACCAAGGAAGAAGTTGCGAAAGGGCACCAAGAGTTGCCTGGAATGCCGTAGACGTAAGATCCGTTGCACATTCGACAACAACGGCAGCATCTGCGACGGCTGTATCTCACGTTCGCTCACGTGCGTCGGCCAGGAACACGCACCAGAAACCAACGAGTACCGTGAATCGACGAGAGAGCGAGTAAACCGACTGGAAACCGTCGTGGATGGCCTCAACAAGACCGTATCCTGGCTCAAAGGCGTCGAAGACAGACGGACCCCAACTATCAGCGGCGCTGGAACCCCAGTCAGTATGGGCACGACGAATCTGGCTCAAATGGACGAGGCCGACGGCCTTCGTGGGGTTGGCAATCTCGACGAAGGGGATGACCTCGATCTGGCCATTCCTGGATCGGAACCTGCCCATCTCAAATCACTCTTCCCTAACCATGTCAAGTCGCCTGACCTCGATAGTGGTCTGAATTCCAATGTATCGTCACCTGGCAGCGATGGCTCTTGGAGGGAATGGGTGAGATTAAAGCTTCTCAGTATTGTCCCAGCGCCGGGTGACGTCACATACATCACGTCTGCAGCATCGGACTGGTGGATCATGCACAACGCACTACTACCAGAGCCGGCAATTGGGAGCAAAAAGGCCTTCCTCGAGCGGCACAAGGACCTGTCAGATCCAAACACTCAGCCCGGAGCCATCGCTACTTGGCTTGTGTGCCTCGCCCAGACATTCTTACAACTTCCAGCCGACTTCAACTTCCGGCAGTTGCGAACGATCTCGCCGAATGATGATTTCGTCACGACGGTAATCACTGAGATCGATCGACTGATCCTGAGCAACGACTCATTATTAGGTACCGTTGAGGGTATCGAGTGTGCAGTCATGATGGTCAAGCTGTAAGTCACGATTCGTCTTTCCGGTCCAGTGCTCTGCTAACCCGTCGGCTCTCAGATACAAGTCCATTGGCCAGCTGAAGAAGGGTTGGCTTGCCCTTCGACGAGCAATCTCTTTCGCAGAACTCTTAGGTCTCCAGCAATCCAGGAGGGCTTTAAAACAGATCCGGCAGCAACAGCAACACTCTCAAGTCTCTCAAGAAAGCGTCTCGAGGGTACAGCTCAACGCCAACTTATGGGCCTCGCTCTGCGCGCTTGACCGCTTCATCTGTCTCTTGCTCAGCCTGCCAACAACTGCCAGTAATTTCTCAAGGCCAAGAGGATTAGAGGAGTATGACGGCGACAACACCAACACCCTCACAAGACAATTTCTTTGGGATCTCTCAGAGGTTGCCAACGATCTTCTGCAGCGTGACCAGATCGATGATGAGAACGAAGCCTCGGCCTCTACGGCTAGGATCAGCCAATCTCTGTACGATCTTCAACAACAAATGCCTTCCCATTGGTGGAATATGGAACGCTCTCCACATTACGACGTGAAGAATGCCACGTGCGTGCTGTTACAAAGCACACATCGCTACCTCACCGTTCGCGCCCATTTACCTTACCTCCTCAAGGCTCGCGACGACCCTCGCTTCGGGCAGAATGCCGTCGACTGCCTGCGCGCCTGTCGTGAAATACTGGCACGATACTTTGCCATCCGAACATGCTTGGCCGCCGGTGCATTCCTGTCCCGGTCGTTCGACATTCAAGCCTTCACAGCAAGTGTGATACTGTTGCTATACAGAGACAAGATCCAGTGGTACTCCCCACAGCAGGAAGGTCCAAACGCTGACAGTGGCCTTCTTGATAACGCCAAGCTAGCTATGAGCAGAGCTCCTTCCCGGGCAGGTGCTAACCTGACCCGTAAGATGGTCGACACGCTTGACCAGATCCAGGACTGCTTCAATGGGGTCGAGGAGTCAGCAACAGCACCTATGGGTGTCAGGTTATGGGTTCCCCTCTTGGGTGCAATCACCGTGTCTAAGAACGAGATCAGTCACAAGCTTGCTCCCACACCTGAAATCCAACAACAAGGTCTGGTGTATGACAGCCTTGTGTCATCGGCCGAGACCGCGGTACTCGATCCGGCTGCCACCGTCATGACCGCACCAGAGCCCTTTGCCGTCGACCCAGCCAACATGAACTTCTCCGCAGACTTCTATTCTATTAACACCGATTGGTTCCGCCAGGCTAATGGCTTTGAAGCCCCTGGTTTCGAGTTTGATAATACAATGTTGGGATTTTAATTGATAGAAGACATGTACGATAGACGCCACGTTATGAGATTAATGTCATGATGACTCAAGCGGGCCTTCGATGCTCGGCTTAAACACTACTGTGCACCTTTCTTCCATTCACCTTCATCGTCTGATGACGAGGCTAGGCTTTGCATCTCGAGTGCCGTCTCTATGTCGTCTTCGCCATGGTGGTCAGTGTCTCTCACCAGAGACTCTACATCATCTACCGGTGCTTGTTTGATCTCGTGCGAATGAAGCTTCATGTTGATGAAGAGCGCGTATAGTCCCACGTCGTAGGCGAGTCTGAATGCTCCTGCTGCAACAAAAGCTATCCAGAAGCGATCGTTTCCAGCGAGTATGCCTGTGATCGAAGGTCCAGACACTGCAGCTAATGTGCGTAGCATGCCAGTGATGCCCATGACAGCCGTTCGTTCCTCTGGCTTCACGACAGCAGCAATGAACGCGGCACGAGGCGCCTGGTCCATGTTGTTCAAGCCTGTCCGTACGAATAAGAGGATAATCGTCAGCCAGAGACTGTCGGGAAATGGAAACGCTAGCACGGCGGCTGATGATGGAATATGCGTGAAGACCATCGTGTTGATCAGTCCTATCTTGCGAGACAATGGACCTGCAAATACGGCGGATATAGTTCCCAAGATGTAAGACGCGGAAGTAGCATCCCCAAGGGCTTTTTTCGATGGATGGAACTTCTCGTCCAAGTAGTAGTTTGTAAGGTTATACGGTACCATGCCGTCCGCCACTGAATCCAGGGCGAGCAGAAGCCACAGCTTATACATTACGGACCTTGTTGGACCTGATATTTGCGACAAATTGTTTGACAGCCATGACGAAATTCGCCGCCATAGGTTTGCCTTACCAACGGGATTGCTTTTGCCAGCAGAGGAGCTGTTCTGCGGATGCCCTGTGTTGCTTGACACACTCTCATCCTGAGCAAGCTGAGCATAAGACCCGGTTTCGTCGCTCTGGATTTCACATTCGGCAGTTAGAAGTAAACCGATGGCAGCGTTGACGCCACCGAACACCGCATACATCCAGAATAAGGAGTGATAGGCCGAGGTCAACGTCCAGCCGTCAAGGCCTTGTAGGTAATGCACAATACGTCCAGATGCCTCGCTTCCCAGAGCCACTCCAAACGTTGAGGTGGTCACATACCAGCTTAGCACATCAGCTCTCGTCTGTGGTGTCGTCAGATGTGACAAGATCGACTCTTCTATCGACCTAAACGGTCCAAAGTCGCCACCTGTTGCGCTGATAACGCCGATCACAGCGCCAAAGAGCAGCATCCAGAAATTCTCAAAGTACGCAAACGCAATACCGCTCCAGACCATAAGGAAGCTGCCTCCCACCAGGATCTTCCTCCTACCGACGCGGTCGGCTATGAGGGTCAGGAACGTGCCAAGGAAGACATCTCCGACCAACGTCAGGGTCATGAACAGGCCTATCTGGTAGTCCGAGAATTTCAGCTCCGCCAGAAACAATGCCAGTATGAACGTCGCGCCGTATGCGAACATGCGGCATGACCTGGCCAAGATGATGAGGTAGGCATTGCGGCCGGTTTCGTGGATGGATCTGATACCAAACTCTACATAGAACCAAGTAAAGGGCCTCGCAAGGCTCGACATGGCGGCGGATCTGGTGACGAGAGTGATATTATGCGCTCCATCTCAACAAGCGGAGATCACCCCAGTAGATGTATGATTTCGAAGCTGTGGACCGAACCTCGGCGTTCCCGCCGACCTTTCCGCTGTCGGCGGAGCTTGTACAAGCAGCGATGGCCTAATTTGATTGACAAGCACGTATCTTGTAGGCAGCCATGCGGCGACAAGATGCGGAGGGGAAAGAAGCCTTGTGACAGGCAAGCACGCGGCATGCAAGGCGACCTTAGCCGCGTCTCAACTCTGCGGCTAAATAGGATGTCTTGGCGTCCTCACACACAGTATGGGATCTAAATCTCTAATGGCCTGTACTTGTGATAGTCACGACAGGTCTGATCGTTGCATCCATGTCACGACGGAAAGGCATTCTAGAAGTCGAGACGGCACTGTCGTCGAGATTGGTTATTGACGTACTTCCAAAAGACCTTTGTTTGGCGTCACCACAAGCCAAGTATTGCCCACTCCACACAACATAGATGCCAACGCCAACACGTACAGTTACCACCTGAAAGTGATCTCACATAGCTCTCTCATACTGGGACTTGACTTCCGAAAGAAGTGCAAAGTGCTCCAGAATGGTTGAGAGGACTCATAACTCTTTGGGCCAAGATTGGGCGGGTAGAAGCCCAACTGCTATCGATCTGTGTCATCGTATCCGGCTTCTTAAACACTGCAGACATCTGCTGCCTGTATTGTTTCACCTCATAGCGATTCGAGATGCTGATGGATATGCCCCACTGAAGTACCGGGTTGGCGGCTCAGTTCGTAACCCTTCCATTATGGGGAGACGCCTGGATTGGCATCATGCATGGTGTCAAAGTAGCCCGGAAGCTCTTGTCTTCCTCGAACATCGTAATTGGTGCTACCACGGCTCTAGGAATGCCTTCCAATGAGGTTTCTTGTGAAGATTTAGGAGTGCGGAGACTGTTTTGACAAAGAGCTAGGCGGTCTCGTCGACTGCTTCACACCATTTAAGCCGGATAAGCACGTTGTGGTAATTTGGGACAGCGCATACTTCATACAGTCGGTTGGGTGGTGGACTAAGCGGTATGTACATACAGCAGAGTTAAGTTGACCATAAGTGATGTGTTGGACGCAATGGCAAGCGGATCACACCTGAAGCCCTGGGGCTCGTAAGCCCCTTACGAGGTATCATCCAATACTCTGGTCAACAAAGCCATCTCAGCAAGGAACTGCCTCGGCAAGCAAGATCATAGATGTCCAAAAGAAGCGTAGTATATTAAGTCTATGATGGTCACCGTCCTGGGAAGATAGTAAGTAGATCTAGGACACCCATGAGATGGCCTCGTTCATCTTACTGACACTAATAGGAAGGCCGCAAAGCCGTCTTACGCTACGGATGGTTAAACATGGTACGCTGCAACATGCACTACTATACCCGACAACCCTGGCGACACTTCTCCTCTTGCAACTCGGAAAGTATTCCGATCTCTCTTGCAACGCAGGTAGAATCCTAGATGCCGCATCTAATGACTCAAGGCTTCCCTGTCTCCCTCCCCAAAGACGGGAAAAGTCCAGCTGCAAGATCGCGATCAAGATTTCCCGCAGCGCGACAGGGGGGGAGGGAGGGTAGGAAAGCTTGGGGAGGAACCTGACATGAACTATTGACGGCTATCTCGGATGCGTCCGCGCATGCACGAGCAGCTCCCCCATCAAAAATCCTCACCATGGACATTGCACGATACAGATGCTTCGTGGGCACAGAAACCCGATGGCAGGATAGGCAACAGTTCTGCACAAGCATTGGCATCGTTTTCGACTGGATCTAGATACAGCAACGGCACCACCTTCCACCCACGAGGCAATAGGATGGGATGGGGAAAGACGCTCGCGCTCTCACGTGCAATAACGTGCTGTCTGAGCACGGCGCGCGCGTGTGCAGCATCCAGGCCGTGCAGCTTACCGTGCTATTGCTTGCTAGCAACTGTGTTGTCTGAACCCAGGCCCCAAGAAGACAGAAACGGGTTCCCGCAACGGAATCTGTACAGATCATACCTAGAACCGCCGATCTGATCGCTCTCGTCATGCCTGAAGCTCGTAGCCTGGAGCGCAGCACGGTAGTCTACTGAACGAAGAGACGAGGGACGAGAGCAGACCTAGTGTCATGTAAAATTAGAGAGGGAAGGACGTCTTGTGGTATTCGTAGTGTTGCGTTTGCTACAAGCGTTCGACGTGCGAGCCTTTGCAGGTCTTTGCCCGCCGGGTTGAGAGGTTAAGACCCAGCCCTTTATTTGCACTTGTATTGCCCAGGATCTTGGGGGTTGCTTGGCCCGGCTTCAGCAGTGATAGACCAGCTTACCTTTTCGTGGGAACGCAGGGACGTGAGTGTGGGTGTGGCGGGAAAGGCACTGTTTCAGAAGCGCCAAGTGTTTATTATTGTTACTGTAGGAGGTGCGCCGTCAGGTCTTCGGTGACGGCTTAGGTTGTATTTTCTCCGATAGGAAAGGCGAAATGCGCCGCCGTCCACTCTACTACTGGCTATCAGACTAGCCACGGCTCACCCACAGCCAAGGCTCTTGGAGATGAGTGACATTGCACGGAGGGCATGAGCTCGGAAATGCTTGCTCTGTAGCTCCTATAGAGAACCACGCAGACGGACTAGGAGGTAGCAGTTCTTAAGGTTACTCACTAATCCACATCGTCTACTCTCCGGCCAATACGTCCTCCGTTTACCCGGGATTGGTGAAATGCAACTTGCACTGCGTCACGATGATGAGGCAAACCGCCACAGCGGCGCTGTAACTACAGCGTACGCCCGTCCGTTTTACTGCGCATTGGGCATCCCCGTCCACCAAGGCGGTAGGAGAAAGCCGTCCTTGGCAATGGAAAAGGGAGCTAGGCAGCGTTGGTTCGTGGTGGCTAGAGCGAGGCAAAAACGACACCAGTAGGTCAGCGGTGGCAAACGCCAAAGAGAAGGTCCTGTACGGGAGGAAGGGAGATGTGGCATAGCCGTGGGAAAAAGGGAGCGGTTGGGTGTACGTCTATTCCGCTGGGATGGACAAGCAGTCCTTCTGGATTTAGCTGTTGCAGGCTTGTGTGAATGCAAGCTCGTACTCCCCAGTCACCGTACTCTACTATCCTTTCGTAGTGTCGATGTGTGTGTCTGGGACCTGCATTAAGCTGCATACAAGACGTCTTAGCAGTTCGGACATATGCATCTGTCACCCACACCCACACGCTAGTGTGTGTGTCCCTCTCACAATCACCAAGGGCCAGCTTGCACAACCCGTCGCTGTGCTGTGGTCTTCGGAGATTTCGCCTGGGCAACCGGGGCGTTGTGTAAAGGATGAGGATGAGGATGAGGATGAAAATGATGGTTGTGGTGTTGGTGCGGAGGAGCAGCAAGGTGAGGCTTCTCCCTTCGCTATCTTCCGCGCCATGGCGAAAGGTCCCAGGCCAACACTGCGGCGTCTGGAGCTCTGTTCAAGTGGCTTGCCTCGGCGGGCAAGCCTCTTCCTCTCATTCACTCTCGTTCGCGCACTGGGCTAGGGTGGGGATGTGAATCTCTCTCACCCTACCCGGAGGAGTATGTGCACCACGCCCGAAACTCTAAATGGCAGTCTTGGGGTCTTGGCTTATCGCCCGAGTGCCCGCTCTTCCCGTCGACTGTGCTAGTGATCGTGGCAGATTGCCGTGCATTGTCGAGGCAACATGCAAGGGAGTCCTCTGTACGATGCCCTACGGGATGACAGTGGTCGTACAGTCTCGAGAGTTGGCAGAGGCCTACGAGAAAGCACTCAGGGAAACTTCCCGACGTAGAGCCAGGGCAGAGATCGCGAAACAATGCACGATCCCATTTGTGACAGGGGGGGCAGATCAAGCTTGATGCCTATCTATGCGCTAGCAGAGTGCCTTGTATCAAGATTTGCCTTCTGGCGAATCGGGCCTCGTTGTTTTCACCACTACCTACCCACCGCACCACACCACCTTCCTGCCACCCGACATCATTACACTTTTCGTCTTCTCCCCTCGGTCTCCCTCGAATGCGCGCCGCTGCAACCTGCACCAGCCCGGGGCGGCTCCTCAGACAAGCTGCGTATTGTGGGTGGGAAACTGCAGCGTGCTCCCTCCCCACAGCAGCGAGACGTCAAGGAGGGTGGAATTCGAAAAGAGCGTTCAGACCATCATCCTGCACAAACCACCCGCCTCTTCCCACTGCCATGGCCATACCGCCGGGGCTAGAAGAGAATCGGGTTGTGGTGGATGTGGCCGTTGAAGCCATTGCGAGCACAGATCCCGAGCGAGCGAGCGAGTCGTGCTCGAGCGCGAGCAATAGCAGCAGTAGCAAGCAGTTGAGCGAGACAGCTTGGCTAGCCCAGCTCCGTCTAGCGACCTGTCTCTCTTGAACATGGAGACCTAGGCGTCTGGGCGCTGGCACGCCACATACCCGTTTGACTCTTTCTGCTCATTTCAAACCCTAACCTACACGTTTTTGCGGATCTAACCTCTCCTGTGCCGCCTTCCTGCTACAGTGGTGTCTTTCCTGCCCTCTGTCTCTCTCTCTCTCATAATAACCGCCCGTCCTTCCCACCGTTCTGTTTTCCCCCTGTGCTGATCCCTATATCACCTTGCCTCCCAGCTCCAAGTCCCCCTCAGGTCCCGGTCACTCGTTTCCAACAGTAAAGAACACAGGTCGACAACAGTCTTGCTTAAGCGAACACGTACTGTATATACAGATCGCCGCATTCTTCGCAACTGCTCAACCGTCCCGTCCGCACTCGCTATTACTCGAACAGGATACTCTTGAGCAGAATCAGGACACGCTCTGCATATCGAAGAGGCTCTAGGCGAATAACAAAGAGATCCATCTCGTCAACATGTTCGGCAAGGCTACCATCGTTGCGCTTTTTGCGGCCACTGCCCAGATTGTCGCTGGCCAGAATGCAACTGGTACATACCTCCCCAACAGCTTAGGCGCCCTTGCTTCAACGTACATGTGCTGACTTTGTGCGCCTTTAGTCACCTCCGCCCCATCATACGGTTCAACCAGCTCCAGCGACAGCTACAGCGTCTACTCAAGCTACCCCATCTACCGCACTGGTTCTTGCTTCACCACCTCCGCTGTAAACGGCTCAACCCCAAGCTCTTACACCACTGGAAGTACAGCCCCTGCCTTCACTGGCGCCGCTCCCATTCCAAGAGTCATGGAGGGTGCCGGTCTGGCTGCGCTCGGTCTCGTTGGTGCCGTTCTTGCGCTTTAGATATGGCTGCACCAAGCCTGTGTAGTCGCCACCTGTGCTGACATGGATGCGGCGATTGATGGAGACGCCGGACTTTTTTCGGTTGATTGGGGCTACGGATCATATCTGCTGTTGTTAATGCCTGAAGACGATCACGCGCTGCTTTATTGCTTCTTCTGCTTCTTTTGCTTGTTCGATACCCCAATCACCAATGCTACGCGCCGAACGTGCTGATAGATCTGTGTGCTGGGATAGAATAATGGGAAATATGCATTGTACATATCCTCGGATGGAAAGAATACATTATGTTAGACCACTTGAGAGCCTGCTCTAATTCGGTTCATCATTTGAATGTCGTTTGATTCGGTTTCATAGAATGGTCCAGGAAGCCTCGAGCATGCGCCAAGAGCAGCGAACGTGTTTACCAACATTCGCCAGCCATCCAGGGCAGCTGCCCATACTGGATGCTGAGTATGCCGCTCTTCTCTCTTTCCATTCCAAAGGCCGGCTTGGTGATCTGCAGTAGCTTTCGGATCTTGACGTCCTGCCAATGCCACTTCTGGAGATACATGACGATGCTTTGGCCCTCGACCCGGCACCTGCGCGTGAGCCACCATCGATCAATCGCTATTGCTTTGGAGTACCACAACGACACGAGCAGAAGTGCCCTGGGATCTTTGGCCGCCAGGTGAGCCTTGAAGTCCGGGCTCATGTGTGACAACACCACCAGGAACTCCATGGCGTTGTATGCGGTGATCTCGATGGCGATCAGGCGGGCCATCGTCTTCGCCATGTCAGCATACGGATTCAGACGGTCGGCAGTGCCATCTTCTGCCATATCACACAAGGCGAAAATGTCTCTCTGATGCTCGCTGGGCACGGCAGGCACTGTTGTCTGCTTCGCAGTGAAGTTCTCGCCCGCCTCCCTTACCAGGGTCTCCCTGAAGCACGAGCCTATCCGCAGGGGGTCGGCCAGCCGCCATATTGCAGTCTTGCCGGTACCCATCTTCATCCACTCCAGATCGTCAGGCGAGTCTGGTCGCATGGGCCAGGCTTCCTCCGGGGTTGTGCCTTCGATGTCGGACCATGACATGGCGCCGAGGAAGGTTGCGGTCGCCCAGATGGCATCACGTTCCTCTTCCTTGATTGGGTTCGATAACAAGTCGTTGAACTGCGAAGTGCCGTGGTACCAGTGGAACGCCTCTGCTTCCTTCATCCGAGGGCTTGAGTCTTCACACGTCCAGCGATAATGCCGTATGGTCAAGGTCAGTACCATATGCATGAGGAACTGGTGTCTCATGGCAAGTCTTGGGATCTCACGTGAGTACATGGGCATGCTCAGTGTGGTGCCCATCGTCGGGACTGTATATGCCTTGAAATACTCGAACACTGTCGCATCGAATTTGTCAAGATCGTGGCAGGCATGATCTTTATCGTCGGGTGGCGTAAGAGGTGCCTGTGGCTGAGTTTTCTGTGCTAAGAGCGTGATGCCCTCTAGGAAATCCCCAATCGATTGCCCAGGAACAGGCGCACGCTTCGGCGTCTCAAGCTGGAAAACACCAGCCATTGTGGAAGACAGATCCATGTCGCTTGGTGCGCACCCGTAGCGGCACTGCACGCCGAACTGCGTGCACTGCTGGCATGACGGATGCTCCTCATCACACTGGAGCCATGAATTGTCAGCAGACGGACTTTATCCAGTGCGGGACCTGGCTCTCTCGCGTTTCCATACCTTGACACGCCGGACTTTACAGTTAACGCAGCCTTTCCTCGACTTCTTGTGTGATTTGCGCTTGCGCACTGCACCTGTCGTCTTCTCTGCAGGCATCCTTGCTTGGCGGCACGCTTGATCCTCCTTATGAGAAGCCACTGCCTTGCTTGGAACGATAAGCCTAGACGGAAGGGTGCCTGTGTGAGGTTTAGCTACTCCAACGTGAATACGAACGAGGGAAAGTACACATGCTCCTGCAGCTCGAAACAGTCTTTCATCATCCACCTCGACCGGCTGGAGGATCGAGCTGTGGTGATCCGTGTCCAAGGCCTGAGCCAATGGAGAGTAGCCGGGAAGATGCGGGAGCTAGCCTCGTTTCGTATAATTGAATACTTATACGACTGCGAGCATTCGCCAATCTGCGAAAGTGGACAATTTGATTGAAAGGTTGAACAACACCGAAGACACTGCATCTGATCGGCACTATAGGAGCCGTGATTGTCCTTTGTAGGCTCCTTGACAATGGACTTAGGACGTATTTACGACGAACGGGTAAGGATGGCGAGCAGGCTGCAAATGCACCTGGAGGCATTAATGGCCTCTCTGCGCCAGTGATTGCCAACAACATCGCCACCAGCTTAAATCATTCAGTCCGCTAAGTCAAGAGACCACATATACATTTCTGGAGTGTAGCGATCACCACAATCAGAAGAGATGGGCCCAAATGAGATTCCAAGTCCTTTGCCGAAGACAATGCGCGCCCTTGTGCACGAGAGCAAAGAGAAACCGATGGCGGTCCAGCAAATCCCAACGCCAGAGGCGATACCAGGTACCGTCGTCGTAAAGGTTCTGGCAGCACAGGTAGATGCAAATCTCCCGCGCATCTTAAACGGCGAGCAAGGCTTTCCCATCCCACAACCCTTCACCCCTGGAGCTCGAAGCATCGGCCGCGTTGCCGCTATTGGCCAGGACACTACCGCGCTCAAAATCGGACAGCTTGTCATGATCGAGCCCATGTTTTGTGCGAGGGACGAGCCAGGTAACAAGGCTCTATTTGGCGCCTACAGTGGCGTTAACGAAGCAACCCAAGCCTGGTTTGATAAGAACTGGCGCCACGCTGCATACGCTGAATACACTCGAACTCCACTCGAGAATACCTGGGCGCTCAACGAGAAGGTCTTGTGTCATCGCTTTGGCTACACTTTCGCAGAGTTGAGCCATCTGACCGTGGATCTCGTCGCCTTTGGAGGTCTTCGCGGCATCCATGTTGAAGCGGGAGAGACGGTCATTGTCGGTCCAGCATCAGGTGTTTACAGTGGCGCCGGTGTCGACACCGCGCTCGCGTTAGGCGCAAACGTGGTTGCTGTTGGCCGTAACGAGACCGTTTTGAAAAGGATACAGAGCGTATTTGGTGCAGACAGGGTGCAGATCGTTCCTCTCACCAACGACCTTGATACTGACAAGACGGCCTTGTTGGAACATGGACGGGCTGATTGCTTCATCGACATGGGTCCACCCATACCGATCCAGTCGAGCTACAATACAGCCTGCGCCTCGGTGCTTCGGGATGGTGGGCGCATTTCAATCATGGGTGGGATGGGTCAACCTTTCCCTGTTAGTCCGATGGAGATGCTGTTGCGGAACTTGACAATCAAGGGCCAGTTCATGTACGAGCCATGCGATGTCCGCGCTATGATCAGACTGGTCGAGGCCGGCCGGCTGAAGCTGGGTAAGGCAGCGGGTCATACCACGAGAGGTAATTTCAAGTTGGACGAAGTAGAGACAGCATTCGACTATGCACGCCGTAACAAGAGCCATGGCGATATCATCGTGCTTGAACCTTGGAGGCTATAAGTGGCAAACAGCAGTATGCTTGGACCGGAAACTGGCAGTGTAGTTGGAGATTGTATCAGCGAGGCTTCACGTCTACGCTATCATCGTCCCGCGCAATTATATCACATCCTGTAGTGCTGGACAAATATCTCAATACTGTATCGTATGGTTTGCGACAAACGACAACAGATGCATTGAAGGAAGTCGTCCTGCGATCCAATAATGTTGGTGCTTTCAGCTGAGGAACATCCCAGCCAAGCAGAGTACAGCAGACAGCGGAGCTGCTTAGGCAGAGACGGCTGTCCTTCCCTACCTTATATAAGAGCTCAAGGTAGGGACACTGTGCACGTTGCTAACGCTGTCAAGACGTTAGAGCACTTACATCACACCGTACACTGTGTTGCTGAAGACATCAACAACACCGTATTGCTAGCAAATAATCAGACAGGGCAACCGGGTGTCTGCCAAAAGGCATCAAGCTTGGTTGGTGACTTCCGATGCGCATGCAGTAGTGATAGTGAACTTATCACATCAGAAGTTGGCTACCATCGTTTGCCAGGTTACCTTAGCAAGGACCAGGTCTGCTGCAATCAGAAAAACAGCTGCAGTCCTTTTCCAGTAGCGAATTAACAGCGGTGAGGTTACTATTGCAATGGCTGTGGCTGGATCTTGACCCAGGCATCAGAGTACGCATGCCGTAGGCAAGGAGATACGTGCATCATGCTTATGATTTGTCTGCCGTGCTGACCGGGACAATCACTCTTCGTGGTTGACTATTGCTTCTCCTAGCCATGGTCATGCGCAGTCGTGCCGTCATCATGCCGTAAGGGACAGCTCGAGCTCCAGCGCGTTGTCAAGAATGGGATTATTAGTGGAGGGGCCAGTCGAGGTACGGCACGGAGAGGCGAGGCGAGCACGCTTGTTTTTACGAGGTGGAAGTGGAGGTGGCATGAACGAACACATCCGGCCCAATTGCAGGCCAGCAAGCTAGTGTTGAGGTACTGTATGCTGTGCACATGATCTATAGGTGTGGCCTCTGTAAGAATTGTCTGATCTGGATCGTAGAAGGCTAAATATCAATGGCTGGGCGAGCACAGCATCATCGAGGATGCAGTATTGTGCATAAGTCTCAATCTTGCCGGGTGCAGCGGAATGCGACGTGGATGCTGCCGTTATCGATCACACGAGTCGCAATGGTACACTTGGTGCCCACAGTAGTTGAAAGGTTGGCGATCTTTCGAACGCATGATGGTGATACTTGTACGATAGTGCCGTTGAATGGTAGGAGGGGTGGTTCGCTTAGCAGGATCAGTTCTCCGCACAGGAGTTCTAATTCGGGGATAGACAGGCTAGCCCGACTGGTGAGGGGCAAGCAACACCTTCCTCCGCCTTGCCTCTTTGGCCGGCCACGTTAAGGCACACAGAGGCGTTGTCTGGAGCAAGCCATGCCGATGGATTTCCCACCACCATCATTTCCACGAGGCGCAGAGACAATAAGATCACGAGACCACGTTCTCTGTTGACACTGGGGCGGATGCGTGCTGACTACTCCTTACACAGAATCCGCTTTGTCCCTGCGAACAGAGCGTGTGCCACGTAACAGAGTGGAACACTGGTTCTCAAAGCAAAACACAAAACAGACCGCGTACTGCAAGACGAAGCCAAGCTTTCTGCGACTGGTCCTGTAATGAAAGGGAGAGGCCATTAGTCCTAGCATGCCTGTAACCGCCTAGGGGTGCTGTGGGAAGTCTGGTGTCAGCAGCAGTCCGTCGCTGCGCTTGACCACGTAAGAACAGCGTCCCAGGAGTTAAACGGCCGAGGCTGGTGAGCCCACACCCCTACCCAACCCCGTCTCTGGCCATCCTAGTGGAGAAAGATGTTGCCAACTTAATTTAACCCCAATAGCGCGACGCCTGCTCGTTTTCTGTTGTCATTCGACAGCCTTCCAATGCAACCCACAGCTGCAGATGGACGTCACGCTGCCTGCGCTGTCGACAGCTTCGCCGCCGCAATAGGGCAAACTGGGGAAATAGGACCCTATCCGTCCCACCCTTCACCTTGAGCAGAGGCGAGTTGTGGAGAGTTCGGCTGAGCGAGGTTGTCGCGCGTCGCCAGACCACCGCACAGCAGTAGACCGGGCGACTAACACAGCGTCTACCCATCCTGACACAAACACGAGAAAAGATCTGCAATGTAACCAATCGTGTTTCGACGCCGCCGACGCCAGCTTGGCACCATCCTCTCCTTGGTAGGTAAACCCTGGGGGAGCCCTGACCTTTGTGTGAGCGAAGTCGTGGGACGCATGCACGCCGGGACGTTGCCGCCGCTGCCACCATTGCCTCGTGTAGCTGTGTCACTCTCCTTTTTTAACCTACCTGACCTTCAATCCTGCATGTGCCATTCTCTGTTCTTTTGATCTACTGGAAAGTCGCACTTTTTGTTATTTGTCTTGGACCTGTGCCACTCTTTCAAGCTTTCCTATCTTCCCCTCAATCGTTAATTTTCATCTATAGCCTTTCGTTTGATGGTTCAATTCATTTCGTTCTTTCCCCTTTGATTCAATCGCACTACATATCGACCAACGAAGATGAAATTCTCATCCTTGTTCGCCGCCGGCGCGCTCTTGGGTGCAGCATTCACCCAACCTGTCGAGAATGAGAAGCGCCAGAGCGGCTGTCTGGCCATTACCGGTGTTTCTGGAGGTGTCCAACCACGACTGGAAGTGCGCCAGATGCTCAACACCAAACCAAATCAATGGACACTGTTCATGCTGGCCATGCGACAGTGGATGGATATGTCGCAGAGCGAGAAGACCAGTTACTTTCAGGTACGATCGATTACTTATCCTGTGAGGTCAATTGCCAATGCTGACGTCGTCTGAAGATCTCAGGTATCCATGGCGTACCGCGAGCCAGTTGGGATGGTGTAGGCCAATGCGGCACCTGCAGCGGTGCTGATGGCTATTGTCCCCATGACTCCGTCCTCTTCCCTGGCTGGCACCGTGCCTACTTGGCGTTGTTTGAGCAGACTTTCATCGGCATTGTCAACAGTATCGCAAACTCCTACCCAGATTCGTCGAGGCCTGCCATGCAAGGCGCGGCAAAGACTATGCGCTTCCCGTACTGGGACTGGGCAGCACACCCACCGTCAGGACTTCCTACTTTCCCGAACGTTATCACCCAGAAGACCGTCACAGTCAACGGACCAACAGGCTCAAAGACCTTCACTAACCCACTCTTCCGCTATGACTTCCACGACCAGAGCCAAATGTACTATTCTCCGTTCACAACATGGAGTGTCACCTACCGCTACCCCGACAGCAACAACTACGGCGCTCTCAGCCAGACACAGAAGGCTGTCGATGCTTTCGCGAACGTTCGCTCAACTCTGCAGAGCCAGATCTTCGGGTTGCTCACCAACTGCAAGGACTACAAGCTGTTTTCGAACGATGCATCTGGCAGCTCCGATGCCTGCCCAATTAGTTTGGAGGGTATTCACAACACGATCCACAACACTGCTGGCGGGCCATCATCATCTACTGTCTCTGCTGGCCACATGACTTACCTTGCGACCTCTGCGTTCGACCCGGTCTTCTGGCTTCATCACATGAACGTCGATCGTTATTTTGCTCTGTGGCAGGGCATCAATCCTACCGTGTACGGTGCCTCTCAGAGCGCCCCTGGCAAGACATGGACTGTTGCGCAGGGCTCTACACAGAATGCGGACTCCCCGCTCACCCCCTTCCACAAGGATACTTCCTGCAACTTCTGGACGACCAAGCAGGTTAGGAACACCAATACTTTCGGTTACACCTACCCAGAGTTTGCCAACAGCGACGGAAGCGTGGGCGCTATCAAGAGCTACGTCAACAAGCTCTACGGTCCAAGCGCAACCGCAACTGCAGGCTCCTCCAAAAGGACTGCTGCTCCAGAGCCTGAGAACAACAAGAAGCGTGACATTTCATCACAGATGCTAAAGAACGCCGAAGGGAAGACATACGAGTATGTCGCAAATCTGCAGACACCTCGCTACGCGCTTAACGGCTCCTACAGCATTTATATGTTCCTTGGCCAGCCACAAAGCAACGATACCACCACTTGGACCAGTGATCCAAACATGGTCGGTGTGTACGGTGTCCTCTCCCAGCCAGGAATGACCGGCATGAACATCACCATTTCTGGCTCCGTACCACTCACCCAGGGTCTAACTGACAAGCTTGGTGACGGTCTACTCAATACCTTGTCGTCGTTGCACGTCACGCCCTTCCTAACCAAGGCACTCACCTGGAAGATTGATGCCGGTGGCGTCAGCGTCGATCCTGCTGCCATTCCAGGCTTCCAGGTCAAGGTTTCCTCATTCACTGCCACCGTGCCAACTAGCCCCGAGGAATTCCCCGTCTACGGCAACTTCAACTTGCTCAAGAACGTCACCCAGCACAAGAATGGTGGCTTCGGCAACACCCTCGGTCCCTTGCCAGCACCCTACGTGATCCCCGTCATTCCAGCCGCAGAGGACAGCACAGTGACCTCTGTCATCCACAGTTCGACTACCCTGTGCCCTGAGTCATCGACCGCGGCTACCACTGCTCCAACCAGCGGCGCTGCTACTGGCGAAAGCAGCAGCAGCACCACCGCCACCGCTAAGACAACCATCACCCTACGCAAGACCACCACTATCTGCACGGAGACCCCAACAACATGCGAGTCGCCAGCGACTGCGACCGCGTAAGCGTGTACGGCCTTCCTTGTGTTACATTCCTATCTTGGCTAATGAGTCGGTGTTGGAACTTATTTATTTTTGTTTCCATTTCATGTCTACTGTAAATAGTGATCTCATCGGAAAATTTGGGCGCGGGATCAGTTTGTACAAGAGAATCAAAGGGAGAGGACAAGCAGAAAAGCTGAGATGTTGTCTAATATCCCCCAACCAAATATCCACCACCAAATAATGGCTAAGCTTAATGAGAAAGCAGCCAGGCAGGGCAAGAGAGTCTTAGAATATGAAATCTTCAAAACCCCTTTATGGCTCTTAGCGTCGTGCTTTTCGATATTCATTGCTTCACCTCTGCGGGTGGCCTAGACAAGTATGAAGAGTTTGCAGGATCTCGGAAATGCAGTCGGCAAACAAAATTGGGTATCATTGAGCATAATAAGAGTACATCGCGAGGAACACGTAAGGATAGCCTCCCTTAAACACCATATGGAAGGTGCAGCGAACAGTCATCGCTGCCGCACCTTTCCTGCCTAACACCTTGCCCCTAATAATGCGAATAGGCAGCGCTTTTAGGCATGAACCTCGCCCGCGTGGCCGCCATCAACTCGTCCACAAATGTCTCTTCAGCCTTAGCCGTGCCGCAGGCAACCTTCACCCCTGCCCCGCCGCTGACGCCGCCGATGCAGAGGTCCGTACTGCTGTTCAGCTTCGCATCGTCTCTGTCCGTCGTTCTGATAACAGTCTCGCTGTTGACGAGGATGCCGCCAAGGATGTTATCGCGGCTGTTGTTGCTGCTGCTGCCATTGCTGCGAGTGTGTGCCAGTGCGCTGGATCGCCGCCGCCCACGGTCTTCGCGTACTGTGACGGTGGTCGTGCCGGAGATGGCGGTTCCGCTAGACTTCTTGCCAGCCAAGTCGTCACTGTGCGTGAGCTCGATCCCGTCGGACTCGTCGTAACCATCCGAGCTTGTGCTGCGGGCAGACGATGACGGGCCGCCAGTCGTGATCTTGCGCAAGTGTGAGTACCTCTTCGAGCGAGTGGGTCTGGGTAGGACGAAGCGGCGAGCCAGAAGGGGTCCAAATTCCTGGTGGATCTCCCGGGCGAGGACCATGTGATCGGGCGAGCCTATGTAGCAACGTTGTCGCACTGCGAAGAAGGAGAGCGGAATCCGCGTGACACTGGCAGAGTTGTCGGTAGTGGATGAGTGTAAATCGGCGACAGTTATGAAGGAGTAAAGCATGACTGGCACGCTTCTGCCGCGAGCATTCTGTGCGTAGTGTGCATAGAGGGGCTTAGCAAGAAATCGTGCGTCGCGGCACCAGGATTCGGGTACTTGCTGGCAGAGCCTTCGTATGGCTAGTAGAAGTGATGAAGCGAGATGGCCCTCGCCTGGGTCGCAGTGATCGATGTTGCTGAGTTTCTCTTCGAGGTACATGACGCACGATGACAACTTGTGTCCGTCAAGGCGCTTGAGGAACTCCATTTGCCATGGCTCAGGCCAATACGGGAACAACTGAGCATCTGGAAGTTGCGACTCGTCTGTACGTTTGACTGCAACGTCGAAGCCTCGGTTGTTCGGTTTCCCTATCAGAGTGAACATGGTGAGATAGGTGCCGGTCTTCTGCTGTCGCTCGTGGCTGTCAACAAAACGCTTGAGGCCGCCTGCGTGAGCCTCAAATGTCGATAGCGGTATCTGCATTGTCCCTGCGATATTGCGTCCAACATGTTGGGTGCTGGAGAATCTGAAGCCAGCATTGAGCAGCTTGTCGGCCTCTTCATACGTTAATTGACGGACCAGGAATAAGAGCTGCCCTTGACCAAATACTCCAGGCTGGAGAGCTGCCTCGACATCGTCGTCCATCTTGTTGTCAGCTACTGCATTACGTCTACTACTTCTCTCGGTTGGTAATGTGCCAGTGTCCACGATTTTGTCGTACAATACGCCAAGCCTATCAAGAGGCAAGCCCATAGCTGTCGCGAGTGATGCCGCAGCAGTGCAAAACCGCTCTCGGAAAATGATCGAGTAATCGCTGTAGGTTTCCGGGTCATAAACAGCACTGCTAGCAGAGCTTGTCGGACGTGAATCCTCTGAGGACTCATCTCTGAGAGCACCGAGATGGCTCTTCATTCGCGGAATCAAATCGTTGACTCCATCCCAATTGCGTGTAACTCGGAAAATCCACTCAAACACTGGGTGTTGCGTGTCGAACTCTTCGTTGAAGCTGCAATGATGGTACCTATTTGTTATCTCTCGCGCAGGCAGTACACCCTCAGTAGTGACCATGATCCTACCTTGAGGGTCGAAGATAGCGCATGCAAGCATGACCTTCTGCGAGCGCCCTTTTAGGATTCTGGCACGGTATTGCGTGAAGAAGAGGACTCCAAATACTGTTAGAGCTGCCGTGCCACACAGTGCGCCGGCAACAATGACCTGGATGTTGCGAGCCATGAGAGATCCACGGTTTGTGAAATGCTTGAGTTTGTAGATGCATCCGGTAGATGCCGTAAAGTGCATCGAGGTTACTCCACCAGAGAGCAAGGATGCACACAAGAGTCTTTTCCACCAGGAATTGATCCACTTCTCCCGCCATGTGTAGAATATCACCAAAACACCGAGACAGTCACCAATGGCAATCAAGACGGATGCAATGAGGTATTGAGGACCGTATTCGATGGTGTAGTTCGTAATGCCAAAGTTGCCCATGTAGTGCATGCCAACAATAGAGAGACCAGCAAAAATGCCGGTACAAGCCAGGAGAGCCCAGTGAAGTAGAGGTGAATGCGCTTGGAATTCTGCCGTAGAGAAAGCAATTGTCAGGCCAATCACCGGAAGGAATACGGACAATGTGTTGAAGCCAGCGTTGTAAACGAGCTGCAATTCAGACTCGCCCTCGTGCATTGAGATGGCTCGATTTCCAATGAAATGCATACACCAGATACCTATAAGGCCCATAGACACTGCACAGGCGACAGTCTCGAACCTGTGAGGCAATAAGCCAAAAGCAACGACGAAAGGAGATTGAAGCGATGCATGTGGGTAAGGCGTTAATGTCTGCTTCACGAATCCATGCTGATTGGGATCGCAGGTCATAATGTATCGTTGCCACTTACCAGCTTCTCCAATTCCCAAGAGCAGTACCTCGACGATGTAGAAGCTCCACGGTAAGTATTGTCCCACACAGGCTTGCGAAATATGATGCGGCTACAATCGAAGGTATGAAGCGCCATTGCACGGAGTCGCCACACTCGAAGGGGCTGCCAGGATAGACACAGTCCTGCGCTAAAGCCATGGCGATGCTACTGCGTCTGTATGCGACTCGGTATTTCTAACATCTAGAGACAAAACGTTAGACGTTTCTCCTTCACCCTCCAGGCAAGTGCCAACGAAGTCGTATGGATGCTGCAATGTTCATGAAAAAAGAGATGTGCGAGTTTAACTTCGTTGGCCAGAGACACACGTGGACGCTGTCGTACTATATGATGCTCGCGTGGGACAATGATTGCTGAAGGGGAAGACCTGGCCAATGTATGTTACATCACATGCAGTCAGTCCGAATAGGGCGAATGGAATCCCCTTTCTTCTAGTTTTCATGGCAAGACACGAGAAAGAAGCAGCGTGTCTCCATGAGCGGCCAAAGGAAGAAAGATTATTTCAAATGAGAGGGTCCGTCAGAAGAACCTTACCTTCCAGCAAGGCGTGCTGTCAGTAGGTTGCACAGGTTCGAGTGGTCGACGTCAAGCATGGAGCCGGACCAGACAGTCGCTGGGTATTGGGGCCTGCAGCCGTGTGATGCGACACACGGCATTCTCTTCATCTTTGAGTACCGCAGAGGCCAAAAAGTCATCTCAGTGAATAGAAACAAGCGCTGGACTTTATGGTCTCGCAAAATTTTTGCGACGAGTAAATCACCAGGTCCACAATGCAAATTTGAACTGAAACGACTGCCTATATCGTCAAGCATCAATGCAATGGCTTGCAAGATGGGTCGAGTGCCATACCTAGATGAGAGAAGACGCTGTTTAGGGTTCAGTCGTGGCGTCTGAGTTTGCGAACATGGAATTCCAAGGTGCTGGGTAGGCTGGTGTCCGCAGTGCAGCGTAAAGTGGGCAAATAATTCGCCTGTCAGTTTTCGTAAGTGTTACACAGCAGCGGTCTCGAAGCGAGGGCGCGTCAGGAATCTTAGCCTCAGCCACCGTAACAGAACTTCATCGAGACCAGCCACACACTTTGCTGGAAGACGACATGACCCTAACACCTTGGCCAGAAGCTCATAAGATATGTCTCTCATGTTCTGCCATTTCGGCCTGTGTCGAAGTGTTGTTCCAGACTCCGAGGCATTAGCAGCCCTGCTGCCGCACTTTCATCGCACAAATGCAATGCGAAAAAGCAAGTCCAAAACCCCTGCAGCATTGGGTTGCTGAATCTCACCGATAAATTGAACTTGCAGGGATAAGTGTGGTTTGCCAAACGACTGCGGAGACTGATGGCGGCAGGGACTTGATGCGCTGTCGAGGATCGACCTTACACTGCAGTATTGTCTACCAGAGTTTCGTTACTTCTTGTACCCAACCAAGTCATGTTAAGGACAGTTCGAGGATACGGAAAGTCGGGGTAATGGTTGCAGACTCTTCGTATATGAGGGCTATAATAGAGGTAAGGTTATAACTTGCCTGGGCCAGGTAGCGCAGGCAGCGGCTGGGTGAATAGACCAGTTTAGCCTATATATGCCTGCACTACTTCACCACCAAGACCCGTGTATCACCAACCTCGGTCGGTCGGCGTGTATGCCCGAGAGGACGAGCGCGAAACAACTGGTTACACACGACGTATGCTTATTGTCTATAATCCACACAATGCTGTTTTTCGTGTCCTCCTCCTCGGCTAAATATGGAGCAATTCCGAGTCTACTGTCTGAGCATCAAACAAGTGCTCGTCCTCAAACGCAAGAGGTTGTATGCCATCAGACGTAGCCTCGATTGATCCTCCTTCCCAGCATTCATTATCGTTATCATCATCCAGCAAGCTATGCATTATGTCGTAGCTCTCAGAAGGAATTGTGCACTGCTCCAAAACTGGAATCGTAGTATTTTCGGACGATACGTTCCCTGCGGTCACGGCAGTCTGCATTTCTGCATCGTACTCGCCCTCTCCAAATATAGATGGGGAAGAGATGCGATTTATCCGGTTCATATCAAACCGCCATTCTGGCAAGGATTGACATTCGCTGCTGATTGTAACATGACCTATAGATTCGGGTATCTTGAGAGCAGTGTCTCCATTGCCACTTTCAACAATGAGATCGACCTCACGATCACAGCCGTAGCCTTGCTTAGGTTGCAGCAGTGAAGAAAGTGACCGTGATCTTTTGAAGTGCAGCGCACTATATTGACACATATGCCAGAGTCGAAGCATGCCACCGTCTTGCGTATCATCTCCGCCTCGTGGCAGACATCGCAGCGCGTATTTGCTTTGGCCATGGGTTTGATAAGAGCAAGCGCTTGGCTCTTGCGAGCAACCAAAATCACTGTGTGTACCGTTGATAGCGTGAACAATGGTCGGAAGAAAATAAGAGCTGTGGGAGACAGCCTGAAGATATCCAGGCGCCCACAGAACGGGAGCTAATTTCTCGAGAGGAACGAAGTTTCGAGCTTGGACGGTGATAGATGCCGGTAATTTTGGAGGTGAAGTGCGTATAAACATTACTAGTCCCAAATCCAAAAGCTGTATAATTTCATCTATGCTTGCGAAGTTTGAAGAACTCGCGATCGCGTCGACTGCTTCGGTATCTAGGAGCGATGGTGATGACGGATATTCGTTGATCCCATCAAGAAATAGGAGTTCTTCATCGTGCACGTATCCTTCGTGTTCTTGACTGCAAGATACTTTACCACTTCCTCCTTCACGAGGGAGAGAGCAGATGGAATTAAGGTCGAACTCGTCGGCGCCAGAATTTTCTGGCAGTGAAGAGTCAGTAGACAGGCAGCATGCAGCCTGATCAGCCCTGGTTGACGCCCTGATTTGATACTGGTGAAGTTGTGCTGGCTCAGCTGTTTGAAAGAGCAGGACTGAAAAGTGGATGTCTTGAATTTCGAACTGCACTGCCTTAGAAGGCGGCTTCAAATCCTGTAACGGCACTTGCCGACCGAGCTTGGACGGTACCTTCTTACCCCGAGTTGTGGGTTTGCAGTTGGCGTGTTCTAAGAAAACAGTGAGTGTGAAAGCTGATATCGCTGGATGCTTTGTCAGTTCCACCGACGAGGCAGTAAGGTGTAGGAGCGGCCACGCCTGAAACTCGTTAGCTTCTTCAATACTTATCTTGACATACTCATGCGTCAACCTCTGAGCATTTTAGCCGCGAGGCTAGTGTTTCTGCAACATCTTTGGTAAGACCTAAGGATTGATCGTGATCGAGTTGCAAATCAAGGGTCATCCTATATTGATGGCCTCTCTTGATCCACGGCATCCAAGTCGACTCAGAATCTACTGGAGATATCATGTAGCGTTTGAAATTAGAAAGGTCGTCCTCCTCGGACGCAGCAACCAGAGCCTGACCATCAAGCTCAAGGGTGAGCCCTAACGAGGAATCAGCAAATGCAATTCTGCCTATATCGAAGTAACGCCTAAGCATTGTCTCAGTATCTGTGACAAGCGACAATTGATGTCAGAATCTGCTGGCAATTTACCATCTCACAACTTCCAAGCGGTTTCTGAGTAAAAGTGAGGGTAGTGAGTAGCGTTATAGAGATGATAGGGTAATGCACGAATCGGGAGAGAATCGTCATTTCCTGGAGTCTAGAACGGAAACAGCCGCGAGCTGCAAGCGCGACTAACCTGCATAATCTCGAATCTGGTGACGGTGGTGAAGCATATCACTGCCTACCGACTGATCTTGTGACGGTAGTCACTCACTACTTCTCAACGTTTGTTCCTCCTTGCCTCAAACGAAAGGTGAGAGGAGTTTTTGACCTTCCTCACCAAACATGACAGACTTGTCACGATAGCATACCCTTCCATGCCTTCCACCTCACCTGGACGGGGCCAAAATGCTGTGCCTAATGCGGCGTCCAATTTCGATCAACTACTGCCTGGCGCACCCATCGACGGGCTGCAGAGCTTTAATTCCTTCAAGTTCCGACAGAAACGCTTCATAGCCTACGTCAGTGGTCGCAGCTTGAGCATCTTTTCAGCTCCAAAGGTTCTGGTCCATGTTATCTGGTTTGACGACGAAGCCATTGGACTGGCCGCAGAGCCGAGCACGAGCAGAATAGCTGTCGCTACGAGAAATGAGATCTATGTGCTAGAACCGATCGCCGAAGGCTGGACGAAGGTGAGATGGGAGACTGCTTTGACACTGAAGAAGGAGAACAACAATGAGGCAGGGACGCTATCATGGGGTAACCCTGGCGAACTTCTCGTTGGAGATGCGAAGAGCTTGACGTTATATTCCACACTACCCTCGTCTAGAAGCAGCTCGCCCTCAAGTTCACCTATCGAGCCCATTCAAATAGAGACGAGGCTCCCACTATGGGTGAAAAGTCTACCAAATCCTGTCAAGTTCAGCACATTCAGCCCTAGTGGATCTCTCATTGCTTCATGTGGTGTATCTGATAGGTTCGTCAAGATTTGGCGGAGACTCTCGTTTGAAGAGGGACTGTTTGATTACGCATATCTCCCACATCCAGCTCCAGTGACACATATTTCATGGAGATCTCCAAACGACAACGCAGACATTGTGAGGGCAAGCGGGATAGGCAGAAGACATGAGGAGGAACCAGAAATTCTCTACACCATTGCGGCGGACGGTATCCTACGAGTCTGGAGAGCAGGTGGGCTAACCGATCTGGACATCTTGGTCCTGCAGACATCGATCAACCTCATTGATGCCATACCTCCGCTACCGAACGACATCACCACTGAAAGTGACCGCAAGTCGGATCGCTATACCTTAATCATTCCTGCGCATGAATTTTCACAGGCTGTCGCTGCTGCAGTCGCTGCTGCAGTAGGACTTGTCCACCGCACCAACATCAGCCACGCTTTAGAACTTCTGAAAGAGATTGCATCGAAGGAACCAGATGTTTTCATTATAATGGATGGGCAGGGACGCATGAGTGCATGGGGCCTCCAGAGCGTTGGACACAAGCGCAGACCCGAAACGCCCAGTTCTCGTGAACCATTCCATATCGCTCATGTAGAGGATTCCTCACTGCTGATACCGCGGGGCAAGAATGCAACTTTCTCTACATGGTTTGAAGGCGATCAACTGAACATCATCGCCCACCGCTTTGGACATTCAAGGCGTGCAGGAGGTATTAGCTGGTGGACGAGCAGCGTCGAGTTGTTTTTCTCACACGCTACATCCACCACCGAACGACTCTCACAAGCTTGCGACTGGACTGGGCACCATGCGGAAGTTACAGGCCTCGGATTTGCCAACGAGATGTTGCTATCGACTGCACAGGGTGAGGGCACCATCCAGTGGCGACCACATGGCAAAGGCTTTGATTTGGCCTCGATCAAGAAATCGGTCGATCTACTTGTCAGGCGTGAGAGTAGGCTGCTGCACGGCCATCTGCCTAAAGAGCTTTTTACTAGCGCTAACAGTCCCGACCATATCCGAAGATATGCAGACATCACAACTGTCACCAGCAGCAAGGAGGTTAAGATATTCAATACTAGAGAGAGATACATCGAGTTCAATGAGGCTTTCGACAAGCCAATTCTCAGTATTGCCCTTCCAACACCACCACAAGCCATTGCCATCGCATTCAGCTCTCACGTAGACGTCTACGTTCGGAACCTCTACGGTGATGCGTCGGCGTGGCATCGCATAAAGCAAGTTTCTTTAGCTGATATGAATCTTTCTATCAAGGCTCTTAGTTGGACTTCCAACAACGAGCTGGTGCTTGGTGCTGGAAATGGTATTTTCGTCACAGGCGATTGCTTCTCCAGCCACAACCTGCCGCCGGAGGTGAAGCAGTCCCTGGACATTAGTGAGGATGACAATACAGATTTTAGCCTCCACACCATCGCACGCAGCATGCTGAGCCAGCTACCGATCTGGCATCCAAAGGTCATCTCCCATTTTGTGTATTGGGGGGATGTGCAAGTGGTTCTGCGGCTTCTTGAGCGCCTGCACTATAAGTTGAAATTTTACGGCGAAGGCGATCATTTAGACTATTTGCTTGATCTAGACGAACAGCAACTCCTCGAAGGAACTTCCATCTCGACCCACTCTATTAGCCAGGAAATTTTTGACAAGATTGTCGATCAGCTCAGCGAAAACAAGCTTCCTAGACTGACTCGCTCGGATCAACAGGAGCTTAAGAGCGTTCTTGTTGCTTTCGCTTTCTTGCTGAAGCATCGAGAAGGCCTTGATGGGAATGCTCAGCGGTATCTGTTCATGTGGAAGCTGAAATCACATCGAATGGAGTTTGGTAGGCCAAATGCTGATGAACTTACCAATGGCAGTGTTCATTCGAGGAACCAGGCTCCTAAGATGTCGTGGCGGGAAATAGCCTTTGCATACCACAGCAAGACTCAGCAGCCTCTTTTTGATCTTCTCATTCTACACTACGACAACAAGCTTAGTTGGCAGACATCTGGTTCCCTCGGCATTGTGCGATGGCTTTATGAAACTGAAGCACGCGCCCAGGCTTTTGAATTGATCGCCCAGTCTGAGTATCGCTCCTTGCAACCGCCTGACCCAGTCAATGCCACCCTGTTCTATCTCGCACTTCGGAAGAAGCAGACTTTGCTCGCTCTATGGCGCATTGCAACATGGCACAAAGAGCAACGCACGACAATGAATTTCTTAAAACGAGATTTTACACTCCCTGAAGCCCGCACCGCCGCAAAGAAGAACGCGTACGCTCTGATGGGCAAGCGACGGTTCCGATACGCGGCAGCGTTCTTCCTCTTGGCGGATGATCCAGCGAGTGCGACAAGTGTCTTGGCTGGGCAGTGTGAGGACGTCCCGCTCGCTGTAGCTGTCGCGAGAGTATACTGCGGTGATGGAACACCAGTACTATGCGACCTTCTTGAAAGCCGTCTGCTTCCAAGGGCACGGCAGAAGAGCGATAGGTGGCTCCTCAGCTGGGCACAGTCTCTCGTGCATGACAAGGAGGCTGCAGCAATCGAGCTGGTACAGCCTTTTGACGACGATGGCATTAAAGATTGGCAGCAGGATGACCCAGCTACACTTATATTGTATAAGCAGCTGCGAAATGGAGAAAAGAAAGAGGAATTGATGTATGTCCTTAAAGCGCTTAGAATCTTGCAGAAGATGGGTCTCGTAATACCTGCTATGCAACTTGCAGCCAGATACAGCTTCGGCAAGCCGCCAGCAGTATCCAGTGCGACAGTTATGCAGCCGAGTAAGATCGAGGCCAATGGCGCATCCCAGAACGATGTGTCATCCCTTCTAGACGATTTCAGTACATCAAACAAGACAAACACCTTTGATACAAGTGATGGGCCAACGGCTACAGATGCCCCACAACAGTCTGTCGACGGTAGTAAAGCCGATCGAGAGACACAGGCCGCAGAGCTTCTCAAGAAGTTGCGTGCGAAGAAGAACGATTCTGGCGACGCAACGCAGGCAGCCGGCACGAAGTCGATCCCAGAAAAGGAAAAGCGAGCACCGACTCAGTTCAAAGAGCCGGACACAGGTAGCTTGCTGGACAGTTTTGGATTCTGAAACGCTTTTGATATTTTGCCATTCACTTTCACTAGAAATGTTGTATAAATGCGTACATCATCGTTCCATTGCAATGGTCGTCAATCACAATTCCTTCCTGATAGCACTCTTAAAGGGGAAAATCTGCAACTACAGCCAGGCACAAGTCAGCACTACAAGCAGCAACATGGTTGAATTTAACAGCGATGGTGATAGTGATGGCCATCGCTGTGACGAGTGGAACTCACATTGTCTAAATCCCAGACCCCACTCTTAGTATATATGTCCTCCTTGATCAGCTCTAGCGCTTCCTCCTTGGTATCGGCACATGCAAGCATGATGCTGCCGTTAATCTTAGGCGGCTCGCCTTCCTTGATCGGCTCATCGAGCGTAGCACCACCGAATACTACCTTTCCTGCTTCGACAACGGGGCCCATGTTCTTGAGGTGGTCACTGACATCCACATCCACCCGTAAGCTTGGAAAGAGAATGGTAGGGTAGTCACGCGACGAGATTGCTGAGTAAGGTGCAAATCATTTCTAGCAGTTTTCGCTATCGGGTGGAGGAATCTGGGTACACTTACGGCCGGACCTTCATCCTCTGTTCGAGTGCGCCCTTGTAGTCAGGGAGGATGACGATCCATTCTTGCTTCGAGGACATGGCTGCTGTAGTAGTGGCGAAGGCCCTTGCTTTGGTTAAAGTTGAGAGTTTGGGGATTGTGCGGGAGAGCATGAGATGGCCTGATGTCAGCGTTCGCCAGATGTTGTACAAGACCAAGTACCTGTAGGGCGTGGAAGGGTCGTAGATGTACTCAATGGGCGTGAGGTTGTCAAAGTCCATCTATTCAAGCGGCGGGTAGAGCGGTTTCGGCCAATTTAATGCCGAGGGAAAGCGCATGCTGGCCTGGCACAATGCCTCGAGATGGGTGTGCTGTGAGACTCTTTTCGCTTGGGATTCACAGGTTCAAAGTTGATAATGCTGCTTATACATCTGCTATATACGGCGTCTGTAGGTGGAATTCAACAGTCTTACTGGATTCAAGGTTGCCTCCATTCCATGCTGGTGTTGATTTATCACTGAATGTGCTTTAATTGCTTGAAAGCGATCAGCTTGACACGGTAGCATTCGCTCGGCAAGATTGTTCACCCACAGATTCGTAACGAGTCTGGGTTGTAATCTACGCATGTTCGACATAGATCCGTCACTCCCAGTTGATGTATTGCAACAGTCGACAAGGCATTGACGCAATGTCACCACGTATCACGTGGTTCAGCGATTGCTGCCTAGCTGGAGGGTGGCTTGGCAAACCTCACCGTCCCCACGTGGACGTGTCATCTAGGCAGCTGTTTTCGGAAGTGAAATTGGTCATTCATAACATCATGGAGCATTTACAGCATGTATCCTTCGGCAACACTATCAATTGCTCTTCCACCGTGAGAAATCTATCGGAATGCTCACAGCCAACTCCTGCGCTTGATCCTCCTGCATGCAACAATCTGCTCATCGACGATAAAAGCACGCCAGAGATGCTTCTGGAACCTTAAACCGCGGTCGGGTGGTGGCATGCGCAGCATTAGTAAGGCGTTCGGCTATCTCAGTGGGATGAACACCCTTCCAATCTTGGGTGGTTTCGGACTCAAACACCGGTGCCTTCACAACAACAAGCATTCGTATACCCACAAGCCAACTTCGTCGTCCTTTACCCAGCCTCCTCCTCTGACTTGCCGCTTGCATCCTGTGGCTATCGTGAAGCTTTCTTTCGACTTGGAGAACCCACCACACCTTTCGTGCTTCTAGAGATTACAGCATCTATTTCTCGAGTTGCCTTGGTCGACTCCGCAACTCCATCCGCATCCCTAGCCAAGTGCGACGGTACTCGATCTTGCATAAGCGCAAAGTCTTAGCAACGCCGATTATCACCTTAGACACGATCGCTTCTCAGAAATATGACAGCAAGATGAACGACCAGAACAACAACTCG
The DNA here is from genome assembly GCA_010093785.1 of Polychaeton citri CBS 116435. Classification (NCBI taxonomy): domain Eukaryota; kingdom Fungi; phylum Ascomycota; class Dothideomycetes; order Capnodiales; family Capnodiaceae; genus Polychaeton; species Polychaeton citri. Next base: position 299,182 of record MU003782.1, read on the forward strand.
ATCGGCAACACAAGTTCGCCAGCCGTGGAGCGCCCGAACTACCTTGACAATTTCGAGGACCTTGCGAATACTATTCCTGAGGACGACTCCTTTGACATCAACAATGACGGTGCCGCCGAGATCTATGCGCCTCCTGCCCATCTCGCTGCGCGCTTTTATAAGAACAAGTTAGACGCACGTCGAAAGTCCTCTGCGACATCATCCCGACGAAACTCCCTGTCCTCGGCCCAGTCGCATGGCTCCTCTGGCTTGAGGAGAAGGTTTCAGAGCGACTATATCGCCCAGCATCTCCGACGTGCTTCCATCATCGAGTCTAGAAAGGCACGGCTCGCTGATCGTGCCGCTCATGCAGAACAGGTCAGACTGCGGGCCGCTCTGGCGAAGGCCACACCAAGAGATGTGAGCCATAGTGAGGAGAAGGCACTGGCAGCACAGCTGGCTAAGCAGAAATACTTGGCGAAGGTAGCGGCAGCATGTGCCGAAGAGGTTGCCCGGGCGAAGCGAATTGCAGAGGAGGTGAAGGAGAGGAAGCTGGAGGAGGAGCGCAAGCAGAGGTTTGAGATGGAAGAGCGCCATGCCGAGGCTGAAAGGCGTCGTGTGGGATACCAAAGAAATCTGCAGGCAAGGCGCATTCGTAGAGCGGAAAGTGTAGAAAAGAAGCTTGCCATTCTGGACGAGGTTGCTAATGCGGATGACGAGGCCGTAATTGAGATTCCGGTTGTGGCTGCTCTGGACGACGAGACCGCAGCTTGCCGCATCCAAAGGATGTGGAGACTTTACAATACGGCATCGCCACTGCGTCATTTCCTCAAGATGGATCTCAATCGAATCCAAGCGGAAGCCACTGGTTTCGAAGAGATGACGGCTCTAATTGCGGACAACAGAGTGATCCAGAAGACCACAGGCATCCTCACCCACCTAGGCCTGCAAGAAATTGGGGATGACAATGCTACCCTAAACACAAGGACATTTCTGAGCGCGTTTTTGATCATTGGAAACCCTGAAGCCGTGCTCAACAACATGAATGGAGCGCAGGAAAAGGACCTCTTGGCTAAAGCTACAGAACTTGTTGCACAGTTCGAAGAGATCTTGCAGACGTTGTCTCGCTGGAACGAATACACTGCCAATCCAACGTCTCTTGAGACCCTATCACAGACCTATTCTTCCTATACCTCTGCCTTTGCAGCCTGGAGATTACAGGACTCGTCTATCCTAGTTGAGGGTATGGTAGCCTCATTTGTGGAGCTTGATGCAATCTGGCAAACTGTCAAGGATGATACTAGAGGGGAGGTTGCCAGTGATTACCGTGAGGGCATCCGCGACAATCAAGTCATGCTGCTTAGCCGGATCCGCAAGTTGGCTGGTCCTGACCGAGCCGATTTCCTGATCAAGAAAGCGATCCGCGAAAGTCGACGCAGAAGGCCAAAGAAACGGACTGTGAACGAGGTACGACCACGTGTAGCGGAGAAATCCGACCAGGGCGAGGATTTCCCTCTGGTAGATTCTTCAACATCGGAACCTGTGTCGTTTGTCGAAATGGGGAAGCTGTTCACAGCTATGCCAACGAACCGTGAGCTGACCCATGAGCTTGTTATCGACAAGGATTACAAGCTTGACGAGTCGACAAACGCGAGACTGCGCGACGAGGTTTACCGCTACATATGCGATAGCATGCGTGCCGGCTTTGAGAACGGTGAAGGCCCCCTGTGGACCCTCTCAGCCGCCGAAAACGTTCGTGAAAAGCTGCTCAGGATGTTGAAGCCTGGCAACAGTATGCACAACCTCATATCCGAACGCTTAGACTTGGAGCAGATAAAACGAGAGTGTGACCACGGTGTCTTCTCGTACTCTGATTTCTTCAGCTTCATGGTGACCATACTACCAAAGCTCTGTGCGCCTTTCCGTGACGAACAGGTTCGCACCTTGGCTGAGTATCTCGATACTGGTAGCGACGAGCTCGCGATCATGATTGAGAAGCTCTTCCGATTGCTCAGAACAGTCGATCTGCTGTCACTTGATTACTCTAACTTCATGATCATGAGCGCAGCACCGACCTTGATCCGCGAGGCAGCAGGCTATGAACAACGTGCGTTCGCCAAGGACCTAGAAGCTGGCAACATTACCTTGGAGCGTACTAAACGCTGGTGGCACGAGGCTTGGTCTGCGTTGACTAATGAGGCCAGCCGTAGAGACCCGGACGGCATCCGCGACCCAGCAGACAGACCGACATCCCAGAAAACATACGCCAAAGCACTGGTAGACCTAGCAATGAGCCAAGCTTCCATTGACGCCCATCAGGTTCCCGAGGCACTATCTCTCGACACATTCCGACTGCAGACCATCCAACAGGAAACACTTAGGATGACCGTTGTCAGTGCAATCCTCCTCACGACCAAGAACCTCCTTAAGCGCGACGTCCGCAGTCAATGGAAACCGGAAGCCAACCGTCTCTGGACCCTGCTCAAGCTGGAGGGTTACTCCGATGCCTCCGCGTCCTCCACACCTCCCTCTCAACTGGCATTCTCCATCCTTGAATCCGCTCACAATCTTCCCCCAGCAACGAAACTTCAACTCCAATCTACCATCTCCCGTTTCTTCGCTCAAGCTTCCGCTGGCTGCCTGACCGACCCGGTCCTCAAAGTTCTCTTCGCTCGTTTGAAATCCCATATCCTTGCACGCCTTAGCGCTGCAACGTCGAGCGAGAAGGTTCGCCTCGCCAGCTCCGCCAGCACGGCACTAGCAAGCTGCGGCTTGGCTGAGTTTTCAATGCAAGTCAGTGCTATCGTCGACACTCTAGGGAGAGTGACGGAGGTGGATTGGGAGAGCCATGGAATATGGCATAAAGATATTTTCGGAAGCGTTTCATCTATCTCTTCTTTCATTCCTGAGCGGTAGTCGATTGGACTAATGGATTGCATGGAGGCTTCAATTCTATACTATTCATTACAGGCGTCCTCAATGAGATATCCAGCTAGATTTCAAGGCTCTTTGAGAGCCTTATATTATACTTGCATTCTTTCTTTTCGAATTGATTTCCCATTACAGAAATTGTTTTGAGCTATTTTTTGGCTCGGCGGTGGTGCTTTTCGGTCCATGTGATTATTTTGCGATGCTCATTCCAAATCCCGGTGGCCAGCAAGGAGGCCGAACTGTCCGGATGGGTGACTGCACTGACCTGTTCAAGCTCCGATCTCGCGTGACTACATTGACGGAGTCCATAGCTCAGAGCAAGATGATAGGTCAGATAGCACTCGTGATCCTCATGTCTTTGGTGGTCCGACTTGCTGTCGCGATTAACGATGTCTGGATTTGTGGTGGGCGAAGACCTTACTTCACTTTTGAACCGCGTCGATCTTGATCCAGGACCAATGGGGGTTCTGCATTCCTTTGGTCAAGGTATCCCGCACCAAGCTGTACCGCTCTCTGCACTCTTTCCAGTGTGCTCTCCCACATGCGAACGATCGGCGTTTCAATCTGACAGGATGGAGGGCGGCGAGTGATAAAGCGTGCCCACGATCCGTCATGCACTGGGTAGCTTTGATTGCTCTAGGCCTGTTGCTCTTCTAGGTATTTAGATGGCAGAAGCCCTCCACAGCCCCTGCCTATCGTATGTATTCTCTCCTGTCTGATGGACACGTCTGCGAATGCTCCCCCCCCCCCTCTCTCTGACAGCCTCAGAGCCTTTGCGTCAACTTCCGCAATACAACCCACAAAGCCTTGTTCTCGATCTCCTCGAATCAAAACGTCCTCTTTCGTCATGTGGCACTAAGATCCGAAGGACAATCAAACCGCCACTTGATGTGTCTGCTTCAGACGGCTGTGTCCACAAAGCAGTAGGCGAATACTCATCTTCCGCCCAAGCGCGCGGGTGTCTGCATAGAGTCCATGAAGTCACCAATCGACGGGTACAGAGCAAGAATCTCCAATCTTCTACATTCGGACCAGAGACGGATTGTCATTCTTCAAGACAGAGCTGTGATCATGGCGGGAGCCTTGCAGCAGCAATCCTTGCCAAGCAGCCGGACGCGTAAAACGGCTACATGTCGTTGACTCGGCTATATCTACCAGGCAAATAAAGCTACGGGATCGAGGATTTGGAAACGCCTGTTTCTAGGTATCATGGCCACAGCAAGTTCACGGTCACGGTCGTCCATGGCCACAGCAAGTCAGTGACAAGACACGGATCCATTGCCAGGGATGAGACAGCTTTGTGGGAGAGCAACCACGATGGCACTGACAGTGAGACGCGTACGTATTGGAGAGAGAAGGGGGGGTTAAAGAAGCCGGAACGGATTCCCTTATCGTATATAAAACCTGCTCGACCTCTCCATCCCTCCTACCATGTCTCGTCCTAATTGCCAGATCCCATTCCCATTTCCATTCCCGTGTCCTTTCGCTTTTCGTGATCTCGTTTCAGCATTTCATTCCTTCTTCTTTTTCCTCTTCATCGTTCATACTCTTTTGAAAACTTTCTATAGTGACATAGTAAAATGGGAATTTTTTGAGGAGACGCAAGTAACAAAGAGAGAGGGGGGGGGGGGAAAGGGACGGATCTCAATCAAACACACGCTGTCGGTCCTTGCGCCTTTTGTTCCTATTCCATACAGCGTAGGGTCGACATGTGGATTTTGTAGAATCAATGCTCAGGCACTTCCAGAGAGTTGTTGTAGAGCTGCTGCTCGTCGCTGCCTTCGCGGGTAATGATCTTCTTCATGGTGTTGTTGCTCCCACTGCGCGAGCTCTTGTTGCTCTTGCCTGAGAGCACAGAGAGACCGGTGCCGCGACGCATGCGGCTAGCCTGCGCTTCCAGAGCAGCAGACAGCCCGCCGTTCCCACCAAAGTTCAGCCCTTTATTCTTTGTCGCTGAGCGGCGACGCCTCATCGTGAGACCGCCGTCGCTGTCATCAGAAGACGACTCATACTCTTCCTCCTCGTTTTCGCTGTCGAGGGCAGTCTCAGACTCGTCGGCGCTGTACAGGTCGTCGCGGGCATCGTCGCCAAGGATCTGGGGCGCGTTGACGGGTTTGTCGCCGACAAACATCTGCTTGTTCTGAGCCTTGTCGTCTGCATCGAGAGCCTCGCCCGCACCTTCTTCATTCGGATCGATCGACGATGGCTCTGAAATGACGGAAGGTATTGACGGTATTGAAGGGTTGGAGAACGACATGGACACACCAGAGCCGTAGTCGGACGCACTGGATACTGGCTGGGCGCGATTTGGTGGGCTTTGATCGGCGGATCTCTGTTCAGTAGGAGAGACAGAGTCGGTGGCGTTGATGTCGGCCTCGGATATCGCTCGATCGTGTTGATGCTGAGCACGGTGGTCATCTGGACTGGGTGGACATTGACGATCATCCCAGGCACTAGTAGGTCTCGAAGACGGTCTTGAGGTGCTTTCTTCCTTGCTCTCCTGCACTAGCCTCCTCACGCGTTCGTCATCAGCGCGAGCCCAGTCCTCCGCACTTGACTCGGGAATGTGATAGTTGGACACCCTGCGCATAGGACTCCTGCTCTCTGGGGTCGAGGAAGCGGTTTTGAGCAGGCTGTTCGACGCAAGCGAACTGATCGAACTCTTGTGAGAGAGCAGACCGTTCTCGCGATGCGGTGGACATAGCCTTTCGGGAGAGTTCACCACAGACTGTGGCCTGGATCCGGCGGGGCTGTTCTGTGCGCTCGATAATGGTGTCATGTCACGAAGTGCTTCTGGTTGGTTGACACTACCCGCGACAATCGTACGGCTGACAGCAAGACTCGGTCCTCCGTGAGGGTCGAGAGACTCCTGCGATGCATGTCTATCAGCTGAGCGATCTCGTGGGTCGGACCTGGCTACGCTGCGCTCTCGGAAGGTCTTATAAATCCGACGACTTGCGCCGCCAAGGAGGCCACCGAGACCAGGAGCGGCAGGGGAATCTAATGCTACAGGTGTTCCTGGCAGTCCAGGAGACGGAGGTGGGGAGTCGGCAACGTGACGGAAGTCTGACTGCCTGACGGTGCGCACCGAGGCAGCAGTCGACATCATGGTCTTCGATCGCTCAGGTGGCATGGGCCTGCTAGGCGTCCGTTGGTGACCAGCCCTGACAGTGCCACTCCTGGGGAACTCGGTGCCAGGTAAAGATTCAGTGCTGCGTTCGTTGTCCGGACTGGCCGCCACGCTTCTTGACAGGGGATGCTCTCCAGGCTCTCGCGAGCGCTGCAGGGCATTGAAGATCGATTCGTCACCGCGCAAGCTCTGCCTACGACCATCCTGGCTGATAGTACTGCTAGACGATGCAGCGGATGGGGTCGGAGAGATCCCAGCACCACTTGCGGTGGACTGCGCTCTTCCACGCGTACGTGAGCGACCAAACAAGCTCTCACCGACTTTGTTGGTGACAGTCTTGAGGCCAGATCGCACTCGGTCTAGGAACTGTAGAGGGACAACCGCGGTGTTCATGTCTTCGTTCGACACCTTGATCTTCTTGCCCTGGCTCTGGCGAAGTGGGTCTGTCTCTTCAATCCATAGTAGTGCGTCGTGTATATCGCCAGTCACCCATGGGTGGTGCCTGACCTCTTCGAGTGTGATACGCTTCCTCGGATCCTTCTCCAGCAAACGGCACAGTAAATCGTATAGCTCGTCGCCAACGTCCTCGTATACGAGGTCCATTTCGTGTCTGCGTCCAACTGGGAGCGCAGGAAAGGCGCGCCCATGCGAAGTAGGCCGACTCTTGGGTTTCAGGTCCACTGGTTGTAACCGCTTCCTTGGTATGAAGATGTCTTCCTCCGCGATCTGCCGCATCACTACGAACTCGCTGTCCACGAATGGTGTCCGCGCGTAGAGCATGCAGAACAGCGTGATGCCGAGTGCCCATACATCGATGGCTTTCGTAATCGGTGGTGGATCCGCCACGGTTTCGGTGATGCAGAGCTCTGGGGCATAGAATGCTGGCGTCCCGACGGTCTTGGCCAGCTCTTTCGCTTCGTGACCTTCCAGGTCCCGTGCCTCACTCTCACTCACATCTTCGCCATGATCGCCCTCGTGCAAAGGCCGTCCGAGGTATGAAACACCGAAATCGGAGATCTTGACACGGCGGTCCAGGGTCTGGAGCAGGTTTGGTGGCTTGATGTCCCGATGCACAATGCCCTGATAGTGTAGATACTGTAGACCGAGTAGGGTGTCGCGGAAGGCCTTCCGAACGTTCGACTGCGACATGCAGGGTACGTGTTGCAGCTCTGAGTTCAGATCCTGCTCGAAGACTTCGTGGAGGAAGTTGTGCATCTCGTCAGAGCTGGTCTTCTTCAGCCCATCGCTGCTGAGGGATGGTACACTACTACCGGCCAGGCTGGGTACGCGGGACGAGTGGGCCGAGCTTGCGCCGTACTGCGCTTGCGCGGCTGCATCTTGCACCGATGCTATTGAATCCGGTACTGCGTCTTCCGGTATGGCGGTGACAGGTGAGGTGGTGGGCGGCTCTGACGTGAGTGGGATGTACTGCGTCTGTGTGTCGAGGACGGAGGTACTGCTCGGGATGAAGGGTGAAGGCGCCCGTGAGCCGCGCCTTCCCTCTGGCGGCTTCAGAGCTCCTGGTAACGAGTCTGCTGTTGCGGTCGAGATACGTGACAGCTGGTCGTCATCCGACGTGTCGCTCCCACCGTCACCACCGACCTCGATGCTCCAGATTTCCGGACCATCTGCGGCGTCACGGCGCATCCGCTTGAAGCTCCGTATCTGACGGCGTTTCTGCTTCTTGAGTCGCCGTCTTGCTTCGTCTTGGACAGCAAGCTGCTCTGCCTGGGTCTTTGGCGAGTACAGTCCCTGCCGTTCGATCTCGTAACGCCTCGCCTCGACGATTGCGATCTCCTTTGGCGCCTTCACACGCCACTGGATCTCGCCCCTCTCCACCCATTCCAACACAATGTAGACCTTCTTCCTCGAGGGATCATCAATCACCTCCAGCAGACCCACCACATTCGGGTGGCGTGCCTTCTTCAAGATGGCAACCTCCTTCTTGACCTTGTCTTCCGGATTCCCCACGAGCTTGCCCAGCTTCCGTCGCTTCGAGTACCGCTCAACAATCTTGATGGCGACATGCTTGTCGTTCTGCAAGTCTCGGCCAAGCTTGACTTTGCCATGCGTACCACGGCCGAGCTCATCGATGATCTCGTAGTGGTTGATAAGCTTGCGACCGGTGATCGGGTCCACGTCCACATCGGCGAAATGCGACGTCGTTGGCGGCTGCCGCTGAAAGCTGTTCAGGTAGGGGCTGGCATATGTGCCGTTGTATTTGTCCTCGAGCTCCTGCCGTGTAGGAGGCAGGCCGTTGGCGAATAGACCCGTGGGGGTAGCAGCTGGGGAGTTGCCCTGGGTCCGTACGCCTGACTGATGCTGCGAGGCGAGAGCTGCGGAAAAGGTGAGGATCTGGGCTGGGTGTGAACTCCTCTGCCGTAAGATGGGCGGTTGGTGTGGCGGATGGTAGTACTGCTGGTGCAGGGCGGCATACGATTGGTTCGGATATGCTGGCCGCTGGCCGAAGCTCTGATTCAGGCCCTCGAGGTGTGCGATCTTGTCCGCAGTGACTGTCGTGCTGCTGTCATGACTCTCACCGCTCACAGTAGAGTTGGAGGAGAGGTCGCGCAGACGCGTCGAACCACCCTGCAACTGGAGGGGATGCAGGCCGATAGCGCTCTGGGGCAGGAGCATGTGGCCGGTGGCAGTCGCCTGGCTTGGCGCTGAGGTTGGTTGCTGGCGAGGAGAGCGGGGGGCCCGGTATGAGGGCGTCTCTGATGTCTTCATGGGTTCCAGCTGTGGCAGCAGGGCGAAGTAGTCGTGCGACGAGTCGTAGGAAGAGCCGTGCGAGGGGTTCGGTGTGACGACATTGAGGGAGATGCCAGCAGGGGTCTCGGTGGTAGGAGTGTGCTCGCCATTCTCAAGAGTGTCGGTCCTGGTGAGGTCGACGCCGTGCCTCTCATCAGACAGATGGCCATCTTCCGACTCTGGCGCCATGATGGGCCCACGTGAGGGCTGGACGGCCAGTCACCGCAAAACAGCCGGGTTCCCTACTGTCTGATTTCCAATGCTCTGCTTCGGTTCTGCTTCCGCTCTGCTTCTTTCCTTTCTTGCACTTCCTTTTTTTTCTTCTTCTTTTCTTTTCTTTTCTTTTCTTTCCCTATCCGCTCATGCGGCTCGCAACAGTCGGCTTTCTCCCCTGCGACATCCAGATGGGACAGACGGGAAGCGAGTTAGCCGCAGTCGCAGGCCTCAGTCATTGAGTGGTTGCAGAGAATGGCACCTTATCGGATGCCTGGTATCATCGTCCTAGTGTCTGGCAAGAAGAGGGGAGGGACAGGTCGGATGTTTCAACGGGGCGGGAGTGCGTTGGACGACGGGTGCATATGCCGGAGCACAGACGGTGCGTGCGAGAGATGATAGGCACTGGGATATTGCTTGGTCTTCGAATGGGCAGGCTGAGAGTGGAGGGACAGAGACAGACAGAGAGACAGACAGAGAGAGAGAATGTGGCAGCCTCAGGAATGGAAGATTCTCACAGGATCAGGATGCCTGAGTGGATAGGGTAAGGTGGGCGGGCAGGCGAAAAGATGTACGAGGCAACTCTTTGGAGGGGGGATTCTGGCTAGGATGTGGAAAGCGGTTAGAGAGGAAGAAGCATAAATCGAGAGTAGGTTGATACAGCAGCAGCAGCAGCAGCAGCAGCAGCAAGCAGCAATAGTGACGAGTAAGCGGCAGCAAGCAGCGTACAGTGGCAGGCGCGAGAGCGGGTGCGGCAAGGCGGGATGCACACAAGCGAGAGGGAGGATGGGGCAGGTTGTGCATGTGCTGTAACCGTATTGGCGCACGACAGAGGCGGGACTAGAGCAGAGCCTAAAGCATCTGATGAGGTCGAAGGCGCCGCAGCACCCATTCATACAGTGCGCGCGCACACACACACACACACACACACACAGAAAGATCCATCCCATCCCATCCCATACCGTGTCCCATCCAAATGCCCGACGAGACATGGCGGCACTATCTGCGGTATCTACGGTAGACCTCACGCACCAGGTGGGGACGGACCCGAGAAGCGGCGCGGCGGCGGGGCAACGCGCGAGAGAGACACAGCGAGGCACACGGGGAGAGGGAGAGGGCGAGGGAGAGAGAGACACAGGGAAAAGAGAGAGTGACAGAAGTCCGAGTGCCCGTGCTCAGGTGTACGCTGCGATGCTCCGCAGAATCAGATGGACGCGGTTGGGACTGGGCAGGGCCAAGCTTTGCTCCCGCCGTGGGACATGTGCGACCGACTCTGCACTCTGATGAGATACAGAGATACACCACAAGCAGCAGCAGCAGCAGCAGCACCGCTGGGCTCAATCTAATCGATACGCCCGGTGGTGGCCAATCCGTTGACTGCTACCGACCGAAATGGAATTCCACCCTCCGTTGCTGCACCATGCGCGCGCATCTCAATATGCTCTCTCTCTCTCTCCCTCTCTCCGCAGTCGCTGTTACCCTGCTGCAACACCCAGTACAGAATCGCTGGGAATCTATGCCTCCACAGCGACATGGCTCTGGCTCTGGCTCTGGCTCTGGCTCTGATGCTGTATGCACATGCCCCATCCGCTGCCATATGTCGTGGCCACAGCACCCAAGCCTTATCCACCTACTGCACTCAGGGTGTTCCGCTGCCCTTGACCCAGTACCCATCACCCACACTGCTACCCACAACTCGACCCCGACATCCGGAACATGCATGGCTGGCAGTCTAGCGGTACAGTATCATCGTTACATGTCAGTAGCTCTATAGAGCAAGAGGGCACCCCCCCTTCACGCCCGCGAGTCTACCCGCCATGGCACTGGGACCCCATACTCTCTGACCCCAGGCAGTATGACCTCCGCACCCGTATCAGAGACTGCATAGCTCGTCAAGTGAGATGACACACGCGTGCGCTACCGAACCGTACAATCCACCGTCTCCTTGGGCTGGTCTTTTCCCCCCCTTTCTTTCAGGTCTTTCTCTCTTCCTTTCAGCCAGCGCTTCCACTCTTTCCACGCCCTCAGCAGTGGTGCTGGGACCACACTTGCGAGAAGAAAAAATCCCCCCTCCCATGCGCCCTCGCCCACGCAAGGCCCGCTCCATGCCAATCCAACAGCACTGCCCTAAAGCATGCGACTCAGGGCAAGGGACAAACAGAGCAAGATAGTTCCGATTGGGGGGTAAAGGGAAGAGTGACTTCGTCGTAGGTACCCACGCACAATCAGTAGATCATAATGCACACACGCACGCGCGATTTCCTCGCCAGCATACCCGACGCACAATAAACCTCTTCCTCTCTCCACACTATGCTAGTTTTGCTGGGGTTGGACTTGCGCATCATCGGCCTTCATGCGAGTCACCTAATGCGCGCCTGGTGCTGCCAACCGCCAGATCGTGGTACCTGTACTGCAGCACCAGTAGTTCCCTCCATCTCCCTCTCGCTTCTCTCTTCGTCCCTCTCCTAACCCACCGTCCGTGGCCCGATTCGGCCTGAACCTGGCGCCAACAGGAACCGCTCCACCCAGTCCTTTTGGCACTGGCTCAACACATTCTCTCAGCCCAAGTAGGCAATGCCAATTCAAACACCAACCGTGATCAATCGCCTGGTTCCCTCTTCCCAATGGAAGAATCACCACATACGCCACGCTCGTCCGAGTTAGGGCAGATGGTTCCATGGTCTCTCTCTATCTCTCTGCCTCCCTCCACCCACTCTCCCTCGCTCTTTCATCAATGAACGATACATGCCGCTGTCGAGACATTCTGTCCCGAGGAAGTGCACCTCTAGGGAGGATCCTGCCTTCCAGGTCTGGACCCATCCAAAGCGCTACCCCAGAATTCCACGCTTATACCTTTCCAGCCCTCACAGACATCATCATGATGTACGGCACACATGCCTCCCCTTCCTCTTCCCTCCCCCCTTTTTCCTCCCCTTACCCTCTTCTCACAAATAACGCAAAACCCTTTCCAAGCCATCTGCATGCTCTCGTCTGATTGGCTTATTTGGTAAGGTCAATCGCGATCTTACAGGTTGCTTGCCCAGGTATACTCCCTCGATCCTACAATCTGCACAGGAGCGGCCCCTTCCCTCCCCCCTCCATCGACTTCCATCGCCTTGATGTCAGGACGCATCTAGCTCATTTCGAACTTGCCACTATGCAGACGTAAAGAGGAAGGGAAAGTCGGAAGCCATCGCCCTCACCAGACATGCCCCATGACATGTTATCCCTGCCACCTTCCCGGCCCACTGGTGATGTTGCTGCTGCCTGCTGGTCATCATCATCATCGTAAGCATGGAGAGACCTGATTGCATAGTACGCACATCCGCCGCCCCTATACGCTCAGGCCATCCTGGGGACGGTACAGTGCAGTACCTACCGTGACCTGCACCCCAGGCAGAGAAGCCATGCCAAATGCCAAACAGGTGGGGTAATGGAGCGGCGGCGGAGAGGGGCTGGTGGCTTAGACAGAGACAAGGGTGTCAGTAGTGTCAGTAATGTCGATGTCAGACACCACCCAGTAGTGTGTATACAATATGTGGGTGTAGGTGTGTGGGTGTCGGTGTCACCCCCCGTACACAGCAGGTGGCTGCTCTCTTGACACGCCTCCCTCCCCGGCTTCAAACCATTCAGGTCGTCTTGGGGGATCAGGCGGCTGTAAGGTAGAGGCGCAAGATCAAGCCATCGTCGAGAATCCTTTCCTCGTCTCGTCCTGTCTGATCCTGGTAACCCAAAAGGTTCACCATTGCTGAACGCAGGATGGCATCGGAAACAGAGGGCGGGAAGGGACCTTGGAGCAAGGACTATGGCTAGCCGCCGCTCCAATCCGTGAAATCTTTCCCTCCTGGCTCTAATGCCCTAAGCCGGCGCGACGGGCGGATAGCACTTTTCCTTCCCATCGCGAGAAAACCTCTTTTCGTCCTCCCGTCTGCTGGCTAAGATCGGGCCTGCCGGATACGCAGGGCTGGTCGGTTCGCCTCCGCCGCGGCCAAGCGTACCGTCAGATCGCTAGCCGTCCGCCGCACCGCACGCTGCGGTACAGTGCACGACACAGACGCCCGCCACGGTCTCTGTCTCTACCGGGCCACCTACATGTAACCCAACGTACCTGCGCATTCGAGCCCTCTGCGATCGCATCGTACGCCTGCGTCAACGAGGCAGGAAGACCCTGCAGGTGCGGTTTGGAGCACTCGCCCGGAGAAAAGTCCCTCACCGTCCGAGCGGTGGCTGCGGCTTTGCATGAGGATGTCGGATTGTCGCAGGCATGCTGTCATTGCTGGTCGCGATGTTTCCCATCTCCCGCAGGGCGGCTGCCATGGCCAACTATGCTTCATTCAATGCTATACCAGGTAGGTTGTAACCGATGTTCTGCCGCTGGAAAGCGAGCTGCACCACCACCACCGCCATCGCCACCGCCTCCTCCTCCTCATTCTGCAGTGGTATCATTGTCACTTGACTACAGACCTTGGTCAGGCTTCGCCCCAGATGCAAGTCAGCTGGGTAGGGCCAGTACTTCAGGGTTTCTAAAACGTACCTGACGTAGTGGGAGCTACGACAAGAAGTCTACGACAACTGTGTCCGTGACTGTGAATCTACAAGCTACAAAGCCAACTCCCACTCACAAGACCTTCATCCTGGAGTTGGTAACAATCACAGCTATTGGCAGTCAAGAACGGTGGAGAGGCAAAGGAGTGAGGATGTACTCCGGATTTGGCATGATCTAGCCCAACGCCACTATTTGTTATATAGGTTCTGTAGAAACCGGCATCTCACCAAGGCGCGATACGTGCTATCCTAACCTGTAGTTGCACCAGCGGGAAAGGGCCTGAAGATATTCCTGGATGGATAGGGGGGGGGGGGGGGGGAGTGCGTTATCATTGTCGCCCTCGCAATAGGTTGGAGGGCATAGAAACGGAGGCATGCGTGTACCTGAAGCTATCAGTGGGACTGCATGTCCCTCGTTCACCTCCCACGGCTACGCCATATGCTGGCGTAGATAGGTAGACATCCACGGTGTACACTACGATTACTGGCGGCGGTCCTAGCTGTGAGCTTTCTGTTGGGTGCCAGCGCTAGTTGTGCACCCACGAGCGACAACCTGTACAAATGCAAGTGCAGTAGATTCCAGCACCTGTCGGCAGGAACTTGGCAGATACTTACCGCCAGCCCACACTGTCGGTGTGCAGCGGCATCGAGGAACCTCCGACTATCGGGCAGCGGCTGCAATCACCATTGCCTATCGGGTTCGACACCTTCATCTTGCCATAGATGTGGTGTGGTGAGACATATGCAGTCGCGTATGCGGATGCAGCGCTGGAATCCCGTCTCGAGACAGCCGGCATCAGACACATGCCGACTCCACCTCCTGCACTCCCTACGTGCACGCACGCACGAACCTATTCACCTTTCCCCCTCGGCGATGACAGTCCTGCTACCTGGACTGCAGGAGGAGGCGCTGTATGTCGGAGGTTCTTAAACGTTCTGGCCCGTGTCGCCTTGGACGCAGGCATGGCCGCATAGCAGCGCGTAACGCCTGGTGAATGGGTGCGGTTGAACATATCTAGCGAATCTGGTGGTAGTCTCACAACACATTCCCAACTTCTTTCTGGCAAGGCCTCTGACTTCCGGCGTGCGTCTTCCTCAGTTCCCTTCCCTTTCTCGTTAGGTCTTCAGCACATACTGTGTGACCTTCATACTGATAACCTCGCCCTTTCGGCCGTCCCACCGCTGCGTCCCGTTTGCACATGCTCTGGCAGCCTCTGGCGGCTATTTGTCAAACCGCTCCTTCATGGTCTCAGCGAGGGAGTTATGTCGCCACCCATTCAAAACGTCGATCGTTCTGTTTCAGGTTGCAGGGCCATGGTTCTTGCCCAAGACACATACCGCGGGAACACCCTACCGCTAGTCTTGCTGGCTCTCCAGCCCTAGCAGCAGATGATGCTGTAGCGCTCTCTCCTTATTGTTCAAGAAAGACCCCAAATGTTGGGTTACTTCCACTTTGGATTTCAGCCGTGCAAGGCATGCCTTGCGATCCGGTGCAGCGTAGCCGTGGAAGCCATTCTGTAAAACTATACGCGCTCTGGTCACCTACCTAGTATGATCTACTTCCTGACCATTAGTGCTCGAGAGCGGTGTTGCTGCACGCGTGTTGTCAGGCCGACCGAGCTTTGGCCCGCTGCGGCCTCTCCACCCGAAGTTTTCCCGGTTCCAATATTCTCTGTACTCTTGATCAACATGTATACTTTGCCAAGGTCACCGAAATCATCATTGTAGCCATGCAAATGGGTTCCTACATCGCAACACGCATTCAATGTTCGAAAAGTGTGATCTCCACTCTGAGCTCATATCGTCATGGCTCCATTAAGAACCGGTAAGGCCTCAGCTCAGGTAGCAATTACAGGCTTCGAGACCTTGAAGCATACCTGCTGGCAAAGCAAAGTCGACCACGACTCCGATGACGACAATATCGAATGCTTGAACATGTCATGGCTGCGCTCTACAGATTGGCACAGACACTCCCTGCTACTCACGATACGATAGGTAAACTACTCGAGAGTGACTTGGCCACAGGTGCCAGGAGCGGTAGAGGTCCCAGCCCCTTCCCTGCATGCATCTCCGTCACTGGGAGAGTGCACTATAGAGCCGACTATTGGATGTGATATTCTCAAGGAGTATAGCGTTCGATTTCGTGAGTGGGTGATCAACCCGAACCTACGTATCCTTGGCAAAGATGCGCTTCCTGTGCAGGTGGTGCATTTGTGCGAAATGCTCGCGAGCCTTCATACTTCGACCCATGCTTGCCGCAAACAGACTTCCTGGAGCGAGAATGTAGGTTTTTGCAGACACCAGCTAGGACGGCATCAAATCTTCAACCCATAGCAACGAATTCAATCGCCGCGTTCCACGCTTTCGTCTAGAACGTGTAGATGCAGTGATACGAAATATGCGATGTTGGCATCTGATGATTCAATCTATGCAGTAAATCTGGCTGAAAAAGCCCGAGACCTACTGCTCGATGGGAAGGGAGAATGAATGCTGCTCTGGCGGAGGAACATCTCTCGCAAGCTCGAACACGGCGTGACAGAGCCATCCAGCCTACATAAGTACGCAGCTCATGAGCCTCCAAATTTCTAGCCAGCTGATCAAGATACCTAGTCGTTTGTTCGACGAGTGGTCTCTGTGTGGCCATTCTGCCTTCTACGACAAATCATGCTCACAAGCTGATGTAACAGCTGATCAATTCGATCAGAGGAGTCGACATGACCTCGACTGAGCAAGACACTCGCCCGAAGCCGGATATTACGTTTGCTTTCCCGGTCCTCTTGCCCAGCAATCATCTGCCGAAGGCACTAGGAGACGCAATCTACGAGATTGAAATCTCGTCGACGTCTCAAAGACCTCGGCAACAAATAAATGAGATCTACACCCAAAACAGGCCTCCTGTACAAGCGACCAGGATCGTTGTCTAGCCGATCACATGCGCTTCCCTTGGGGAGTGACTGCCGTGAATCTGCGCCAGTGCAGGACTTGAACGAGGGTGGTGCTCGAGAATCTTGCTATCACCACGTGGCCAGCGCCGCAACTGCCGGTCTTAGGCTCCGAAACTCGCTGTGTGAGGATGCTTATTCAAAAATGCTGATGAGCTCAGCATTCATAGTCGGCTTCATCTGTATTGGAGCTTAACTGAGAGTGTGGCTAGCTTATACAAGCGTAACTGTAATGAATGAGGACAAGTCTCCAATGGTGGGTTCCTTATCAGGCATTCCTGAGACTGTCACATTGATCCTGATCTGCCAGAGCATATAGTCTGCGTATAGGCTACCAGACTAGAAGAGTCGTTAGGGGGCAAGGGGTGCTTTCAGCCTGTATGATCGTCCAAGACAACAACTGAAGACAGAACTGATGCATTACAGCACCAACGAACAAAAAATCAGCGCAAATCCTGGCGTTCAGTTACCTTTGACTTCCAAGGCTCCACTTGAGGATGCCAATCACAATTATGATATCGTACTTTCCCAGTATATCAATGCTCGCTCCTGGGCCACTCTAATGGCTTTGCGACTAGTGGGAATGATGTCTGAACCACATATAGACGCCCACAAGACCGTCCGCTGCATAGCTGAGGCTGTCAGAGGTTTCACTAATGTAATTCGAAATGCAGCGCCAACTAAAGAAGCCAGTCAAACCCTTCCTAGTGCCAACAGCAATACTAGAACTGCAGCATTCCAAGTTCAGGTACACCGTAGGAAGGATGTTTGTCTACACACAACAACCTACCAATCAATCGGTATGCATTGTTTCCATGAGGGCAAATGTTTCGAAAGGCTGATTCTGGAAGGGTAACGCTAAAGAACACCGCCAAAGAAGAAGGCTTCATGACCGCAATCGCTATCCGGACCCCCTCTATGCAGAGCAAAGGCCTGGACACTGTCCATGCCCACAACGAAGAAGAGCTTGTTTCCACGTCCAGCTGTCTTGATGTTTTCGGAGAAAACCACCACCATATCACAGCTTTCAAAGCTGATACAGAGGACCAAATTCGGGAATCTAGCACGATTGTTTCCGATTCACCCGATGCAAATCCGACTAGTGACCTCCCTGTTGGAGTGTTAGAGGATGAAGACGTGAAGGCTCTATACACGAAGATCCCAAAACGACTATGGCCTCAATGTTGCCACGTATGAATCATGCAAAGACGTAAGACCTACTTGCAACAGTAAAGGTGATGAGATTCAATACGATCACAATGCGCTTTATCCGTTTCCATCGGCGGATGTGTCTGTGGACAATGTCTCTAGAGACTCTGTGGCGAAGGCAGGTACTAATGCACTTGTGTCCATGCTCAGCCAGTAGTATACAAAGCTGCCATCATTTCGAGGGACTGTCTTGCGCTGGAACAACTACCAGCCTATCAGGGCCATTCGAAAAGTGATGTTCGAACCGCCTCATGACTATCAGGCTTTTCATGTTAGAGACAACTTGACCTGGAGAACATGATCTAGTGCTTTCAATACGCACTTTACAGATCTATTTTCCATCTATAATGACACCTTGCAGGCGCTCGGGTCGTCATGGTACCACGCTAAATTGACAGACGACCTATTTGAGTCTGCCTTTATGAATGATGCTCTTCGAACAGTGACAAGAAGACGCAGCTGCAGCGTATGTTTACATTTTCACTACAATAGTGTGATGAGTATCAACTTCTTGAAGTCTTCAGAAGAACAGAATTGCACGGACAAAGATGGGGGCCTGTGGGCCAGCTAGGGAGAAGCAGTGTTTGGAGAAATGTGCAAGAGAGAGCTCCCAGACTAGGAGGAGTGATTCACTGTTGCATGAGGATCATATTGACGACATGTCCCACCACGTACTTGCAGAATTCAGCAACTCTGCGAGCATTATACTTTGGTACTACTCACATTAGGTGTGTGTATAGCTCTCCTTCCACACAGCCGGCATCACTAGCCCATTCTAGATACGAGCATATTCCCTGGTGCGATTGGTACGATTCCCTCAGAAAGTATAATCGGAAGATGCGCAGAAACTAATGAGTTGTAATTGTCTCTACGCTGTCCCAATCCAAGTAGCCACCTATGCAAGACGCTGCTATCTTGATTTGTTCCTGCATGCATCTGTGTGGTGGATTAGCGCTACGGTGCCGAAGAAGAAACGTAGCTGCAGATCGACGTAACTTTGCTTGTGCAGCGGATCGGAAATTGGACGCCAATAGGAATATGAGCATGCCAGACGCTTCTCGCTACAGGAATCTGTGAACACTACCCGAGATCGCTCCACATAGTCCGTCTGAAGCTTTCACAGAGACAGACGGATATTTCCTGCGAGCAGAGATTCGCACTGCTAGCTCCCCGTCACACAACGTACTATGCTTGTGTACCTACGCAGGCAAGTATGGGGCGGGCAGACTTCGCGAGATGACGTCGGATTTGACCCTGCGCTTTTAAAGGATCCACATCAATCCTCACACTTCCAACGAGACATTGGCATGCGGGTACTCCCGCACACGTTGTAGCAGAGCAATATATAATGAACGGTCGAACGCAGGATGGCCCTTAATGCTGTGATTAGTATCTCTTAATAGTACAAACAGTTTGCTCTTCAAGCTACCATCGATCGCATCGACCAACATGGCAGATCACACTTCAAGCAAGCCTGACGGTGTTACCGGCCGTCTCTGCAACTGGATTCATGACACGGATCTGGACTCTATCCCTCCTCAGATCCTCGAGAGGGCGAAATACTTGATCCTTGATGGTGTTGCCTGTATGTTGGTCGGCGCGCATCTTCCTTGGTCAGAGACGGCAGTCAATGCGGTTTCCAAGATGGAATCTGCTGGCCCATGCACAGTTGTCGGTTGGGGAGGGAAATCGCTGTCTCCCCCGTCGGCGGCTCTTCTCAACAGCACTTTTACCCAAGGCTTCGAATTGGATGACATCCACTCGAGAGCGCCAATGCATGCAAACTCACTCGTTATACCTCCACTGCTCGCTGCCGCAGAGTTCGCTTTAAGCACAGGTGAAAGCTCAACAATTTCAGGAAGAGATTTTCTGAAGGCTTATGTTGTCGGATGCGAAGTCGGGCCTCGAGTCGGTCTCGCCTTACATGGTCATGACTTGTTGACCAGGGGATGGCACAGTGGAACTTTGCAAGGTCATCCAGCAGCTGCCGCAGCGGTAGCGTCGCTGTTACAATTTGCTCCCGCGCAGACAGAATCTGCCTTGGGAATTGCCTGTACCCAAGCCTGTGGCTTGATGTCAGCCCAGTATGGTTCAATGGCCAAGCGCATGCAACATGGGTTTGCCGCACGTAATGGTCTATTTGGCGCATTGATGGCGAGAGAAGGCTACACAGGAATCCAGGAGGTGTTTGAGGTCCCTTATGGAGGGTTTCTGAGTTGCTTCAGCCAAGGAGCTAATTTCGAGCCTAAAAGCAAAGTCGACGAGATTACTAAAGGCCTGGGAAGCGACTGGGAGCTCGAGGGAATCAGGGTCAAGCTACATGCGGCAATGGTAGCATTGCATGGCCCGATTGACTCGATTGAGAAGTTGCAGCAGGAACACCCGGAGTTGCTGACGACAGAGAATTTGCAAAAGATTGAGAGCATCGAAACCAAACATTCACACGCAGCATACGAGCACGGGGGCTGGATAGCTCCACCAGATCAACCATTGACCAGCGTTGCGGCGCAAATGTCGATCCAATATGCTGTAGCGGCACAGCTCGTGGATCGCCAAGTATGGACCGAGCAGTTCCGTGAGAGCAACCTCAACCGCCCGATCTTGCGCGAGATCATGGCTAAAGTGCATCCGGCACATGATCAGTCTCTGGACGCAAGCGCAGACACAAAATGGGGTACTTCCTCGAAGATACGTTTCATAGACGGCCAAGAGATAGAGACGTCTGTAGCAGCGCCAAAAGGGTTTTCCCCACCTGCTAGTGGCGACGACATCGTGCAGAAATGGCGTTCCTTGACATATGGGATCATCGACGAGGACAGAAGGGATAAGATTGAGCAGTGCATCCTTGGACTGGACACACTTGGGAGCATCAAGACATTGGCTGAACTGCTGCGTGACACTGTTAGGAGCCCTATTTAGAGGCTTGCGTCTGTGGAAGTTGATCTACGTTTGTTAACCCTTAACGAGCCCATACCGAATCTCCTTGTCGTTCTTGCGAAGGCCATGGTGAGGCGTTGTGAAATTGGAGGACGTTGTGGCTTCAGGAGCCCAATCATGTGTTAGTAGGTGCGTTGAAACAGTAAGTAATAATCAGATGCTCTAGTGGTAATATTCTGAAACAAGATGTACTGTGTCGCAGTTTCAAGAAACTCAATAATACCGAAATATCAGGAAATGAGGGAAGTTTTTCGCCTTGTGACAGACTCAAAATATGACACGCCGCCAAAATTTCAAACAAGAGGTAAAACGAAATGCAGCATAGTCATCTCCTGACTATTGCTTGCGACCTGAACCGTCTTGCCGGCTTCTAAGCGTACGCAAGACTGCTTGGTCAGGCTCTTTGACTTAATGGAACCTGTACCTGTAAGCACAAAAAGCAGATGAATAGCACGGTCGCTTCCCACAGCAATGCAGCCACCCTTAGTGATCCTGATCTGTTCAGCCCTAACTTCCCGCTCTGTGTAAACTCCTAACGTTTTCTTCCAGGCGCTCACGTTGCCATCGGCCGCGATTTTCTTCAAACCGCTCGGGATCGTCTGCCATACATAGCTTTCTGGATCCATAACGATTGGGGCATGGTATCTCGCCTTGGGATACTGCAGCACCCGGCCGTTGACATGCTCCCACAGAGCCTGGTAGCCATCTTTGACACCTCCTGTCTTGGCGTAATACTTGCCCCCCTTAAACTGTCCGTCACAAGATAGCTGCTGATTCGCTTCTGAAAGCTGATTGAAAGACATGTACCCCTGTCCACTAGCACCTCCATACTGTAGGAGCAAGACGATTTTCTCTTCTCCAGGTTCGTCTTTCTGTGGGCCATAATAGGTTCCTTCCCCATGATAGGACAGTTGCCCCTCTTTCAGCAAGGTGTTCGGTCCCAAACTTGTGTCGCCTTGCAAGGCGAAGCGGAACTGTTCAAAGTTGTGATGATGTACGGGCGCATAGAAGTCGTTCTGACGAGCCAAGGCCAAGGAAAAATTTTCTGGAGTTCTGTCGTCCCCATGCAATAGTTGCTTAAATAAGATGCCACCCTCACGATGCGAAAGTGGTGACTTTTGGAATTGCATCTGAGAGCCGTGCACAACTTCCATATTAATGATTAAATGTATTCTTGTATCAGTATTTGGCTAAAGTAGAATGCGTGGCAGTGGTGAGATGTGAGCCTTTCCTAAAGGTTGCCCTCATCTACCAATGTACAGCCATTATCGTGTTTATATACCTCATCAGCAAATTTGTCAACTTCAGCATTTGCTTCATTTGGAGATGATGATACACATATATATATAAAGAGCCGGCGTCGCTCATATATCAGCTTGCACTACGTCGATAAAGCCGAGACGTTGAAATTCACCTCAAGCACATGGCATGCATGAGAAAGGATGCTGCGCTTACGGCCTACTTATGGAGTTAAGACCCTAAAAAGGGGCCGATTTCAGCCCGCGCTTGGCTTGGAGTTTAACTTCATCGCCCGTCCAAGTAAGCGATCTCTTTTACAAAACATCAATATCTGGATTTGTCATTGCAATTGGGAAAAGAAGAATCTCCAATTCAAGGCTGCCTGAAACACTCTCCGATTTTATAAGAACTCGTTGATTGTTGCAGCCAGCGTGATGATGTATCAAGCAGGCTGTGCCGCTCTTGCCCACCCGGGTACCTCGTGAACATAGTAGGTGACGTCGACTTGTGTTGTTGAATGGAATTAAATGATACATAATGAAAAGGGCCAGATTTGTGAGCATCTCATCCTCGTTACTTCTCTCTTCTAATCATTGCGTCTTCAACCTATATCTCGCGCGACTGAGATTTTGGAATTTCACATCGGAAACGAACTTCGCTGTTCTATACGCGCTGAGTTTAAACATTGTAAGGTTACCTAATAGACGATTGTCAGATGCTTTCGACAAATCTCCCTCACAGCAGCCAAAAAAAAAAGAGCCAGCATGATGTACGACCAAGTAATGTTTCTAAGACTGCATATCATGGCACAAGTGGGCAGGCGTACTTATACGTTGCTTTTCAAATCCCCCCATTCCTAATGATACTGATGCTCTATGGACGCACCTGATATACAGCGTTCTAGTTCTCACACATTTTTGGGCATTCGTCTTGGTCTCTCGCGTTGAAGTTTTGCACCGCTGCACTGCCAGTGCATACAAGCGCGTCATACAGATCCGAAACATCATTAAGAGAGGCAGTCTGGTTTGTGATGCTCGCCAGACTTGTGCCTTCAGCCGATACATTCAAGGCAGCTCTGACTCGCTGATACTTGTTCTCAGCAGCTGACACATACTCAGTGTTCTTCGGAAAGCCGGGATAGTCGTCTGTTGTGATATTGAATTCTGTGTTGGACAACTCTATGGTGACATAGCCACCCAGATCATCTGGATTGCTGCTCGACTACTGGAGCTTCATCATTCCGGAGATTGATTGTGCAGTCTTGTCAACAACCAATGAGTCGTTCATGTTCGGTGGGTTGCGTAGGTCTACTGTCAATGCCGCTACTATACCAAAAGGAACACCATACTAAGCAGACACCAGTGTATCCGAATGAGCGATTGGGTGTGAGGGCTGGGACACGCTTGGCCACAACGTACAGTGATCCTTCGGATATCAGTAGGATCCCAGGTCTGATTTGTCTTGTCCGATAATCATTAACAGCAAACACGAACTCTTGTGCATACACAGGAACAGTTGACAGCTTCAGAATCATTTCTGTTGCAACCCATGCCTTCCCCAGCCCATTGGTAAGGTTTTCAGGCTGTGGATTAGGTGGAAATGCATGGAGAAAGCCGTCCGGGTTTACAAGCATGTCTTCAGATCCTGCAATTCCCGCTCAAGCCATGAAGGCAGCCTCGACACCCGATTGACCTGCACGGCCAGGACGAAGGCGTTTGGTCATGGCGCCTGTAGAAACGAATGACAAACATCCTGCTGAGCTAGAAGCAGCGATACCTATCGCGCTGGCGATTGTCTAAGGATCAATGTGGAGCAGGCGGCTCACCGCTGCGGCGGTTGCAAGATCACCATTTAGGCCTGGATTGTGGAATCCACGGACAGATTCTACTTCCGCAGTACTTGCAAACCCGATGCGGGTGGCTAGCTCGTAGCCTACAGCCATAGCTGTCAACAATTCCTTGCCAGATATGTGATGATTGGCAGCGATGGACAAGAGCGTAGGAACCATGGCCAAAGCAGGGTGCGCATCTTCAATGACATGCTCGAACTCGAAATCTTCACATGCAATGCTGTTAGGAAGCATGGTCTTGGAAAGCGAAAATACGGTGCCATCGATGGCGGTTAGCACTGGGGTACTCCCGGCACCTCCATGAGTCAACGCAACCATCTCGACAGCCGAACGGAAGACAGGTTGGACAGCGCCTGCAAGCATCGCAGAAGAGGCATCGAGAACGGAAAGAGACAACGTAGATACCAACGCAGCAAGCTCCGCAGTGTATGGAATTGATGTGTTCATGGCCTCTTGAGTGTCGTCCAATTCCTGTGTGTTGCTGGAGACTGTCATGTGAGTAGAACATGCAATATATATTTGCCATTGCCCTCAGGCGAATAAAAACGAATCGTGCGAGTCCGATTATCAAGGACTACTCCGCAAACGTCGGCGGCTGACTTGCGAAGTCGGTACAGGGATCCCATACCGCATGAAGATCATGACAATTGGCATTGTTCTCGTCACGCAAAGACTTCCCAGGCTCAAGGCCATGGAGTTAAGCCATTGCACGCAGATTGAATGTCGGGAGAAACAGTCAGTCCGCTAAACAGACAACCACTGGTATTGGGCACCTCAGCGCTGGGTAGGTGTAGAAATCGGCATTCTGCCGTAGGCTCTTGCAGATATCCACAAGTCAATTCGGCTGTTGCTAGAGGGCGTATGCTTGGCATGGCTTAAGGGTGGGAACAACCTCGCACGCTACCAGCCATGAGGGCTACGTTGGCACGTTGAAACTAGTCAAGTCCATAGCATGACTAGGTAGCAGACAAATATCGACTGATTGACCATGTATCTATTACTTTTGTCAATGGCCGCAAGACGCCAGTGTGTCTTGACAGCAGTTCATGTCAATAACCTCCTGTACACTCTACAGACACGAAATGCACCTTGGCTTGAATTCTACACAAAGTCGGTTAAGGCCGATATCGAAGACCATCACAGCATGATATGTTGCCAATGTACGGTTGAAGCGCTCTAGCGTGTGTGAAAAGGGGAATGCCCTCAAAGCTTTCCCTGCAGATGGCTGGGCTAGATGTCTATGGATTTAGCTTGCTGATTTGGTATCATCCTTTTGATGACCCTCTGCATAGCAATGATCAACATGGAGATAATCTTCTTACCTGACAGCTGCCGAGCCACGTAGCGTCAAATCACGGTGACGCTGTACAGAATCCTACCAAAAGCGATGTCGGTAAGAATCCTCTACAATGTCCATCGTATCTCCGCTTAGACTTTGCCAAACTTTGGATATGCGCGCGAGGTCATACTACTCCTTGACCGACATGCTCAGAACAAGACTTTACATAGAAACATGAGCATAGAGCAGATGGACTGGTCGCTCATGAGGGTTGAAGTCGTGATTTATCCTTTCCTACATCACCTGTCCTGTGTTCCTTGTGGTGAAAGGATTCGGGTATATTGAACGCAGTCTCGAACTGACAACCTTAGGCACCAAACGCTCTCCATTCCATTACCTAAGCATGTCCTCCAGCTTAGTATCTCCCGCGGCTCCTTTCCGAGACCATTCTCGGAAAATTATGGCTGGCCAATTGTTGACTATTGTGTCGCTTCATACTGCTTTCATCCATCAATCAGATTATGCGACTTCATCTATCTTATATCACTGGCTCTCTAAGATCTCCCTGATGCTTCTCTGATGTTCTCGATGGTTGCCTATGCCGCCATGCCTTCCCCTTGCGACCAGGCTGCCGGCAGTCTTTCACCATGTTCGGTCTTTCACGCGACTTCACCCGGTTCAGGTCGCGCTTCATCGAGCTCGGCATCGAACTTGGCCACGCTGCCTTCACCGCAGCTATTCGGTAGCCTTCGAAGGCCGCAGAGATGAAAGTAGCGTGCACGACTCAGCCCAAACTCGAGCGGCTCTTCATAGACATGCCAGTCAAGGAAGTAGCAATTTGGCTGGAGCTATCTCGCCGGATATCGCTACTGAAATGATCTTGGCTGGATATGAAGCAACAGCTGTTGGGCAACACAGCATACCGGAAGAAGAAGCAGCAACGACAGAATCTTCACCCAGTCCAAACATCATACGAAAGCTCAAAAGTCCTCGTGCGCTGGACACACGCATGAACCGCCTAGAACGCAATGCAAAACGACTCGCTGATAAAGCTTCTTCGCTTCCAAAGGAAGATAAAGGAAGCCGCAAGGCGAAGAAATACGCACGCTTCAAGAAACAGCAGTTGGAAGGCCTGAAGTTTAAACAGCGAGCGTTAGCAATCAAGACGAAACGCCGTTATTGGGCGGCTATCACTAAGGATGGTCAGGGTGTGCCCACAAAAATGTTGAAGATCAATCCGAATAATAGTGAAGTACGAGTGGTCATTGGTGTCTGGACACCCCGTTTCACCAGGCTCTACAGTCGCTATGACGTACTCTACTCAGGCCAAAAATTGGACAATTTATCCTTCCACACACTGGCTTGCAGCTGGAGCGAACGTTTGCTAAGATGCAAAACCTCTGAGGATGCTGAAGCTGCTCTTAACGACATTGCCGTTCGATCTTCAATGTCACCTGCCTGTGTTTGGTGCCATACTCTAATCTGGCTTCTCAACACAAACGCTACCGATGCGGTAGAGTTCCTTAGATCTACGCACGCCTTCGGTTTTATTCCTGTACAATGCATCGACGATTCTATAGCGTACCTTGCAGCATACTGCCATGCCAAAACAGTGGTGCCCAGCGAAACAGAGGCTTTGCGAACTAGTCTCGTGGATTTGATCTCTGCACTATCCAACCATCCACGAGATAGACCATGTTCTTTGGAAGGCGCGTCCGTCAGGAATCTGCTAGACATATGCAATACGGACCAAACTGATCAGATCTACACCGCGATCAGGGCGAAGAAGCTTAGGACAACGTGGATTTCACTACTTCAATTTGCCGCACACTACGCAAAGTTGAACCGCTTCGAGCAAGCACTTGATGCTGTTCTTGAGTCCAGTTATTTGGGTGCCGACCTGACCAGTAACACCTTCTCAGCTGTCTGTGCAATACTCTTCCGACAAGTGAAAGACAGGCCAGACGGGCTCAGGATTTGCTTGCATATAGTACCGAGATTGGTAGAGATTGGCGTGCAACTAAATACCCAGCTTTGCAACATACTCATCCTGAATTCCGCGGAAGCCGGTGATTTCAACACCGCTTACCGGATCTATGGTTCGCTACTGGAGTACGGCGTGAAAGCCGACGGATACACTTACGCTGTACTGTTCAAAGCATGGAAAAGCGACATCAACAACGTCGAGATGCTCAATGAGATCATTCGTAATGCTATTGCAAACATAGATTTGTCACAGCATCCCACTGTCGCAGCCGAGCTCCTGCATTGCCTTGCACTTCATCATGCCGCACGCAACCCCACATCGTGCTATGAACCGGTGCTGCAGGCATATCTTCAATTCTACCATGCGGATACTCTCGAGAAGCTTGGGTTGGCCATCCCTACTGCCAGCGCTGAGATCCCTCGGACGCGAGAAGCTGTTGATCCTCATCCAGAGGCTGTACACATACTTCTACATACATACCTCATTGGTACTTCCGAGCACCGTAACGCACAACTATCAAAGGAGACGGTTCAGAATGCGACAAGCTGTATGAGTCGTTTCCTTGCACTTGCACGCAACCGAGTTCAGCCATTCGCCGAGATGGCAGCGAACCCACATACCTTCAACACTCTCCTACTCGGACTAGTTCGACATTCCTCTGGCTTGCATCAAGCAACACAGCTGTTTCAGGCTATGCAGAGTTCACTCAAGCCTGGCAGAGGTGGACTTCCATATCCCTGCGCTCCAGACCTACACACTTATTCCATTCTAATCAAAGGTTTCGCTAGAGGTGGGGAGACAAGGAAGGCCGAAAGCATCATAAACTTCATGCAAGAGCAGGGCCATCAACCGAATTTGATCACCTGGAACACTCTACTTTCCGGGTATGCAAGTGAACAGTATCATGATGGGGTTGTTGCGACCCTCAAGAGGATTGATGAAAACGGCTTCACATGGGATCGATTCACTCGTGGTGCGTTGCGGAAGTTGCGGAATCCGATAGTCTGGCAGAAGACAGACACTGCATCATCATTGGATTTTACGGATGATATTCAGACTGGTTTGGAAACTCGTATCAGTCGCATTCCTGCAGCTAAGGTGGCCGAGTTCCAGGGGCTGCAGGCTTAGTCACTCTTCAATTCGCTGTACGAACAGATGAAAACGTTGATATAAAACATAACCTCCCCTTCTCCTTTCAAATGGCATAAGCACATTTCGTTCCTTCTTAATGATGCTTTTGTACAATTTGCTGTGATAGCAACAAGCGCGCTCTATGCCTCTACGTAGTCTCGAAGTGGTGGCTCAGGTTGTATACTGGTTCGAGCATCCTTTCCTGGACGAATCGAGTCGGTTCTCGGACGGATCTTAAACGATTGTGACCAAAGCCAAGACGGTACGAGTCTGAACTCTCCCTCGTGTTGCATATCTAAGCCATTTGGAGTCAGCACCCGACCTGAGTTGCCAATGCTTTATCAAGTCTCTAAGCGCACGGTTGTAAGCCAAAGAGGAAAGCCTGCCCAGAGACAACTCTCTGCTTGAGGCCAACGTCAGAGATTACGCCTTCGAGAATGAAGTCATAAGAGGTAAGTCAATACCACGATGATCCAGAGCAGCATTCAGTCATCATCGTCAGAGCTCTCCCTTTGTCTCTTTCTCTTCTTGTCCACTTCCCTCACTCTCTGAGCGCCACCGCCAGCACTGCTTCCGCTAGCATCGCCTCTTTTCTTCCTGAAACAAAAGCTTCTTGCCTCTCGGTCCTCCCCTCTCCACCCTCCACCGCCCTCTATGTTGCCCAAAGTCCTCGCGTGCCTATACCCAGGGTAGACATCCGCCATGAACCTAAAACTCCTTACGACCTCCAGCCCAGAATGCCGTGCCAGATCCTTCACATTCCATAGCGTGTATGGTTCACCCTCGAACAAAGTCACGACAATCATACCCTCACCAGCCAAGAATCCAACAGCAGAATTGAAGAAATTTACTAGGAGCTCCTGATTGAATCTGACCTGGCGATTGATATCCTTCGACTTGCCACCTACATGCGGAAAGTTGAAGATGATGCGATCAAAACGCCCAGCCTTACGTAGTTGCTTGTGCGCATCCAACTTCGTAGCATCCACATTGAAGTGGACTGTTTGACCCTCATCTGTGCTGATGAACTCCACATTGTTACGGCCCTGCGGGTCGTATTTGCGGAACAGCTCCTCCTGGCCGTCGAAGCAGGTGGCGGTGATGTCGCAGCAGCCATGGTCCTCTATTATTGATCGTGTAAAGGAGAAATCGCCTTCGCCAATCAAGAGAATACGATCTTCTGCCTCAAAGGGGATCACAGGTTTGAGTTGTTGCTGCTGCTGTGATTGTTTGGGGGACTGTAATGTTTGAGTAGGGGTTACCTTCGTTGCACTGCTTGATTGCTTTTTGGATCTAGGCTGCTCTGCATTGGCAGAATGTGAAGGCACAGTTTTGCGTTGTTTGTGCTTCGTCATGATGAATCCTCATGCCTTCATCTAGTCGTTTTGCGGACTGTATGGGCAAATTTTGGAGAATTACGCATTCATCTCTGGAAATCCATGAAATATTCAAGCATAATAGCCTTGAGAATCAAGGTGACAAAAGTCGCGGGAAATGTGATACGATTGCTCCTGCCTCCTAGGAACCGTCATTCCGGCAACACACAATGGGGAAAGCACGAGTATTGGTCTTTGAGACATCAGGCACGTACGAGCAGCTTTCCCAAAGTCGGCATCCTACATGAAACGATGTAGACACGATGAATACGGCCACTTGAGCAATCTGACCCTTTCCTAGCCAATCAACACAGCTTTCCGTTGCACGCTTCCACTGGCGCCAGTTGAACCCGTCGAACTCTACATCCGGTTCGCACGAGAGGAAGTTCGTCTCGTTTCGAGACTGAGTGTCAATCAAAAGATGCCGTTGCATTTGCACTCATACAGGCTCACGTTGCCATTCTTGCTTATTGTCTTGAGCTTAGTTTCGGGCATCATGGTCACGATTCGCTACGCATCAAGCTACGGGCTCGCGATAGGATTGCCCACACTCTCTCAGGGGAAGACTCAACCACGTCCTAACGAAAGCCAGTATCAGGAACACGGATCAACTGTAAGCTTCGACTGGCATGCACCACAGAATTGGCAAGTGAACGACTTGGATCAAGTCGTTAATGGTAGTGGCATCTATGGATGGACATTTGACTCATCTCACAACGACCCTGCGTCTACAAAATACAATTGGTGTAACATGCCTCACCTCGCACCTCACAATTACCCACACCCACCGAAGGGATACAAGTTAGAATACGTTGAAGTTCTTCACCGACACCATAAACGGACACCGTATGCATCCAACACCTTTCCTGAGGAAGCATACGTATGGGACTGTAACGACGAAGGCCTTTTTTTCAGCGGTCAGCCGCTCCAACCTTTAAGTGAAGCAAGTGCAAACACTTACTGGGATGTCTACACCAGCGATGCAAACCCGCTTCGGCCGGATGGTTTCAATGGCTCATGTCAGTTCCCCCAGCAGACCAGAGGTGGGCTGGAAGACAGCCACAGACATGGCGCGGATCTGAAGGCTGTTTATGGTGACATGTTGCGCTTCATCCCATCTCAGTACGACCCAGATGTACTCAGCTACCGTGTCACTAACAATGTCATCACCTCACAAGTAGCCAGCATGCTTGTATCTGGGATGTATCCGTCGCTTGCGAGCAAGGATGTGCCACTGTTGATCCAGCCTGCCAGTATCGACTCATTGGAGCCAGCTTATCCCTGTCCAGCATCTGATGACTTGTTCTCATCTTATGGGGTAGGCTCTTCGTCTTCCGCATGGCTGAAGCATTTGCAAGCATCGCAGTCTCTCTACAAGCGCTTAGATGCATTGTCAGGTGTATCGCCCACTGATCCAGGTTGGCACAAGTCCTGGGACCACTACTTTGATAACCTGTCTGCTCGCCTTTGCCACAATAAGCCATTACCTTGCCAAATCGGTAATGCGTCGAATTGTGTTGATACTAGCACTGCAGAGGACGTATTCAGGCTGGGTGAGTATGAGTACTCTTTTATCTATAGGGACTCTTCCCAGTCGTTGGCAGCTAGTGTTGCAAGCTTTGGCATTTGGATTGGAGAGCTGGCGCAAAACATTCGCCACGCCATGGGTCAAGACCTTCCTGCTAGTGATGGCAATGACGTGAGGTATCGACACAATGTGGCTCACGATGGCTCGGTTGCCCGATTGCTTTCAATTTTGCAGGCGGATCGGATGGTGTGGCCTGGAATGGGCGCAGAGATTGTCTTTGAACTATACAGTAAACACGACAAGTATTTCTTAAGAGTTTTGTGGACTGCGGAGATCTTAAAGTCTAGTCATCCTGAACTTGGGAACATGGACATGGTCCCGGTTGAGATTGTGCTTAGCTACTTTGATGGCATGGTCGGCAAGAAGAGTAGCCGTGTGCTCAGTTTGTGTAGTGAGAGTTGAAAAAATACATCTTGATAATTAGTTTTGTAGAGATGGTTTACGGTATTTTCAACAATAGCATGCGCTTAATGTGTTCTTTATTTGTTGGACAAATTCCCTGACGGCTAACTTCACCGCAGACATACCATGCGTCGACACTATGTACCGCTGCCTGCGAACGCTATGATACTGGAGTTAAGTCTACTATGGTGCGTCTTATTGGCGTAACAGCCTCAGGCTGAGTTAAGTAAAGGTCACCAGGACAGGTCTCAAAGAAAGCACATTCGGTCAATATGTATACTGTACTTGAATATGCCTTGTATGGTCATTAGACGTCAGATATTAGACATCAGATATCAGCAAACATCAGACCTATCATAACCCTAACCCTTTCGTGCATAGCACCTAACAAGTAAGCCTCAGGTGCACTTCAGACGCCGAGCCGACTAGATGATTGGCCTATTGAGTATGCACTCAGATACGTATTAAGCTCTTGACAAATCTTTACAGTGCCATTCAAATTTCTGATGCAGCTGAAGTAACCAGGCTGGAATTCAAATCTGGAGTTGTGTGCGACTTTTGACGTTAAGTCGACGAGATGAGAGCAAGCAACAGCCATGACGAAGATGCACGCGAGCCATTGATAGATGGAGCACAGCTGGCAGACGACGACACGACACGAGGTCACCCTTCCAGACAGAAAGTAAACACGCAAACACCATTTCAGAAAACAGGTAGACTAGTGTGGTTGCTCACGGCGTCGGCTGGCATTTCAGGTCTGCTTTTCGGATTTGATACGGGCGTCATCTCTTCCACACTCGTCTCGATCAATGCGGACCTATCGGGCAGGTCACTTACGACAGCCGACAAGAGTCTCATCACTGCTATCACATCTTTACTGGCTTTGTTCTCTGCACCATTCACCGGGCTGCTAGCAGACAAGTATGGCCGCAAATCCGTCATCCTTGTGGCAGACCTCCTATTCGCGCTAGGCGCTGCCGTGCAAGCTGTCGCTGGCACAGTGTGGCTTATGGTGGTCGGCAGAGCTTTAGTCGGCGCTGCTGTTGGCCTCGCATCGGGTTCCACCCCCTTGTACATAACTGAACTTGCGCCATCTGAGCTGAGAGGCCGTCTCGTCACGATCCTTAGTCTCTTCATTACAGGAGGCCAGGTTGTAGCATACCTTGTTGGGTGGGCGCTGGCGAGCGCGGACCACGGTTGGCGGTGGATGGTAGGGTGTGCTGTGCTACCAGCAATTCTGCAGTTGGCACTGCTAGGTCTCATGCCCGAAACACCACGATACCTGATGCAAGTAGGCAAACAGAACAAAGCCGCGAACATCCTCCACAAGATCTACGCCGGACTCGATAACATCTCCGAGCGCGAAGCGGAAGTCGACCGTGTGCTCGACAACATTAATGCGGAAATCATCGAGCAGCAGAAGCTGCGAGACTACAGCAGTGACGATTCTCCTGACGCCGGTCAGACGACTCTTTCCCAGCTGCGCAGGGTGTTGGGCGAACTCACAGGCATACCGGCCAACAGGCGTGCCCTGACCATTGCGTGCATGCTGCAGTGCATTCAACAGATCTGCGGCTTTAACGTGCTGATGTACTTTTCAGCGACGATTTTCACTCTCATCGGCTTCCGCTCCCCTGTCGCGACTTCTATGTCTGTCGCTGGGACGAACTTCATTCTTACTCTTGTCGCTTTTGCATACATTGATTCAGTTGGGAGGCGCAATATTCTCCTGCGCTCAGTTCCTATAATGGTGCTTGCGCTGCTACTGTGCTCGGTCGCCTTCTATCACATCCCTGCACTGCAAAGTTCAGTTGAGCCAAGCAGTCTGTCTCTGGCTATAAGACATGCAGAAGGCTCACAGAGTGGTTTCTGGCCCTATGTTCTCCTTGCTAGTCTCATTCTCTATGTGGCAGCTTACGCTATAGGACTGGGCTGCGTGCCGTGGCAGCAGAGCGAGCTGTTCCCCTTGAATGTACGACCGCTCGGCTCTGGGATTGCAACAGCTACTAATTGGAGCAGTAATTTTGTCATTGGCATCACGTTCTTGCCCATGATGGAAGCATTGACACCCAGCTTAACATTCGCAGTATACGCTGCAATTTGCGTGGGTGGTTGGATCGGTATATGGAGAATTTATCCAGAGACAGCTGGGCTGGAGCTTGAGGGGATTGGAAAATTATTGAAGGATGGATGGGGCGTGGAACAGAGTGTTGCTGCTTTTGAAGCTCGCAAGTTACATGATGAGTTACGCGATGGCGAAGACTAACATATATTTTCATTTACTGTTCAGGATATCGGTTCAAGAACCGTTAGAGCACTGTGCTGGCTGATTGTTCGATGCTAGTTACAATGTACGTCGTGTATCAAAAATGGTCCACCAAGACGATTCCCATAGCGCCAGCAGCAGCGACTGCCCACGCGGCCGGCCTGGTCTGCAAGGGCAAGGGTGCCGCCCCGCCGCCCTCAGACGAGCCAGTGGACAGCGACTGCAGCTTCTCCTGCCCAGCAGTGATAAAGACTGGGACGTATGAGATCTGCGTCGAAGCCAGAGTCGTCGTGCCGGTAGCATCGCCAAGACCCTGAATGACTGAGTGGCTGGTACAGATTGCCTTGGTTGCTCGTGTGCCGCCATGCAGCTCGCAGTTGACGAAATGGCTGATCGCTGAGTCTGTGGAATCAGGCGTCGGTAGGGCGGCAGTGTTGTCGGCAGGAACAGCGCTTGTTGGCTTAAGTGAGCGGTTGATGGTATAGACCATAGTACTGACACCCTCTGTGATGGTGATAGGCGATGCAAGACCACATGGTGGAGTTGGAAAGGACGAATGACTACCTAAACTTGCGAGACATTCTAGCTTGAACTCTGTCTGGCTCTCATTCTAGGCATAATTTAGTGAGAACATGGTCGAAGTCAACTTTGACGAGGTGAACAAGCACTCACTACCGATATTACTGAGGCGCCTAGTTCGCCATGGGCAGTCTCTGGACCCAGGAAGAGGGAAATAGCAGTCGCTGGATATCTAATCCCGAGCGTTGTGCTGTTCGAGAACACCGTAGTGTTGCTTATTGTTTGATGGGTAGTAGCAGTAAATGTGACGTCTGCAGGCGATGTGGTGGCTTGTGCAGAAGTCACAGCGGCAGCAGACAGGTATGCCGCGGATATTGCAAGCCTCACGGCGGCGGTAAGAGACATATTTCGTGTCTTGTTGTGCCCTTCTCACATTGCCAACAGTAATGTAGCGCTCTGGAGGAGACTTGCCAGTTCTGCCATAGTCAATAGTCTGAAACGATAAACATCAATGTTGGGGGGAAAGGTCCTAGAAAGAAACTTGGAAGGCGATTGACAGATGGCAAAGCAGATCTGAGAAGATGGCATCTGTATATACGGCTTACCTAGGCAGAGTGAGAACCAAGTAAAACCAAGACTTTTAGACAGCTCGTGAAGGCGCACGGCGTGCCATGCCTCCTTCGCGAGCGAGGACACATGCCTAGGTAAGTCACGGTGATGGGAGCCGCATAGGTTATGAAGTACCATGTTTCCGTTTCACCGTCATGCCTACTGTAGCTGCCTCCCGAGGTCGGCGAAATAGTCTTCTCCCAGTATGAGGTGGAAAGGGACGGAATCACGAGTGAACGGTAGAGATGTACAGTGTAGTATGTATGCCAACACGGAAGCGGTCACTGTAGCGGCTGCTTGGCACGTCCAGCTGGCAGATTTGGGATTTTCTGTCCCTTTGCTATACCCGAGGCGACACATGCATTTTCGCTCCCAAGATGTCATACTAATGTAGGTTGAAACATGAACAAGATTATGCCCCTGTGTCGTAAAGTGAACTAATTGTCGTGTGGTGTTGCCTGAGGAACTTGTCCTGCCTTGGCACCTTTGTCCCTCACGCGTTTGGCTTGCCGACTCCTTCCAACTCGCCCCATTGGTTTAGATAGGTTGTGTGCAGGCAACCTTGACGTCGATCTCCAACGCGCTCTAGGAGACGGGCGGCGATGCGCGTCATGTCACGCGTTCAATTCATGCGTTAGCACGAGATGCTGCAGCTGACGAGTTATTGTACAAACAAACCTCTATTCTGGCTGTCAATGCACAGTAAACCGTAGTCAATCGCTTCACTTGTTTTGTGCCAACAGCTGTCCAGTTTAAAGATGGCTTTCCAGGCTTTAAACGTAGCGCCAGTTCAAGAGCCTCCTGGACAATTGCAACCGCCAATATTGCATCAGCAACAACTCGTTCCAGACGCCTTGACGCAAGCCGTAACCAAAGCCTTCGAACTCCAGCCATCGACAGCGCAGGCCATACTCCAGACTGCGCAACCAAGCCAATACGAACTATTTCAGAGTATCTCCCAATACGTCCTCTCTCTGCGCACAGAACTCGGAGCTTGCAGCCAAGTGGCTCAAGAAGCAAAGACTGCCGCGGCCAATACCGAAGCTATCGCAACCAAGAAGCGCAAGCTTGACGTAGCAGACGACACCAATGGCCAGACGGCCCACCCTTCTTCAACGAACGCGAAGGCAGTGAGGTTGGATGAAGCCATTCAAGATGCAAGGACAACACTGGACTGTAGGGACGTCAGCTTTGCTGTACCGGCACGGAAGAAGCTCAGGCTTCAGCTTGTCGCAGATAGCGCCAACAGTGCTCGGCGTGAGCTACGAGTCCTCAATCAGCAGACGGGCAACCTCGAATACATCCTCCCTGCCTCAGCTATTGACCACGCATTCTCCCTGCCCGTACCCGAGAAAGCCGCCCGTCAGCGCAACTTCGTGCTCATCCCGCGCGAAGGCAGCATTGACGCAGCCGGCAATCCTCTCGACCAATTCGTCTTCGCGCAGAACGAGGTCGCTATCAAAGACAATACGATCCTTACCTTAGCCGCCACAGCTGTAACCAGCGACGACAACTTCGCCAGCGTCACAGAGCGCTCGCTGCAGGACCTGCTTTCCGCGGTCGGCAAGACCCTCGTTCTGCCCTCTGCCACGGAGTTCGCGAGCAGCATTCCGCAGTCACACCGCAA
Source organism: Polychaeton citri CBS 116435 (assembly GCA_010093785.1). Classification (NCBI taxonomy): domain Eukaryota; kingdom Fungi; phylum Ascomycota; class Dothideomycetes; order Capnodiales; family Capnodiaceae; genus Polychaeton; species Polychaeton citri. The sequence continues at coordinate 335,691 of MU003782.1, forward strand.
GGGCGAGAAGGCCTACCACGTCAAAGCGCACAAGGGCAGCAAGGAAGGCTACCTCTTCTTCCTCGCTAATGGCATCTTGTTCGGGTTCAAGAAGCCGCTCATCTTCTTCCCCTTCTCCAGCATAGAGTCGACGAGCTACACCAGCGTGTTGCAGCGCACATTCAACCTTGTCATTACGGCTACGTCAACGTCGTCTGGGGACGGTGGTGAGCTGGTGGAACATGAGTTTAGTATGCTAGACCAGGCTGATTTTGCTGGCATCGATGAGTATGTGAAAGGCCACGGGCTGAACGATGCGAGCATGGCTGCTGAGAGGCGGGCGAAAGCGTATAACGTCAACAGAGATAAGAGAGAGAAGGCGAATGGAGATGGGGATCAGGCCATATCGCACGAAGAAGAACAATCCGAGTTGCAGAAGGCCCAGCAGGCGCTGGAGGATGCCGAAGATGAAGAGGAAGAGGACTACGATCCATCCGGTGGAGAGAGTGAGGGTGAAGGGGAAGACAGTGAGGAAGAAGGAGACGGAGACGCAATGGAGGGGGAATACGGAGAAGACGATGATGAGCTTGATGGAGAGGAAGTTGAAGACGAGAAGGATGCACATGATGACTGAGCTGTGAAGGGAAAGGTTCCAAAACTGGAGAAGTGTTTGATTGTACCATTGCTGGCATGACGGATTCTTTTCTGACAGGATGGGAAGGTATAGATGTCCTGGGAACTGTATGGCAGCACGATACAAGCTTTGAGCACATGAGATCGAGTTGTCTAAAGTAGTAACAATTGGTGCCTGGTCTCAGTCTTTTGCCCCTACCATTCTGTCAAGATACCGAATGGTTGCATGTACCAATGCTTGAGTACTGGCATTGTTACTGAATACGTCAAGAACAAAGTAATGAACGGGAATGGGTAGGCACATATGAAAGGAGCCCTTCACCGCATGTGGCTCATGGAGTACGCCAATGTGCCTGGGCTAAGTAGACTACTTTCCACAAAGCAGATCATGCTGACGACTAGCACCATGCCTACGTCGTAAAGCACCTCGAGTTTCTTCACACACACACCCAAGAAGGAAAGGGAGTAGAGTCATCGCGCAGCCTGTCCCATCGGAGAATACTTCGATTCTCCCTAGCAGGACTCGTGATAGTATCGGTCAGATCTGCACCTTATCACCTCCAGTATCCGCATCTGCTTATTGCTTAAACTGACCATCGGCTGTTGCCATCATCTCCAGTGCGGGCTCGAAGATGCGTTTTAGGTCTCCAGGACTTAAGGGGTGAGTGCGTCCGCTGTTACCGAGGAAGAGCGGCTTGATGTCAACCATGATTTGGACAGGTAAGTAAGTGGTGAACCTGATGGGGTTGTCTGGCTCACCGGACGCGTTGTGAACCACAGCCGTGATCACGCCTCCTGCAGGTTCAGTACGAGTCAGCGTGTATGTGGAGGCGCCGTCAACTCTGACAGAGCTTTCCCTGGTGGGCATATCCGAGCTGGAAGCTATCGAGATCAGAGGCTCAGCAATCGTATTGAGGGGACTCATGGGGTTAGAAGCAAGTAGTGGATTGAATGAAGCGCACATAGATTCTGGTAGAGCAGTATTGTGGGAATCAACTGGATCGATGATGTCTGGCTTTGATATTGGTAACTTCGCTGCAATAGCGGCCGATTCGGATCTAGATCTAGACTCAGTTGATCGCTCTGAGATGAGGGCAGCTGTTATTAAGATCGGAGCTTTGGTCGTGGTAGCTGGGAAAGGGTGTTGAGAATTGGGCTCCGATTGGGGGTTGGAAGAAGATAGACGTGTCGAACTCGCCATCGTCGCGGTTGAAGACTGCTGTGTGACCGTAGTAGCCGGAGATGTCGTAGACTTGAACGGTGCCTTGACCTCGCACTCGGCGGCGACGGCCCTCTTACTCTTCCACTGTTCACGAGCAGCTGCCAGTCTGGATTTACATTGAAACCAACGCGCCTCAAACTGCTCGACCAGTCTGTGATCCGGGGCGAATGTAGCCAAGAAGTTGATGTAGATAGTCAGCTTCTCCTTTGCGGTTTTGTTAAGGTCTCTCCTTTCTGGGTGAGCCTTGTTGAAATCCTCCTCACCAGATGGATTCAAGGCGTAGCCCACTGCTTGCATCTTTGCAAATGGACTACACCTGTCGGCAGATAGATTGGTAGCCCAAGCGTTCCAATCTAGGTCAGGTCTGATATGGCCGGGGGATATCGCTACAGACCCCAGAGGGGTATCCACAGTTGTATCACTGGGAGCTATTGAACTGGAGGTGGATGGTTTAGCTGACTTTATGGCAGAAGCCAGACGTACGAAAGAGCCTGGAGTGCCTGATATTAATTGAGAAGCGTCAGGAAGTAACTTGACAGCGGATGTAGCATTTCCCTCTTCTAAAGCTGCTGGAACTGTAGAGCATGTGTCAGTTGCTTTCAACAAAGAGTGTTAGGGACGCTGGATTTACCGGTTAGCTTATCATCACCTCGCACACTGCTGGGAGGAGTTAAGCGGCCTGGCGAGAGAGTGATTTCACGACCTTTAAAGTAACGTTTAGTACCAGCTAGGCGAGGCGATAGAGCACGAGTATGCGATGTGCTCTTAGAGTCAAGAAGTGGACCAGCATTCGAGCTGACCCTAAAACCAGCTCTCATAGTACGTGGGACAGGTCTAGAGGTTGATTGCTTGGAACGACTGCTTGCATTCTTCTCACTTAGCCATTTCATACGCTCTTCTCCGCCAGCAGTGAGGTCAGCCAGGTCTGACGGACGGCGAGAGCCTTGGAGGTTATAATTGTTGGCTCTACCTGCCCTGATGCTCAGGTTTGCACGGTGCAGCTGGCCCTGAGCCATATCTGGAAGCTGCTCGGCTACTTCATCGCGTTGAAAGTTGGATTTGTCTGTTGTGATGTAAGTCATGGGTAAAGGCTCGCTGAGGTTTGAAGTTGCTTACTGTTCCAAGCGGCTAACACAACGTTGCCGCTGCTTTCGATCTTGCGTCGACGTTCAGCTTGCTGTTGAGCAATCTGACGCTTGCTGGGCTCCAGAAAAGCGCCCTCGCTCTCTACTGGAGTGGACAGCTCATCACGACGAGAAATTCCCAGGTCGAGGAGCATTGCTGCTCGAGCAGCGGCTTCCTTACTCATATCGCTGATGATTCTATATTCTCCCAGTGTGTGCGGAAGAACGAGGATAACTGAGAGTGAGCCAGTAGGGATGATGTACCCACTGAAAATTGTGTGATTTTAGAGATATTAATGAGGAAGGAGGGCTTATAAATCCACAGTAGTCGTGCTCTCGGTCAAAGCTGAAGAGCATCGGGCCGTGGTGGCACTGTGAAATGTGAAGGAAGGAGCAGACGCCGCACGTGACAACAGCTGTATGCCTTATTCTCAGCTCTCATGGACCAAAGAGGAAGCACTGTGGTCTTGCTACACCATGGCAACATCGTTCTCCGTGGTACAAGGCCCCGCCGTAGTATTTCGTGGTGGTCAGACTCTTCTAAAGACGCAATGAATCTATGAGGAGCGATGCCAAAGGTCATGGGATTTGCATTAATATTGACCCCTTGAGTCACCTCTTTGCTGAATAGATGCCGATGTCTCCTTAGTCTACATCTCTCACAGTTCGTCCGTAGCCAGTGCCGTGGTGTATTGTGTTAATACTTCTCGAGTGGCTACTTGACCGTGTCCAAGCCAGCATCAAGAACAACTCCATGGACCAGACACCATTCTGTCCACCCTTGCAAGAACTTTTCGCCCGTTAGATCATCAGTTCATCCTCCTCACACGCTCAGAACACCAATTGCTCACCCAACTTGACAGTGTTGTATGCCAGAGACTCTACGAGCTCAGTTTTCGTAAGCACGCTAGTGGTACTGGCCAGGAGCTCATTCTATAAAAAACTTTCTCCCCCCACAAATCATCTTCCTTTTCTTGTTTCCTCTACATAGCCACCTGCTGCGACTGTGATGAGGAGCGCCTCACGTCCGCACTCATCTATCAGCTGTGATCAGAGGCCAACTGCCTGCCAAGCACTGCGTTCCTTGTAAAGCACAGCCTGACATGCTTGGGCGACTAGCAACAGTCTAATTTTTGATTCCTTCCGCCTTCGTGGCACCCACGTTTTCATCGGATGCTTTAACAGTTTGCCGAGGACTGGAGAGGAAGGCTGTAGGTTGGTATGACCATGTTGCTGCAATTATGTTTGTTTGTCGGACGCGTTTGTTGTTTCAAGTCTGTCCTGGGAAGAGTGCTACCGTACCTGTGTTCATATTCTCCGACGGTGAGGCTATGTTATAATACTGTGCCTTTTTGTGATACAGCAAGTTATAGAGAGACTAGGTCCTTGTACTTGCTGCTGCCGTTCTCTTGTTGCTATGTGGTACGAGATACTGTGAGATCCGGAATGGTAAGTCGTCCATGTGTCTCTAAAGCCCCGATAGCAGCATTGTCCCACAGTCTTGGTTAAATTGTATCACCCTCATTCATGTGCTGTCATTATCCAATGCCATCATACGGGGAGACATCCAACGCGGTGTCTTATGAGACTAGCACATGTATATCGAGCAGGCGTTGTGAACTGGTGGGTTGCATCATATTTCACCTTCACAGTGTTTTTCTGGTATGGTACGTTGAAGCATTCAGTTCCGCCGCTCTTCTGGAGTGGAATCCGAAGCTGCTGACCTCGTTATAATTTTGTCTCCAGGATTTGTCCTCGTCGCTAGCTCTTATGGCAGGCCATCACCTGTTGCTCCCATCACCCCCTCTAACAATACAAGGTGTCTATTGGTACAAGACCACCCGAGCGCGTGTTTCCGGCCTCAAGGCAACAACCGGCAGCACCGTTGGACGTGGTGACAGAAGGGCACAAGGTGATCAGTATGAGAGCAAGAGAGCAGCCTTCTCTTTTATGATGAACTTGGAGTGAGAATGGCGTTGAGATCGGGTTTGCTGGATCACCTTAATCGCAACAAACAACCTTCACGACTGAAGTTGTTACGTATAAAATCCCAGATCTCAGGCAAGACAAAGCTGATGACCTTGGGTGTTTCCACGAAACCTTCGCGGTGTGGAGCGAGTTTCAGTCTTGAAGCTGGCGGTCCTCTATGATAGGATCTCCAAAGACAGATTGCACGGCTCGATGGAACGTCTCCGTTTTTATCAGCGTCTCGCCCCTGCCCTTCATAGATCATACCGGTTGCTGGAGATTGCAGTCGACCAATCGATTCGTATCTGTGGGAACATCAGCGAGCACTTGACACTAAGGGATGTAGCCTTGACTGTCAAAGAAGAGCTTGGAGCGGCGGTGACATGGACGTATACAGATGAAGATCATTTACGATAGCAGCGCAAATAACACCAGTGTGAATGTCACATCAGAAGAGACGGTAGCTGGCATCCACCATCAGCTCGACACAAAGACATAACGGTGCTTTCTGTACTACAGAAGCCAGATGATAATGATTTAGAGTTCTGCCATCGGCGACAGATCGCGCGCAGCCACGGTGTTGAATGTGATTTTGCCGCAAGATAGGGGTTTTAGCATTTCCCCCAAAATCTGGGAGCCTGGCACTGACTCTCCGCTAGAATGGGGTCATCCAACTGAACGGCGCAGCTTCAATCATATGACTCCTGAAGTCCATCAAATGTCCTCATCTTGTAGATGAATCGGCATCGAACAGAAGATACCCAGCCTCTACTAATGAGTGCAAATCTTCCAGGGTACCGTCAGAAGCAACCACGAGTCTGAGCGGTGCATGTGGCGAAATCATGACACGTCGCTCGAGCATCCAAGGCTTTCGGTGCACACAGTGCTGAAGTACCCAATGTCGCGTTTACGCCCCCACGAACAAGCCGTGCCAACAGCGTGTGCAGCCAGTTGCCTAATACGTAATGGAACGTTGCGTGACGCAGCTTAGAGACCAACATCGCTCCTAAGCTCCATCATCTATAACAGCTGCGCTTTGTCACTACGGCGCTCTAGGACTAGTTGTAGCAGATGGCTTGCACCCTATTGGGCCCACTTCCTGGACATCCAGCCACGCTATGTACTCTGTACCAGCCGGGCTAATGGGATGATGTACAAGGCGCTTTCCAAAGTGTGGGGCATCTCAGCTTGCATAATACATCACCAATGAACCACCGGGAGCTCTATGCCGGTCAAGTTCGTGGCGACATTCTCCAGTAAGTGGCCTTGATGCAAGATGGTGAGCCAGCAGATTACTACTGACCTACGGATAGGCTGTCTGAGTTCTATGACAACCTGTATCGTACCTTGACAGCTGACAGAGCGCCATTTCACTCCGGGACCTTTGGCAGACAGATGCTTGACCTTATCGGTGGTTGGTGTTCTAAAGTAATTTGGCCGTAGTGATCTGCCTCTAATGACAACAGCGGTTAATCTGCTGAGACGTCATTGCAGGGTTGGTCGGCTTGTCTCTCGAGTACAAGCCTTGAAAAACGTTGGGATGTACAATCGTCAGGTCTCGATATTGCACAGCGGAGTGGGACCATGCCAGTACGGTTCGAGAGGGGTCTGATTGCAAATCTTGTCCCACACACATAGCACTCAATCCTTGAGGCTGTGTGTACCTAAACGATCGATAGCGATTTTTACACCAAAAAATCTGTAACGATCGATAGAGGGGTTATTAAACGATCGTTTGAAAATCCTGTATACCTTATCGAAGGCCCTTAACGATCGATATCAGTAGGTTGTCCGGCATACCTCTCTAGGTATGCTAAGCGAGCGTTTCCTTATTCCACCTCTCGAGGTGCAATAAGGCCGTCGATAGAAGTCACATTGTGCTTCTTATGGATTAGCACCTTCCTCGTTGCTATTAGCTCTATGTACTGGTGTACTATACGAGGACACTTATGTAATCTGCTAGTATGATCATAGGTTAGCGTCGTCAAAATCTCTTAACGATCGATTTGCGGTATATAGGCTACACTTTTCCAGCAAAACGGTCGATTGGCCTATCGATCGTTTGGATTATCGACGGGGGTCCAAACGACGGAGAGGTATACAGAGCCTGATGATGAGACTTTGACGCCTC